>JAVJIF010031355.1:0-456955 GCA_038442645.1 Agave tequilana
GCTACTACCTCCAAGAACGGGCAAAAGAAGAAGGCAATGGCGGCCACGTGAGATGACTCGGAGTCAGAATCCGAATAGGAGATCCACGCCGCTCACATGTGCTTCATGGCACATGGCGATGATGCTTTCAAGGTATATCTAGATAACTCCTTAGATGATGAAAACTTAACCATGGATGAACTTGCACATTTTTTTGAAGAATTACAAAGTAGGTATGAAATTTTACTTGCTCAAAATAAAAAATTGAAAAAGGAAAATGACTCTTTAAAGAATAAAATTGAGCTTATTTAAAATGGAAAAATGAATTGTCTAGCTCTTTTGAGAAAATGAAACGGATTTTTAAAATATAAAACTTCTTGTAAAGGCAAAAGCCCAATCTCTACTTGTGATAAAAATGAATTTTTAGAGATCCAAAACGTATTGAAGTTTTGGATACAACTTTAAAGAATGTGCTTTTGACTTGACTAAATTTACATCTATGTTTCCTAAAGAAAAATCTCAAGGGAAACACACTCATCATCATGCATCTAACACAGCACACACGCACAAACATGCATTTATGTATGGTAGAATTTATACATGTGCACATTGTGGCCGCAAAGGCCATTTATCTAAATTTTGTTATGCTAGGCTAAACTTGTCAAATAAAAATGTTTGGGTTCGAGAAAACACTAACCCTAAAGGACCCAAAAAGATTTTGGTACCAAAAGACACACCGAACTTAATTAATGCAGGTGCGTCGTCCTCCTCCAGACTTAGGGGAGATGGTGCCCGGGTGGTGGATGCATCAAGGCTTAACGAATACGTCGTCACTTGCATCGCTATCAAAGAGGCACCCATTTTGGAGATTACCCATGGTTTGGTAACTTCTCCACCTAAAATTTCCTTTTATATATATAGGATTTGCTAATTGCATCTTTGTGATAATATGCCTTACGTATGTAAACTTGCATATCCATTTTTCTGTATCTTTACTATGATTGGATTATCTATTAAATTTGTTTTGATTGCTTGCCATATTTTGCTTGTCCATATATTAAGATTTTGTTAACATAATGTTTTATAAAGAATATTGTCAAAATAAAAATTTATTTAACCAAATTAAGCAAATAAATAGAGATGGCAATTGCGCGCCTCAACTCTTACCTAGAGGAATTTCGAGGAGAGGTTGATGTTGTTTTTTATTGTGCTTTAGTTTGTATTTTCCGCATATCACCTATTCACCCCTCCCTTGAGGTGAATTTTATTTTGAACCAGTCTTTGAATTCTTCTTAGATTAATATGTCTAATTCTTAAGTGCCAAAGATATGTTTGGTTCATTTTAGAAGGTTCTTTTCTCTTAGATGATAAACTAGTTGTGTTATTTGTTTCACTTAATTGCAACATGGGAGAGACAAGATTAATAATATAAATATGATAACCAATGAATCAGAACAGATAAAATATTTATTATGTCTACTATAAAGTCATTAAAATAAACAGAATATCCAAAACGTACTAGATTAGAAACTAAAATAATGTTTTTCCAATATTGGTACATAAAGGCAATCTTTTAAAATTAAAGTCCTATTGCTATCAAAAGATAACTCAAATCATTGCCCATGTGAAGATAAATCTCTCGATCACTTAATTATTTGGTTTGTTGGAATACCTACAAAGTATTGCAAATATGATTAGTGGCTCCCGTATCTGCACACCACGAGTTTGCAAATAGCACCGCTAAGCATAATTTAGCTACCATTGAACGAAGTTTACCTCTCCGGTAGTTAATCTTACTTAGATAGACTGGACATTGCTTCTTTCAGTGTCCTAATTGCTTGCAGTGAAAGCACTGGCCTTGAGCTTTTTCACTAATCCTTGTGCTTGCAGCGTCTGAACATTTTTCTGCTTCTTCTTGTCTTTCGACTTAGGAGCAGAACCCTTTTAGCAACATAAGCATGAGCTATTGGTTTAATGAGATCTTCAACAGACTAGAGTTCCTTAAGTAATCCGGCATAGAATAAGAATGTTTATTCATATTGTAATTCAGGCGAAATTGTGTAAAAGACTCCAGTAAAGACTGGAGCATGATATCACCTAGGTTTCCCCATCAATCTCGACTCCTAAGATCTCTAATTTATTCAGATGACTCATCATCTTTAGAACATGATCCCGAACTAGTGTCCCTTCAGCCATATTTGTGTTCATCAATTTCCTCATAGCAACTTGCCTAGCAACACAGTTTTGATCCCCAAACATTTCTTTTAGGCTCATCACCATGTCATAGACAGTAGATATATCTTGATGCTAATGTTGCAGCACACTTGACATAGAAGCCAAGATGTAACACCGCGCCATCTCATCAGTATTCTTCCACTTCTGGTAAGCCTGGGCTTCCCTTTCAGTTGCCTCATTATCAGGTTGCTCAGGACATATTTCACTGAGCACAAATTTGTACTCTTCAGCAGTCAATACTATGTCCAAATTATGTTTTAAATCCATGTAATTAGGGCCAGTAAGTTTGTGCTCTTTGAGAATAATAGATAGAGGGTTGAATGAAGAACTTCCATTTTAAATCTTGAGAATCACGTAATTTAACATAATGTATAATGGGCAAAATAATTTCTTTGAATTCAAAATATTAATTGGTACCCTTAACCAATATATATAAGAACTCGCCAATAGCCTAGTATACTTCTGATCAGAATGCCTCGATGGGAGGGTCATACTAATCATTATTAATCTAGACAATATAAATTCCAATAATTCCACCAACTAAACTTTTAACCATGCCAAGTGGAATTATATAACTGACATTACTTTGGTTCTATAAGCAACTACAGTGACTAAGATGGTGTGGATATGGCTCTTTATAGCTAAGTGTACACCATCACTTAGTTTTAGATAAGTTAATGCATATAATAAACCTTAGATGAAAGAAAGCATCATACTACCAACCATCTAAAGCTATCCCTTGAGAAAGTTCATACTTGAGACTTTGCGATTGACTCTATCTGATATAGAAGAAGGCACCAAGGCCAACATGCAAAATTAATTACATCACTTATGAACCAGTGTTGAAGACCATCAGAGCTCAAGAAACCTCTGTCTTGTCGTGAAAATGAGGCCATAACTGCATTTGCGCAGCAAAACAGGAGAACTTCTAACCTTTGTTTTTTGCAGGGTGCTTGAATTGTAAAGATTAAGTTTTTGCAGCCATTAGTTTTACTTGTTAACTCACCATGCACACTGTTTTTAACTCAAAAGTAACAATTGCTTGTAAATGTTAAAAAATAGTTAGACTTTGCATTCTAGGGTATTTGCTTAATTCATTAACATTTGATTACTTCAAAGAGTGCTGGAGCCAAGGTACGTGTGCATTGCATTTAGCATAGGCAACAATTTTGACTGATATATTGCTTGTGTGTTACTTTCTGCTATATACATGCACACGTCGCACGAAAATGATTAAAGGCAAATCCAATAAACAATATAAGGTAGGAAAGTCATTACCCTTCCTGAGCCCCAAAAACACCTCCTCACTCACTAACCAACCTTAACTAAAATCTAAGCAGATGTTGGCCCTAGGGACATCTCAGACTCAATAAGAGATTGACCTCGGGACGGAGTTGTTATAGTTTGACTCTGATCAAATCGGTGTGCAAGGTTGGAGATTAAAAGGCAAGATCCTCGAAAATCAGTGGTTTGGTGTAATTAAGGCTTCTTGTTATGCATGAATACCTTCCACTGCGTTTTGCCCCTAAGTGGCTGATTAACCTATAGTCAGATTGCTGCAATATACCTCTCTTGGACAGTCAACCAGTTAGGAGTCATTTAGGTCTAAGGTCTACCCTAATATATACTTGATTTTTCTTTCTTTTTATTTGTTAGTTAGTTTGTTTGTTTTTTGTCATTTTATGTGAAATGAATCATAACCCTAATTTTTCCCTGCTAATATGATTCCATATTTCATCACAACCTCTTTTGACTTGGATATCACCAACCCAACATTGCTAACATGAACCAGCCAATATGCCAGATTGGTTTTATCCAACTCAATATAATCTCCAATCGAAAAATTATGACCAAGATTGAAATAATCATCTCCACTTTTTATCAAGTCAGTGGAGATACATCTCCCCCGAGTCATGTTGCAAACTACCTTTTCAACATTTAGCTTTTTATACTCCTTATCGAGATCAACCCGTAAAAGAAAATGTGAACTGATTAAGAGTATAGAAGTCATACTTGAGTCCTAAAACCAATTCCAAAACATGATGGACTCACAATTCGCTCAATACTTCAAAATCAAGATCCATACTTCCTTTTTCAAGTCCTACCATAATAACAAAAAGAACCAATTGACTTGGAAAATAGTATAGAAGTATAGAAGCCATGATTCGGTTCCAACATGATTTTAACTAGTCGATCAATAGGACAGAATCAAAAAAGAGTCTGTTGCTAAAACCAATGATTGATAGGAATGAGAAAACTCTATTAAACAAATTTTTGACTATTCATGATTTTTCTAGCCATATCGATAAGACCAAGAGTCATGGTGTCTTGGAAGCTCTAACCATGATTCCATTTCATCACACCATCTTGAACTTGACCAATACCAAACCTTTGATAAATTGGCAAGTTATAACTTTAATGAAATTGAGTTTGAACATAAATGTGACCCTAGTCCCCAACTTTGTGATTAAGTTATGATTTTTGAATCAATATTGACTCCTATATCCTTACACGATTTGGACCACATTTCCAAGCCAACATTGATTCCTGTGCCTATAAATCATGAACATGAACCACCGATCTTGGAATGTCACATTTCATTAATAAGAAAAGAATATGAACCTCTACTCTTTAATTTGGACCCAACTCTTGAGCCAAATCTGACTCTCAAACTTACACTTGATTTAAATCAAATCCCGGAGTCCAAATTGGTTCCGTATCTTTCACTCATGAGCCCAAATCAATCATATCATGTAATCATATTCCATTGTTGGATCAAGGTGTTGGACAATATAACTCTGAGATGATTATCAAGATTGAAAATTTGATTGGGATAACTTTAACGTGATCTTGCATGATCCTATTCACTTTAGGGGTTATAAAAATTTTAATGGGTTAGAGATCAAAGTTGAGTTCATGTGAACTTCGCATTTGTTGCATCGGGCAGCAATGCTTGTACCAATCAAATCATTACCAAAACTAGCACCTCGAGGTGACATTTTTCTTCCTTCTCTATTTTTAATGCATATATGCATTTTATTCATGCATAGAGGATAATGCATGAGAGAGATAGGTGTGGGATAGAGTTTTACTAACATAGGTTTTCTTCCTTTTTGTATAAATTAAAAAAAATTCCTTTTTCTTTTAGAAATTATCTTTTCTTATTTTCAAAATTTTAGATTAGAATTTTTTCTTTCATTTTAAAAACTTCTTGAAGTGGGAAACTTTATTTTGATCTATTTTTGCAGAAAATTAAGATAATCTTAAGAGTTAGGGAATCATAATTAGGATTTCTTAATACTTAGTCGAGATATGATTATTTGTTTGATTTCTAGGTTTAG
Organism: Agave tequilana; assembly: GCA_038442645.1. Taxonomy (NCBI): domain Eukaryota; kingdom Viridiplantae; phylum Streptophyta; class Magnoliopsida; order Asparagales; family Asparagaceae; genus Agave; species Agave tequilana. The sequence goes on from JAVJIF010031355.1 coordinate 5,556, forward strand.
AAAGAACAATTGAAAAAGTAATTTGGACTTAATTTTTACCTTGATAAAATATGTACTCTATACTCGTACTCACACACTTAAAATTCAAAATAAAGACTCTTGTGCCTTATTTAAAAAGAAAAAAATTATATATACAAAAAAATCTTTGATTAAGCTGGGTAGTTGCGCCTTAAAAAGCATAAGTACTCATGCATAAAAGTGGTTCATATCACAAATAAAACCCTTAGTTCTTTGTGGCCTTGTTTGCTTGAGTTCTTAAGTCAGACGGGTGTTTTCTCACCTGGTGCTCTAAAACCATCCAGTTTGGGAGTCACCAGCTAAATGCTTGAGAAAACTTAATAGAGCTAAGAGAAAACATCATCTTACATATATTAATAAGGCATAAAAATTGGAGTTGAGAAATCCCGAGTCAAATATTCACAATCAGAAGGTGCACATGATTTAGGGTAAAATAATAAATTAGATGAGAAATACAGTTTGAATTCTTAGCATGATTGATAACAAGTTCTTGAATGGAGACGAGTGTAGGAATGAATAATTTGGTAATCTTAAGATTTATAGATCACTTAAATTGTTGCAAGAATTCTTCAAAGATTCTCTCTTTCAAAATGTGTTTTCGAAAATACTAACAATTTATTTTCTTTCTTTTATGAATTTTGTGGGTGTAATTCATTGAAAACCCTAAGGAGACTATAACTTCTCCTCTAGGAAAAACTTAAAGATTTAAAGGCTTGCTATACATGCTTAGTGTAATCACGTGACCTGCGAAAGTGGCTTAATAAACTCTTAGATTTAGTTTTCTTATTTTACTCGAGGACGAGCGAAAGATAGGTGTGGGGGTATGATTGTTCACTAATATTATATATTTATCGTCACATTTTCACATTTTAATTGTAATGAAACTCTGCTATTTAACTCCTTTATTGTCTAATGGTATACAGGTCGTAATTAATAGAGAAGAAGAAGATAATCCCAAATATATGCCAATTAAATCATATTTATATGTATTTATTTTTTGAGCTTGATAAATCAAAGGAGATAGCGGCAAATTGAGAAATCCAGAGACTATTTTATCAGAGATCAAAGGATTACAAGGAGAAGGGATCCACGCACTCAAAGATCTGGCCCATGCCAGATCCTGGCCATGCAAACGCGGCTCTGGCCACGTTTACGCAGTCAGATCATGGACGTTGGGCTAGCAATTTTGTGGTTATCTTCCATACGTCTTCCCCACTTCTTTACTATCATAATTCAGCACCAAAGGAAGAAGGCAAGGCAGAGAGCTTAGGCTAGGATTTTCACTTCTCGTTTAGTTTAGGATTATTTTTTCTTTTTTAAATGTAATTTTTTGTTTTCTTTATTGTTAACATTGGAGAAGATTCATGAGAGAGAGAGGGGTATTGAGAGTGACACTTGATATAAACTTATTCCTTTTTCTTATAGTTTCTTAATTTAATCGATCTTAATTTTATGATATTCTTCTTTTAGTTTTTCTTCTTGGCCAACTCTATTAACCTTCTAGTCTTATCCCTCTTGTTTGTAATGCGAACTATATGAATCTAATATCCTCAGAATAGCCTTGCTCCTGCAAGTGCCACTGATGGCTCATGATGATGGATTTATTTCATACTCTGTATCATTTTATGTTTAATGTTTATTTTGATGATGTAATGTGGTGTTGATATAAATGTCCTCTTAAGGTCCATGTGATGACCGCCATCCAGTCAAGCTCAATAAGTTGCTAAAGATCCAAGGTGGGGCAAGCATCAAGAGGTAAGTATACTAGTGGGAGCACCTAGTAAGATCTAGCCATGAACTTTATTTTAGTTTGATTTCTTCTTTTAAAAACCAACTTCAAAAATACAAACATTTTCCTCTTTTATTTCTTCTACTCTTAATCTTCCCTCTTTTAATTTAGTTTCCTTTCTTTTCATTTTTCAAAACAAAGAAGAGATTTTAACGGATTTAGTGATTTAAAAAATATCAAAAAGCTTTCATCGCATCCCTCTTTGTGGATTACGATCCTCTTAGTCACTTTGCTATAGTGGTAATATTGAGGAAGCTAGAGCACCCTTCACAATATTTCATTTTAAAATTTTGTTTTTTGTGCACTAGATTCATCTAAATCATGGGTCTAAAACAAATCTGTAGGATCTAAAAATAAGGCAGAAAAAATACTAAAAAGGAGATGAATAGTGTTTATAAACTTTTAATAATAAAAAATAAACTACTTGTAGGAAAATAAAATACACAGAATAAATCTTAGAAAAATTCAAACTCAAACACGAGATATTTTATCCTTATTCGGTCCTTGTGACCTAGGTCCAGTCCCTAAGCAACCTGCTTGAGATTTTTAATCGTACACATATTTTGCATTCTTTTCATTACACTCTTACATTTATCATGTAATAAATCTGCTAGTTTCCTTGTCTTAAATGTCTATTTTGCAGAAGATAATAATGAATAAAAAAGGATTAAACCAAATAAATGCTAGTTAAATTTAAATTTAATTAGATGTATTTGGTTAGCTTAGGATGATTCCAGATTTAGTTAGTTAAAAATCAGATTTTGGTGAATCAATTCGATTAACTTAAAATCTATGAGGATATCACCACATCTAGAATAAATCAAGGATTGGGGTAAATATTCAGCTGAAGATCAGAGTAAATCATAAAGATAACACTAAATGAAAACTGAATTCAAATTAAAAATCAAAAGGGATAAATGAATAGAGAGAAAATCAACGGATAAGATGAAGCAATTTTGACTTAGATCCAGACTGAATATATTTTAGTATTTGAATCATAACTTTCGGTACCAAATCTCAAATATGATGTTTCATGATGATCCAGAAAGAAGACTTAAAGGGTTACAACTCTTACATTAAATACTGTTTCTAATGCTATCATTTGATAAGTTATATTTAGCGATCAACATGCCAACAAGCTGCAGATAATAATTAAATATTCATATCAAATCAAGTTTGGAGATAAGGGGAGAATTCAAATTTAGAAATAGCGAGCTCCTCCTATTTTTCAACTCACATCCTTATCCATTTCTATGTTATAAATACCCCACGCATCAGAGGCAGAGGACGATCAAGCAGAGATATATTCTTAGGCCAGTTTTTTAATCTATTTTGTGTAAGTTTTTATTTTTCCTTTTATGTAATTTTTACTTTTCTTTATGTAACTGAGAGGAGAGACGAGTTTCATGGAGGAATGAGAACAAACTTGTACTGAGGGTGACACAAGTGTAAGCAAGTCTTTTCTTTCATTATTATTTGAATCGAATCGAAGTTTCTTTTTCTTCTTTACTCTTGTTTTTGTTTACTTTTCTCTAATGTGTTTGCAATCCAAGTGAATCCGATAGCTTCGAGACTGCTTTGCCATTGCAAGTGCCCTTGATGGCTTATGGTGATGAACAACCATTATTTTGTTAGTTTCGATTGCCCTTTTATTCATAGTGTAGATCGGGAATGGGGACGATCCTACACGCCATGCTTGATCGCCTTCAAAGACTAGGTAAGTCGTAGCTACAAATCCAAGATATATAAGCACTAAAGAGGAAAGTAATTTTTAGTTTCTTTCTTTTCTTTTTCTTTAGTTTAGATCCCACAATCTCCCAACTCTTTTATTCACTCCTTTTCAATTTCTTTATATAAATCCATTTTTCATTTTCTCGACCTTCTCAATTTACCACTTTCTTCTCAACTTAACTATAACTTTTTTTCTCTTTTCTTTTTAAGAACAAAAGAAGAACTTTAAGCATTCTTTGTAGAACTAAAGAGAACTTGCTAAAAAATTTTCATCGCTAGTCCCTCCTTGTGGATCACGACCCACATTGCCACTTTCTATAGTGGTAGTATTGAGTACCTGCACATTTTATTCTTAAGTTCTGAAATTCTGTATTTTTGTGTGCAGGTAAAAATCTCAATCAATTTTCTTTATCCTGATTTTGATACACCCGAAAATCAACTCCTGTACACCACTTGACAAAACACCCTTCGTCAAATCTGTACAACTCTTCTTTACACCAAGAAGACACTTTCTTTGATTGATTACAATGTAGCTTATAAGCCTTGAAACTTGTATGTAATTGTAAACAAAGAGTCTTATAGGAGGACTCTCAGAATTCTTCGTAAGAGAATTAGAATTGTGTGAAGAACAGAAAGTAGAGAATAGTTTTCTGGATAACAGAACTTTTGAGCAGAGTTTTAGACAAAAAACAAATGATTTGAATTGGTGAATTCATCCAAGAACAACATTCCTATTTATAGGAGAAATCAATGGTCAGTTAGGAAAGTTATCAACTCAAATTTGAAAATCAAAACGTTAGAGAAAGTACCAGAATATCAAAAACTGAATAACAGTCTGAAACTGAATTTAGTCGACTAGGGTATGAGATTAGTTGACTAGTATAAGAAATTTTGCCTAGGTTAGTCGACTAACTTAAAGACCAAGTCGATTATATTAATCTGACACAGATTGATAGGTCTCTGGAAACTAAAACTAGTCGACTATATAAAAGGATTATTTGACTAATTTTTATTACAGTTAAAAACAGAGAACAGATACTTTTCTGTGAAGACACCTAGTCGACTATAGAATATAGTAAGTTGACTATCGAATATGTTAGTCGGGTATAGAAGGGATAAGTCGACTATAAGACTATTTTGTATGTGTGATCAAGCCTTTTAACAATCTTCTAAAAATAAAGAAAAAATAAACAAAAATAGTAAATATCCTTGTATAATTTTGAGCTACCAGAACTCAATACTAGCTCTTTAAATTGAGCTCCAATATATCTACATCACAATTGTTATCATCAAAATCTATTATCATCAAAATGTAAGTTCCAACATTCTCCCCCTTTTTGATAGTAATAAGCTGTGTGCACAAAAATTCTCCCTACAGAGAAACTCTCCATGAAGAGAACAGATATAACATATATAACAAGTGTTCTCTCCCTACATAAAATACATCATGACAAACATATATGATACATTATATATTGCATTACCAAGTGTTTGGAATAACCACTATCAAATATTCATTTTTCATTATAAGGTATCTATCAGATAAAACATTTTATATGATACCCATCATAACAGGGTCTGAAAAAGATTAGTTTTTAGAAATTCAAACCCAATTTGAATTTGGTGTCCATCAGTTAGTGTAAACATAATTACAAGAATTACAAACTTAATGTATATATGATGCAATATAGGCACTTTTATCCACAATATTTAGATTTTTAGGAATCCATATATATTTATACCTAGATCTTTTTGAAATAGTATTAATGTTTTTCTTAACAAAAGAATTATATGTAACATAATTTTTCTTTTCGTAAACATGTGTAGCTTTTCAAATTTATCTCTTGAAAATCCAAGGCCAAAATGATTATTTGAAATCTTTTGATAAAACAATAAATCATTTTGATTTTCTTTTCTCTTATTAAATTTTGTCAAATTTTTCAAAATTTATTTAATTTTGAAACTTGTCATTTCTTTATCTAAAATAGAAATTCTAGAATTTAAAGAAACATTTTTTTCTTTTAAGCAAAGTATTCTCTTTTAAGAAATTCTCATTATCTTTTTTAAAAGATTGAATAACTTTTTCAATATCAGATTTTTGAGAATTTAAAGAAGACATTTGAGAAATATGAAGTGAATTTTCTTTGTTGAGTCTTTCATTTCCTTTTATTAAAATTTTATTTTTAATTTTTTCATTCTTCAAATCAAAATATAGTTCATTAAATGTATCCAATAATTCAGCATACTTTTGTACCTCATCTTCTTGAACTATAAAACAAACATTAGCAGTTTCAGTGGCTTCTCCTTCATCAGAGGAAGATGAATCACTATCCTCCCACGTTTCGTGATAATCTTTCTTCTTTTTATTGAATTTGTTGAATGTCTTGAAGTTCCCTTTGTATTTTAGCAGTAGGCAATCCTTCTTTATATGACCTGGTTATTACACTTAAAACAAAGAGGATTAAACTTACCTTGTTTCAAGAACTTCCTGAATTTTCTTGAGATCATCGCCATTTCCTCTTCATTATCGTCTGAATTGTCCAAATCTGAGGATGAATGAAAGGCAAGTACTTTCTTCTTGAATTAAAGTTGTTGTTCATCCTTCTTCCTATTTTCAAGTTGAACTTCATATGCCATTAAATTACCAATAAGGTTTTCTAATGACATTGTTTAAAGGTCATTTGCTTCTTCTATTGCAGTATGTTAAAATATCAGAGAACCAGTTTGGCTTCATGCCGGGGCGATCGACGATAGGGGCTATTCATTTGCTTCGTCAGTTTATAGAGTGATTTCGAGAGAGGAAGAGAAATTTGCATATGGTCTTTATTGATTTGGAAAAAGCTTATAATAAGATGCCAAGAGAGGTATTGTGGTGGATATTGATGAAAAAGGGAGTCCCTATCAAATATATTGATATAATCAGGGACATGTACGATGGAGTAGTGGCAAATGTCAGGATTTGTGGAGGCATAACAAGTGATTTTTCTATCACAATTGGATGCGTCAAGGATCTGCATTGAGTCCATTCTTATTTATTATTGTGATGGATAAGCTTACTAGAGCTATTCAGGATAAGATACCGTGGTGTATGCTATTTGCTGATGATATTGTCCTAGTATATGAAACAAGAGCTGGGATAAATACAAAATTAGAGTTATAGAGGAAAACTCAAGAATCTCGAGGTTTTAGATTAAGTAGGACCAAAACAGAGTATATGGAGTGTAAATTCAGTAAATAGGAAATCTGAGATTATAGTATTGTGATACTAGATGGTCAAGAAATACCGATGAGCAGTCATTTTAAGTACTTGGGTTCCATTATCCAAAAGGATTGGGAGATCAATAGTGATGTCAATCATCGGATCCAAGCCGGCTGGTTGAAATGGAGGAGCGCAATAAGAGTTTTATGTGATCGTAATATTTTGTTATGGCTGAAGGAAAAGTCTTATCGGACTGCTATTAGGCCAACTTTGTCATATAACATAGAATGTTGGGCTATAAAGAGATATCATGCTCCAGAAGATGAGTGTAGCAAAAATGCGCATGCTTCGTTAAATGTGTGGTAACACGAGGAGAGATTAGGTGAGAAATGAAGATATTCATACTAAGATAGGCATAGTCTCTATAGAAGAGAAGATGAGAGAAAATCGCCTACGATGGTTTGATCATGTGCGACGTAGACCTACAGATGCGCCAGTCCGGCGAGTAAAGCGTATCAAATTAGGGCAAGTTAAAAGAGCGCAGGGGAGACCGAAGAAAACATGGATGGAGGTAATACGATAAGATATAGAGGCTAAAGGTCTTAGTGAAGGCATATTGCTCGATAGGAAGGAGTAGAGAAAGCTGATCCATGTGCCCGATCCGGCGTAATTCTCTTTTGGTTCATGTAGCCTACCCCAAATACTTGGGACAAATGGCTTAGTTGTTTTTGTTGTTATATTGCAGTAGTTTTTTTTCTCTCAATCTGATGTGAGTGCACGGAAAACCTTTCTAACTTTTCAACATGAGTGTATTCCTTTCCAAGGGCTACTAAGGAAATTGTAATGTCAGTGAACCTTGTAACTATTTCTGTAATGGTTTCATTCTCTTTCATTTTGAAGAGTTCAAACCTGTGAAAAAGAATAGAGATTTTAGATTCTTTAACTTTATTGGTACCTTCATGTGTAACCTGTAAAATCTGCCAAATTTGATTTGGAGATCTGGCCGTTGATACACGATTGAATTCTTCTTTGCTCAAGGTACAGAAAAGCACGTTCATTGCTTTGGCATCAAAATTGACAGACTTCTTTTGTTCTTCACTCCAAGCATCATAATTGGTGGTAGGCTTGGTGTATGGTGCTTTCACTATATTCCACAGTTCATAATTGAGTGATTGCAAGTAGACCATCATTCTACACTTCCAGTAATTGTAATTTGATCCATCAAATAATGGTGGACATTGTATAGAATGTCCTTCCTTGAATTGTGATGAAGGAAATTTCGTTACCATTCTTGAACACGGCTCTGATACCAAATGTAAGATCTAAAAATAAGGTAACATAAACGCTAAAAAGGAGATGAATAGTGTTTATAAACTTTTAATAATAAAATGTAAACTACTTGTAGGAAAGTAATGTTGGCCCAGAGGCCTTCCACTCTAGTTTTGATGATGACTAACTCATGTAGTTATGTTTACTAATAATCCTGTGATGTTTAGTTTCAGATCTCTAACCAAGATATTAGTAGGTAATTAGCTTCAACAAAGGAGTTTTGAAGCTTTCACTTGGTGATTCAAGAGCCCGAGCGTCAAAGATCATATATAGCACTCGTTGGAGTCAAGCTCGGTGGATCACGGTATGGATCGAGTCGGTTTGAAGATGGAGTTCATCAAGAAGACTTCGGTACATAGTTTAGTTTTTGTTTTAGATCCATGTGTAAATATTAGATAGTGTGATATGCTCAAGTTCACAACACACAAACTTGTTTATAGTTTCATGTTTCGGTTTTTCGGTTTTGGTTTAACTGATCTTGGTTTTCATGGATAGATAGCATCAATACAAGTTTACATTGTTTAATGTATATTAGATATTTTCTATATACATGTTTGCTTCATATCTTAGACAAACTTATTTTGATATGCCTATTCTTGTGTTTGGAGTTTTGTGTTTTAACAAAACATATATTCGGATTTAAGTCAAAAACATTGATATATATACCTTTTATGTATATTGGATTATATCCATATACAACATGCTTCAAGTTGTTTAAATATCATGTTTTTGTATTTGGATTAGTTTTGGACAAAACGAATTTCCAATTCAAAAATCCAAGTTTTGGAAAATACAGATTTTGGTTTTCGGCAAAATTTCTATAATACAAAAAGAGTTCAAAATGTTTGTAACTTGGTTTGATTTTTATTCAAACAAGTTTGTATATCAAAGATAATACAAGAACTTATTTTTGTGAATTTTTAGAGATTTTATGGGATTTTATTTAAGATAAAAGTCAACATTTCAATCCCTATAAATCCCTGTTCTGGCTTCTACCGGTCGACCGGGTCGGTCGACCGTGCTGGGAGTCGGTCGACCGAGTCGGTCGACCGATGTGCACAGCCGTGCACGCCAGCTCTAGCTGGAGGGCCGGTCGACCGCCAGAGAGCTTCTGCTCTCTAGAAAACCCCGGTCGACTGGGTCGGTCGACCGACAGAGAGCACTACTCTCTGTTCCAGGCTGCGATCGACTGGGACGGTCGACCGAGGCTCCAACGGTCAGATTTTTGACAGTTGGCGGTCGACCGGGCCGGTCGACCGACAGCCGTCTGGGCTGAAAAATTGCCCCAACGGCTAGTATTTGTTGGGAGTTATTTATACCCCATTTGAGGCCAGTTTTGGGTAAGGTTTTTAGAGAGAAAATTTTAGATCTTTTCAAGTGTTTTAAGCAAAAAGTTTTTTGATTAAAATTCCTATTCTCTGTTTGTTTTTTAAAGTGTTTGAAAATTTCAAAGAAAATAGTCTTTTGGGAATTTTTTTTGGTCTAAAATTCTATATCTATTTGGAGATTTTCCCAAGTGATTTTTTTTTGTTCAAAACACTTTGTTTTCCACACTTGAGCCATATCTTGCTATCCTATCTATAGGATCTTTATTTTGTGGAAGAAGTTGTTTGTGGTAGAGATAGACCACCTAGTTGTAAACCCTCCCTACTTGTGTTATCCCTCTTGTGTAGAGGTTGATTTTGCAGTGGTGGTTGGCTCCCTCTAGTGAGAGGTTGAGTTTGTGTTTGGCTCCCTCTAATGAGAGGTGGAGGTTGTGTTGGTATCCCTCTTAGTGAAGAGGTGGATTGTGGTTGTTTGGCTAAGTGCCTACCCCTCTTGTGTGAGGTGGTGTTTGTGTTGCCTCTAGTGAGAGGTTGTATCGGTTGAGAGAGGAGTTGTGTACTCCCGGTTGTAGTTGCCCCAAATCCTCAGTGGAGGTTCCCCGCATGGGAGTCCTGTGTGGACAAGTTAGTGGATTCGAAATCCTCCTGTGTGAAGGCGGGGACGTAGAGCAGTGGCTCGAACCTCGAAACAAATCTTGGTGTTTGCATTTGATCCATTGACTCTTACTCTCTCTCTTTATATTGTGCCTTGCATCATTTCATATTGATCATTCATAATTATATGCTTGGCTTGTTTTTGTGTACCTCACTTGTGTTTAACAACGAGGGCTTCAAATAGCGCCTCAACTCTAATTCAGAGGAATCAAGAGGAGTTAGTCCAGAGCCCTTCACCGGGAATTCGGCTACACTCGTTAGTTGCATTAAGTGTAGTTGCAATTAGTTTTTAATTTTCGCGTTTAGTTCATTAGATTAGCCGTACACCTATTCACCCCCTCTAGGTGTACTTTCAATTGGAATCAGAGCCTACGCTCCTGATATTTGGTTTAACCACCTAGGAGTGTGATCTTGGTTGCTAATCTATCATTTGCATTTGCACACTTTTATTATTTACACACACTCATGAATTGCTTGACACCTCCCATGTTTGATGTCTCCAACATTGACATGTGGAAATTTAGGATGTCCATGTACTTGAAAACCTTAGGCTTGCATGTTTTCCTTGCTGCTACCAAGAAATCCTATCTTGGTAATAGCAAGCATATAGAGGCCAATGCACAAGCCTTGAGGCACTTAGAAGCACGCTTAACAAAGAATATTTGTGCTTAGTTTCTAACTGTGATTCGGTTTTTGCAGTGTGGAACACGTTGACCTCCTCCAAGCTTCAATTGCCAATCCAAATGGAGGATGAATCTAGTGGAGAATCCGAGCAACAATGCTACATGGTCCAAGGGAATTACTCTCTTGAGGTATACTCGAAAACTCAATTAGATAGTGATGATACTAGTTCTTCATGTGATGATTATGTTGACCCTAATGCCTTGAATGAAGAACTATCTATAGTATGTGAAAAATTGCTTGAAAAGTATAATCTTTTGAAAAAGAAAACTTTTGCTTTAAATAAAGAAAATGAAAAATTTGTCTTCTAGACTTGATTTGGTTTTGCAAGAGAAGGAAGAGATTTCTAGTGAACGTGACTCACTTAAATCTCAACTAGACCTTGCCCTAAAGGAAAATGAATTTTTGAAATCTAAAAATGATTGTAATGAAATTTTAAAGAAAAATAAAGCTATAACTTCAAAACTTGATTTTGTTGTAAAAGAGAATAATTCTTTGAAAATAAAATTGCTTCAATTTCAAAAGATTTAGAAGTTTGTTTAATGAAAAATGAATCTTTGAAAATTGATATTGATTCACATGTTTGCCATACTAGTGTAGATTCACGTTCTATCTTGAAAGAACACCTAGTGGGGGGTGAATAGGTGTACCGCTAATCTAGTAAACTAAATGCGAAAATTAAAAACTAATTGCAACTACCCTTAATGCAACCAACGAGTGTAGCCGAATTCCTGGTGAAGGGCTCTGGACTAATTCCTCTTGATTCCTCTGAATAAGAGTTGAGACGCTATATGAAGCTCTCATTGTTAAGCACAAGTGAGGCACACACAAACAAGCATGTATATGATATGGCAATATGAATCAATGCACAAAGTAATAGAGAGAGAGAGTTAAGAGTCAATGGATCAAACACAAACAACAAGATGTGTTTTGAGGTTCGAGCACCCAGCTCTACGTCCCCTCCTTCACCGAGAAGGATTTCGAATCCACTAACTTGTCCACCTAGGACTCCCACACAGGGAACCTCCAGCGAGGATTTGGGGCAATACAATAATCGGGAGTACCCACTCCTCTCTCAACCAATACAACCTCCACCGAGGCAACACAAACACCACCTCACACAAGAAGGGTAGGCCCTTAGCCAAAAACCACAATCCACCTCACACTTGAGGGTTTCCAACACAAGCCTCCACCTCTCACTAGAGGGAGCTAACCACCACTCCACAATCAACCTTTTCCCAAGAGGGATACAACAAATAAGGAGGGTTACAACAAGGTGATCAAAAAACCACAAACCAATTCTTTTCCACAAAAACAATGATCCTATAGAAAGGATAGAATGATATAGCTCAAGTGTTGAAAACAAAGTGTTTTAGAACAAAGAAAATCACTTGGGAAATCACCAAAATAGATATAGAGTTTTAGATTAAAAACCAATTCCCAAAAAGACTATTTTCTTTGAATTTTCAAACACTTTAAAAACAAATAGAGATCATGAATTTTGAACCCAAAACTTTTGCTAAAAACACTAGAAAGGATCTGGAATTTTTGGCTTTTTAAAACTTAGAGAAAACCTCTCTCAATGGGGTATAAATAGCCCCATGGAAAAACTAGCCGTTGGGGCTGTTTTTCAGCCCTGGCGGCTGGCGGTCGACCGGCCCGGTCGACCGCCAACGGTCAAAAATTTGACCGTTGGAGCCTTCCGGTCGACCGTCCGGTCGACCGTGCCAATCCAGAGAGCAAATGCTCTCGGCCGGTCGACCGCTCGGTCGACCGTCTAAGCCTTACGGTCAACCGTTTGGTCAACCGCCCCCACCTGAGAGTGGGGTACTTGCAGTCGGTTGACCGGCCCAAGTGGCTGGTCAGCGTGCACGTTTTGTACACGTCGGTTGACCGGTCCGGTCGACCGACTCTGGGTCTGGTCGACCGGTCCGGTTGACCGCCAGAGCCCGGCAGGCAGCAATTTGGGACAGAAAACTTAGGTTTTTAATGTCTTAAAAAATCCCATAAATCCTCTAAAAATCTACAAAAGTAAGTTCAGTATAATACATTGAAATACAAACTTGTGTGAAAAATTTCAACACAAATTTCAAACATTTTGAACTCTTTTTGTGTTATGGAAATTTTGCTGAAAACCAAAAACTGTATTTTCTAAAACTTGGATTTTTCAAATGGAAATCAGATTTTTTTTCAAAACTCATCCAAATACCAAAACATGATATAGAAACAACTTTAAGCAAGTTGTATATGGATATAATCTAATATACATGAAACATATATATATCATTGTTTTTGACAATAAATCCAAAAATATGTTTTGATAAAAATATAAAAACACCAAATACATGAATAGGCATATCAAAATAAGTTTGTCTAAGATATGAAGCGTACATGTATATAGAACATATCTAATATACATTTAAACAATGTAAACTTGTTTTGATCTATCTATTCATGAAAACCAAGATCGGTTAGACTAAAAACTGAAAACCAATATCCAAAACATGAAATGTGTGTGTGTTGTGAACTTGAGCATATCACACATCTAATCTTTACAAATGGATCTAAAACACAAACTAAACTATATACCGAAGTCTTCTTGACGAACTCCGTCTTCAAGTCGACTCGATCCAAACCGTGATCCACCGAGCTTGACTCTAATGAGTGCTATATATGATCTTGATGCTCGGGCTCTTGAATCACCATGTGAAAGCTTCCAAACTATCTTTGTTGAAGCTAATCACCTACTAATATCTTGATTAGAGATCTGAAACTAAACATCACAAGATTATTAGTAACCATAACTACATGAGTTAATCATCATCAAAACTAGAGTGGAAGGCCTCTGGGCCAACATAGCTTACCTATTGCATGCACCTCTTGTAAATCACCTAGAGGGGGGTGAATAGGTGATGGCTAATCTAATGGTCACTAAATGCGGAATTAAAAACTTATATGAACTAAACAAACTATTATGAATGCAAACTAAACTTCTTACACTAAACACCACGTATAACACAAGAGTGTAGCCGAATTCCCCGTGAAGGGCTATGGACTAACTCCTCAAGATTCCTCTAAATAAGAGTTGAGGTGCCGCGTTGGCTCTCTTGGTTGAATACAAGTGTTAGCAAACAATCCCAAGCATATAACAATGTGAGCACAAATATATATCTAGCAATTAAAGATAAGCACAATATGAGCATGCAAGATATAAACAAAAGAGACAAAGAGAGAGAGAGAGAGAGCAATCGCAAACACGGGAGATTTGTTTCGAGGTTCGAGCACCCTTGCTCTACATCCCCACCTTCATCACAATGAAGGATTTTCACTATAAACCGATCCCATCGGATCACTCGGTGCCGTAACACCTACAAGCTCTCAGATTCCCTAGTCCGTACACACCGCAAGCCCACTAGCTCGCCGAGGCCGCACCTCAAACACGGAGTTCACACACGAACACGAAACACCGCGAACACAACCGTCTGCCTCCTCAAAGTACAAAGTAGAACTTTGGTGATCACAACACTTTGATCACCTAAAATCCTCTCACAACAAAGATCCCTATAGGATAGGTATAGCAATGGAAAGCTCAAGTGTTGTGTGAGAAAACTAGGATTGAAATGGTGGAGGAAAACTCAAGAAATCACTTTTAAACGCTCTTGATAAAATGCTCCTTTTGATTGGAAATATTTGCTCTTAATCAAGTGGAGGAAAACCTCTAAATAGTCTAAGAAAAACTGGTGAAAACCACTTGAAATTTTTTGAGAAAAACAGCACCCAAACCCCCAAATTTATAGGGCTAGAAAAACTAGCCGTTGGGATCCAGGTGGCCTAACGGTCGACCGCCCGGTCGACCGCCAATGGTCATTTTTCTGACCGTTGGGGCAGCGGTCGACCGGTCGGTCGACCGAACCTCTGGAACAGAGAGCAGATCTCTCTGCCGGTCGACCGGGTCTTTCCAGAGAGCAGAGCTCTCTGGACGGTCGACCGTCCCGGTCGACCGACCCTCTAGCCAGATACTGGCGTGCACGCTGTGCACGTCGGTCGACCGTCACAGCCGACCGACTTCAATCTGCAGTCGATCGTCCCGGTCGACCGGCTGAAGCCAGTACAGAAAAACCTGGGACTTAAAAGTTGGTCGTTTTGGCTTAAATAAAATCCCATAAAATACTGAAAAATCTACAAAAATAGTTTTACCAATATACTTTAATAAACAAACATGCTTGCACAAAATCAAGGCATGTTACAAATAATTTGGACTATTTTTGTAACTTGGAAAAAAATGAAAACTGTATTTTTCTAAAACTTATTTTTCCAAACTTCTCCAAATACAAAACAAGATATTTAAACTCTTTTAAAGCATAGAGTGTATGGATATGATCCACTACACAAACATGGTAAAATATCTATGTTTTTGACTTTAAGCTCTAAATACGATTTATATAGTCTTTAACCAAAACCGTATATATTTTGAATACCAAAACCCAAACCGGTATTTTGTCAAAATGAAATTCTTTTATGAAAACAAAACTAAACCAAGAGTGTGTGTGTGTATATTGATACTTGAGCAATCCACCAACTATTCTATCCTTTACATTTTATCTAAAAACAAAATCTTATAAAAACAAATCTAGACACAAGTCTTCATGAAGTCTTCACTTGAAGTCTTCTCATCTTCTTGACTTGGTCCAAACCGTGCTAGCTCCAAATCCTTTGTTGAAGCTCCACACCTACTAAGATCTTGATCATGAATCTGTCACAAATTAAACACAAGATCATTAGTACTATAACTACATGAGTTGATCATCATCAAAACTAGAGTGATGGGCCTTTGGGCCAACACCTCTTCTTCTAGGATTAATAATGATATTTGTTTGTTAAAAAAGAGCATGGATTGTTTGGGCTCCACTTTGAGCCATTGTGCCATGAACCATATACGTTTGGAATCCATGTTTTGAAAGAAACAAATTCCATCTTTGCATGCACACAAACCACGGCATACACATGCTCCACACGTTCATGCACACAACACGATGTATACTCATGTGTACAATTGTACACATTATGGACGTAAGGGCCATCTTGCTAAGTTTTGCTATGATCGTATACATGATGTAAATTTAACAACTAAATTTGTTTGGGTTAGGAAAGGAACTAACCCCATGGACCCAAAAGAATATGGGTACCAAAGACCACCCCTATGCCATTTGATGTAAGTGTGGGCTCTCGCATGACGTGAGAGTAATGGTGCCTTGAGTTGAATGTGTTCCGAGCTTAACGAGGACTATTTGGATGCATCACTTTTAAGGGGAGTTTAGTGGGGGGACCACCTTGTTTTGGAGACATGGAGAGTTGCCTTCATGATTTTGATAACGGTCTCTAACTCCTTATTTATGTTTACATGCTTTTCATATTATTGATTTTTAGCATGTCATGTTTTATGTTCATTATGCCATATGCCATGTTTATTAGTCCTATGATATACATGATTAGTTATTTGAGACACACATGTTTAATATGGATTTATATCTTTGTGTTCTCACATTTGTTTTAACTAATATGTATGTCCTAGATCTAATGCACAAGCATTTGTCATAATGATCATATGAATTTTTGTTTTGATTTTCATGCTTCATATTTTGATTACTTGTTTGAATGTTAGTTTTCATTGAAACTAGGATATATACTTGTACAACTAGTGAGCTACAAATAGACCATTATATGTTTGTACTTGAACGCTCATTTGTACCCATTAGATGTACTAGTATAGTCTAGTTTTGATGATTCATTCATTTGACTTGTATTCCCATTTTTGTACATGTTTTCATGTTTATTTTTAACTTCATGTATATGTCCATCTTGTCTAAACTATTAGTTATACATATACATCCTTGAGCCACTTGCCTTCATGCATATACTTTGGTGGACTCGTTATGTTTGGATATGTATGTATTCTTTGGTTTGTACAAGACATACATATGCTTTGAAGATTAAATCGTTTTGATGATTTTTATGTTTTAAGGAGTTTCTTTTTGAGCTTAATTACCTATTTTCATGATAATATGTTTCATATAACACTTATACACTCACTTTATTTAAAGTTTTCTCATGATTTTATTTTCATGAGTACAATTTGTGCTATATAGATTTTGAGTGTTTGGTGATCATGTGATCTACATGTTTTTCATGATATATAATCTTGTTTTATTCCTTGCTTGAAGGATTCCGTACTGGTTTACAAAATTTTCATATAACTAGTTCGTATTCTTCATATAGTAGAGTTTTTCAAACATACTATATTTTCAAACCTATTTTTGAAAACCCCTACCCGTCGAAGGGCGGTTGGTTGGGTGACCATGCCTTATATGCTCTTTATTGAAAATCCTTTTAAAACATGTACATGAAATGGGTGGTAGGTATTATGAGTTTTACACTTGATCTCATTATTGTTTCAATTAGTATCATTGGATTTTTTCAATTGGTATCAATATTGACATTCTCTTTGTATACTCATATATGTTTTATTTGTGCTTACTATATCCTATATCCTTGAGCACAAATTTTGGTTATGCTAAGCTTGTTTTTTAATGACTATCATGTTTTAATTGATTAGTTTTCAATTGGTATCCTAATACAAGCTTATGCATCAATTTATTTGGTATTTCATAAAGGGGGAGAAAATTCGTATTTTATCTTTCAATTGGTATTTTGTTTACCTTTGATTTCCACTCCCATACTTTATAATGAAAAATGATTAAAAAATTAATATTGATTTTAATTTGATATCATATGTTCAAAATAAAAAATACTTATAATTGGTATCAAGATGTTTATTTGTTTACTTTCAATTGGTATCAAGAAAGAATTGGTAATCAAGATTATCTATATATCTTTCATTTTGGTATCAAAATTTTGATTGATTTCTTTAAGATTTATTTTCAATGCCTCATTTACTTTCAATTGGCATTTCTTAAAATTTTTGTTGATATGTTCACTTTCAATTGTTATCATGATGCACTTACATTGATATATTTTTAATTGGTATCATGTTTGTTTTGTTTTCACCCCTTGAAGTATTTTTGTTTCGGATAAAAAACAAGAGGGAAGAATATGATTTATTGATTTTTCTTTGACCCCTTTTGTTGATGATTGACAAAAGGGGGAGAAGTATTTAAGTTTATATGCATGTTTTTATATTGGTATCAAGAAAGTCTTTTTATTAACAAAAAGGGGAGAAGTATTTGTTTTATGTTTTGTTGATATTGGTATCAAGAACATGAATACTAGTATCTAGAAACATAATTTGTTTTTTATTGAAACATAGTTTGTTTTTTATTGGTATCAAGAGCATTATTAAAGAACATGTTTATGAAAAGAAGAAATAATTTATTTTGGTATTAAGAGCTTGTTTTATGCATGTTGATGCATTTCATGTTTGGTATCAAGAGCATGTTTTTATATTTGGTATCAAAAGCTTGTTTTATGCATATTTATGCATTCTCATGATTAATATTCATTGCATATATTTAAAGTTTATTGCTATACAAGAGTTAAGGGGGAGCTTCTTTGAAGCTTAACTTTAATCCATGCAAATATAACTCCATGAGTTTTGTCACCATCAAAAAGGGGAGATTGTTGGCCCAGAGGCCTTCCACTCTAGTTTTGATGATGATTAACATATGTAGTTATGTTTACTAATAATCTTGTGATGTTTAGTTTCAGATCTCTAACCAAGATATTAGTAGGTGATTAGCTTCAACAAAGGAGTTTTGAAGCTTTCACTTGGTGATTCAAGAGCCCGAGCGTCAAAGATCATATATAGCACTCGTTGGATCACGGTTTGGATCGAGTCGTCTTGAGGACGGAGTTCGTCAAGAAGACTTCGGTACATAGTTTAGTTTTTATTTTAGATCCATGTGTAAAGATTAGATAGTGTGATATGCTCAAGTTCACAACACACACACACTTGTTTATAGTTTCATGTTTCGGTTTTTCGGTTTTGGTTTAACCGATCTTGGTTTTCATGAATAAATAGCATCAATACAAGTTTACATTGTTTAATGTATATTAGATATGTTCTATATACATGTATGCTTCATATCTTAGACAAACTTATTTTGATATGCCTATTCATGTGTTTGGAGTTTTGTGTTTTAACAAAACATATTTTCGGATTTAAGTCAAAAACATTGATATATATATATATATATATATATATATATATATATATATCTTTTATGTATATTGGATTATATCCATATACAACATGCTTCAAGTTGTTTAAATATCATGTTTTTGTATTTGGATGAGTTTTGGACAAAACAAATTTTCAATTCAAAAATTCAAGCTTTGGAAAATACGGATTTTAGTTTTTGGCAAAATTTTCATAACACAAAAGAGTTCATAATGTTTGTAACTTGGTTTGATTTTTATTCAAACAAGTTTGTATATCAAAGATAATACAAGAACTTATTTTTGTGAATTTTTAGAGATTTTATGGGATTTTATTTAAGATAAAAAGTCAACATTCAATCCCTATAAATCCCTGTTCTGGCTTCTGCCGGTCAACCACGCTGGGAGTCGGTAGACCGAGTCGGTCGACCGACGTACATAGCCGTGCACGCCAGCTCTGGCTAGAGGGCCGGTCGACCGGGTCGGTCGACCGCCAGAGAGCTTCTGCTCTCTGGAAAGCCCCGGTCGACCGGGTCGGTCGACCGGCAAAGAGCTCTACTCTCTGTTCCAGGCTGCGGTCGACTGGGACGGTCGACCGAGGCTCCAACGGTCGGATTTTTGACCGTTGGCGGTCGACCGGGCCGGTCGACCGACAGCCATCTGGGCTGAAAAATTGCGCCAACGGCTAGTTTTTGTTGGGGGTTATTTATACCCCATTTGAGGCCAGTTTTGGGTAAGGTTTTTAGAGAGAAAAATTTTAGATCTTTTCAAGTGTTTTAAGCAAAAAGTTTTTGGATTAAAATTCCTATTTTCTATTTGTTTTTAAAGTGTTTGAAAATTTCAAAGAAAATAGTCTTTTGGGAATTTGTTTTTGGTCTAAAATTCTATATCTTTTTAGGAATTTGTCTTTGTTCAAAACACTTTGTTTTCCACACTTGAGCCATATCTTGCTATCCTATCTATAGGATCTTTATTTTGTGGAAGAAGTTGTTTGTGGTTGAGATAGACCACCTAGTTGTAAACCCTCCTTACTTGTGTTATCCCTCTTGTGTAGAGGTTGATTTTGGAGTGGTGGTTGGCTTCCTCTAGTAAGAGGTGGAGTTTGTGTTTGGCTCCCTCAAGTGAGAGGTGGAGGTTGTGTTGGTATCCCTCTTAGTGAAGAGGTGGATTGTGGCTGTTTGGCTAAGTGCCTACCCCTCTTGTGTGAGGTGGTGTTTGTGTTGCCTCTAGTGAGAGGTTGTATCGGTTGAGAGAGGAGTTGTGTACTCCCGGTTGTAGTTGCCCCAAATCCTCAGTGGAGGTTCCCCTTGTGGGAGTCCTGTGTGGACAAGTTAGTGGATTCGAAATCCTCCTGTGTGAAGGCAGGGATGTAGAGCAGTGGCTCGAACCTCGAAACAAATCTTGGTGTTTGCATTTGATCCATTGACTCTTACTCTCTCTCTCTCTCTCTCTCTTTATATTGTGCCTCGCATCATTTCATATTGATCATTCATAATTATATGCTTGGCTTGTTTGTGTGTGCCTCACTTGTGCTTAACCACGAGGGCTTCATATAGCGCCTTAACTCTTATTCAGAGGAATCAAAAGGAGTTAGTCCAGAGCCCTTCACCGGGAATTCAGCTACACTCGTTAGTTGCATTAAGTGTAGTTGCAATTAGTTTTTAATTTTCGCGTTTAGTTCATTAGATTAGCCGTACACCTATTCACCCCCCTCTAGGTGTGCTTTCAAGTAAGATGCACAAAATAAATCTCAGAAAAATATAAACGCAAATCCTGGTTCGGTCCTTGTGATCTACGTCCAGTCCCCAAGCAACCCGCTTGAGATTTTTCTTATCCTGATTTTGATACACCCCAAAATTAACTCCTGTATACCACTTGACAAAACACCCTTCGTCAAATCTGTACAACTCTTCTTTACACCAAGAAGACACTTTCTTTGATTGATTACAATGTAGTCTATAAGCCTTGAAACTTATATGTGATTGTGAACAAGAAACCATATAGGAGGACCTAGAATTCTTCATAAGAGAATTGGAATTGTGTGAAGAACAGAAAGTAGAGAATAGTTTTCTAGAAAACAGAACTTTTGAACAAAGTTTTGGAGAGAAAACTGACAATTTAAATTGGTGAATTCATCCAAGGACAACATTCCTATTTATAGGAGAAATTAATGATCAGTTAGGGAAGTTATCAACTCAAATTTGAAAATCAAAACGTTGGAGAAAGCACCAGAATATCAAAAACTGAATAACAGTCAGAAACTGAATTTAGTTGACTAGGGTATGAGATTAGTCGACTAGTATAAAAAATTTTGCCTAGGTTAGTCGATTAACTTAAAGACCAAGTCGACTATATTAATTTGACAATGATTGATAGGTCTCTAGAAACTAAAACTAGTCGACTATATAAAAGGATTAGTCGACTAATTTTGATTACAGTTAAAAAATAGAGAACAAAGACTTTTATGTGATGGTACTTAGTCGACTATAGAATATAGTAAGTTGACTATAGAATATATTAGTCGACTATAGAAGGGGATAAGTCGACTATAAGACTATTTTGTGTATGTGATCAAGGCTTTTAACAATCTTCTAAAAATAAAGAAAAAATACAAAAAAATAGTAAATATTATTATATAATTGTGAGCAACCAGAACTTAGTACTAGCTCTTTAGATTGAGCTTCAATGTACCTGCATCACAATTGCTATCATCAAAATGTAAGTTCCAACAAAATTTTTCTCACTTTGTACTTTTAACAAAATGAGAGTTATAATTGTGATCTAAGATCAGTCTTATTAGTCATGTTGTCCACATGCATAAAGGGTATCGCTAATCTAGAAATTAATATACATGATATGCAATACAAATCACAACTGGAAATAAATATCACAATATAAAAATATGACCCCAGCTATTATGGCCGGAGTCTCCATGTTGCTTTCCACAGAGTATTATGGGGATCGACCTAAACAGATCTCTGCCTTCAGAACCTGTTCAGATTTTGTTTTAGCTTGTCTGAGCAGCTTTGCCAAGGAGCTCCGATAAATGGCTCTGAGAACGTCTCCGTGTACTCTTAGAACTTGCTCCAAAGACTCCAAGTAGACTTCAGGAAGTGGCTCTGAGAACTCCAATTATAACCCGAGAACTGTCTTCGAAGACTCTAAGTAGACCCCGAGAGCTGTCTTTAAAGACTCCGATATTTCATCCTATTATTTCTTAACAACCACGAATAGATCTCACGGATGAAAAAATAGTTTACAATCATCCACCATGCAATTAACCATGAACATTCCTCATGGGATCCAATCATATAAAATAGTAAATAAATATTGTGTGACCATAATAGCGGGATTAACGCTGCAAAACAAGGGCTAACTTCGCACATACAATCTTGCATATGATACATCGTATATGCGATATGGTTTCATGGACAACATGGTCTGTTCAACCTAATTCATGATCAAGGTTCGTTCTGATACCAATTGAAAGTGCGAAAAATTTCTTAGATCGCCTTGAACGGATATAGGCTGAATAACAAAAACTTGTGCATATGCAATCCTATAGATTTAACGAAGATTAAGATCATATCTTCGAGATATCACTTGATTAATCTCATTAACAGTATTCAACTACGAAATGAGAAGACGTCTCGAATATCTAACGATCTTCTATCATATTCTCAAAGCGCTAGATCAGATGGAGGGTAGACTCTGAACTTCTGATCTCTCCTCAGCTCTTTTCTGTTGCCTTTTAGAAATTAAAGTTTTCACCTTTTATTTCTTCTTTATGATGTCTGTGGTGGTCCCGAGATGATGCCAAGTGTGGATCTAAAATACAATGTCAACACTCACACAAGAATATTAGTGTTAAAGAAATAAACATACTTGCAATAAGGAAAATAAATCACAGAAAAGTTAAGCAAAAACAAATACGAGTATTTATCCTGATTCGGTCCTTGTGAGGTACATCCAGTCCCCAAGGCACCCACTTGAGATTTTCCTTTATCCTTTGACTTTGTACACCCAAAATCAACATCTTGCATCCCACTTGACAAATCCCCTTTGCAAAGTGTATAAAACTCTTCTTATAACCAAGAAGACCACAACACCTTGTACAACTTCTCTTCTACACCAAGAAGACGCTCTTAACAATGCTTCCTTTGAGTGATTATAAACTTTCCTATAAGTTTTGAATCAGTATGTGATCATGGACAAGGGCTATTATAGGTTGACTTTCAGAAATCTTCACTTTGGAGTAGAAATTTGGTGAAGAAACAGAAAGTGGGAACAATTTTCAGAAAACTAGAATTTTGGCAGAGTTTTGGTCAAAAAACTTTCTATTTGAATTGGTATATGAAACCTAAGATAACAACCCTATATATAGCTGAACTCTATAGTAAGTTAGGGTAGTTATTAGGACCATTTTGAATGTTTAAATGTTGGATAACGTTGAAGGAAATACCAGAAAATAGAAACTGTCCAACAGTCAGAAACTGCCATTAGTCGACTTGAGATATTAGCTAGTCGACTAGGGTAGGCAAATTTCTCAAGGTTAGTTGACTAGTATTGGGACCAAGTCGACTAGGGGCCGTTTGTTTCGCGTAAAACTCCGTAATTCGTAAATCACTTACTACCCAGTTACAACTACGGCGTTTGTTTGGACCGTAATTCGTAAAAGACTTACGTAACTCAACTAACACTCACTTGCAACCCAGTTACCACTCACTTACAGTCCAATTACAGTTAATTTTGTGGTCATACAAATTTGTATTATTTTTTTATATTAATATTAAAATTTTTTAATATTTAATTTTTTTAATATTTATTTGCAGTATTAAAACTTTTAAAATCACCAAATAGTTAATTTTGTGGTCAACTTTTTCACTTACGACTTATACATTACAACAACCAAACACCGTAAAGTACAATACACTTTCCCACTTTGCAATTTTATATTACCAACCAAACACCGTAAAATTTACATACATGTAACTCATTTACAATTGTAAAAGACTTTACCAATTACAACTACGAATTACGGCCAGTTACGACAACCAAACAGACCCTAGGTCAAGTTTGAATCAATAGATAAGTTTCTGGAAATTGAAACTAGTCGACTAGACTAAGGGATTAGTCGACTACATCAGGTTATTATTGACTATATTTACTGTTAAGTCGACTAATGGTGAGAAACAGACAGTTGGGATCTTTCAAGATAAGAAGCTAGTCGACTAGGGAAATATATAAGTCGACTATACCATGTATAAGTCGACTACAAAAGGCTATAAGTTGACTAATAGATTATGATGTGTGTGTGTGTGTGTTTCAAGGCTTTTAACATGCTATCAATAATTACAATACACATCATTATCAACTCTCTTTGGGAAGTCTTGATCATGTAGAACTCTTGAATAGGCTTGAGATAGAGCTCCAAATGATATGGCTTCACAAATGTATCATCAAAAGTAAGTTCCAACATTCTCCCCCTTTTTGATGATGACGCTTTGTGTGCACAAATGCTCCCCCTGTAAAAAATAAGTTATATGTTCTCCCCCTGTAGAAAATACGTTATAACAGATATAGAAACACTTGTGTTCTCCCCCTGCAACAAATATATCATAACATGTATATATATGATAAATATTTGAAGTATTGTTCTTATCAAACTTCTTATATGGTACCTGAAAGATAAACATTAGATGGTACCAATCATATGAGTAAAGCATTAATCTTTAGGAGACTAAACCCAATTTGAATTTGGTTTCCATCTGTTAGTATACATATAATTGCATGAATTACATATATCATGTATGTATGATGCAATATAAGTATTTTTGTCAACAATGCTTAAGTTTTTAGGAATCCATATAAACTTATTCTTAATTCTTTTTGAAATAATATCAGACTTTCTTTTCACAAAAGAATTATATAGATTACTAACATATGAAGATTTTTCAAAAATCCAAGACCATAGTAATTATGTGACATCTTTTGATATAATAACAAATCATTCAACTTTTCTTTTCCTCGATTAAATTTAGTCACATTTTTCAAAATCTCTTCATATTTCATTTTGAAAACTGACATGTCTTTATCTAACACAGAAATTCTTTCATTTAAAGACATAGTTTCCTTTTTAAGCAAAATATTTTCTTTTATAAAATTCTCATTATCCTTTTTCAATGATGATATCACTTTTTCAAAATCATCTTTTTGAGAATTTATAGAAGAAACTTGAGAGACATAACATGAATTTTCTTTGAAAAGTTTTTCATTTTCCTTTAATAAAACTTTATTTTTCATTTTTTTCATTCTTTAGATCATTGAATAATTCATGGAATGCATCTAAAAGTTCAGTATATTGTACCTCATCTTCTTCTAGTGCCATGTAACAGATGTTGGCATGTTCAGTGATTTCTTCTTCGACAAAGGAAGAGGAATCACTATTTTCCCATGATGCTTGGTAGTCTTTCTTCTTTCTGAACTTTTTGCTCTTAAATTTACCTTTAGTTTTGAGCAATGGGCAATCCTTCTTTATATGACCTGTTTTATTACAATTAAAACATCTAAACTTACCTTACTTTTAGAATCTTCTGAATTTTCTTGAAAGCATTGCCATCTCCTCTTCATCGTCATCTGAATTGTCTGTGTCTGAGGATGCATGGAAGGCAAGTTCTTTCTTCTTTGAGAGAGATTGTTGTTCATCCTTCTTTCTGTCTTCGAGTTGTACTTCATATGCCATTAGATTACCAATAAGGTTTTATAATGACATTGTTGAGAGAGCATTCGCTTCTTCGATTGTAGTTGTCTTCTTCTCCCAATCTGATGGAGTGCACGAAGGATCTTGCAAACTTTTTCGACTTGGGTGTATTTCTTTCCAAGGGATGCTAAGAAATTGGTTTGTCGGTGAATCTTGTAACCATTTCAGAGATGGTTTCATTCTCCTTCATTTTGAAAAGTTCAAACCTGTGGACAAGAACAGAAATTTTAGATTCCTTAACTTTATTTGTGCCTTCATGTGTTACCTGTAGAGTATGCCATATTCGATTTGCAGAAGTGGCTGTTGACACACGGTTGAATTCTTCTTTGGTTAAGACACAGAATAAAGCATTCATCGTTTTGGCATCAAGGTTCGCATTCTTCTTTTGATCATCACTCCAAGAGGTGTGTTGCCGGTTTGTAAAAGAGCTCTTTTCACGAGCCCCCCCGCCGGAAGGAAAGCAAACTGGTTTGTCGGCTTGGTGTACGGTACTTCTACTATGTTTCAAAGTTCATAGTTGAGCGATTTAAGTAGATCTTCATTCTATACTTCTAATAGTTGTAGTTGGATCCGTCAAATAGCGGTAGACATTGTGTAGAATGTCCTTCTTTGAATTGTGACGAAGGGAACTCCGTTGCCATCCTTGTATGTTGTTGACTGGATATGCAGGGATCTGATACCAATTGTTGGTCCCGAGATGATGCCAAGTGTGGATGTAAAATATAATGTCAACACTCACATAAGAATATTAGTGTTAAAGAAATAAACGTACTTGCAATAAGGAAAATAAATCACAAAAAAATTAAGCAAACGCAAACACGAGTGATTTATCATGGTTCGGTCCTCGTGACCTGCATCCAATCCCCAAGCCACCCGCTTGCGATTTTTCTTTATCCTTTGACTTTGTACACCCTAATCAACACCTTGTATCCCACTTGACAAAGCCCCTTTGCCAAATGTATACAACTCTTCTTACAACCAAGAAGACCACAACACCTTGTACAATTTCTCTTCTATACCAAGAAGACGCTCTTATACAATGCTTTCTTTAAGTGATTACAAACTTTCCTATAAGCCTTGAATCAGTATGTGATCGTGGACAAGGGCTATTATAGTTTGACTTTAAGAAATCTTCACTTGGAGTAGGAATTTGGTGAAGAAACAGAAAGTGGGAACAGTTTTTAGAAAACCAGAATTTTGTCAGAGTTTTTGTCAGAAAACTTTCTATTTGAATTGATATATGAAAACTAAGATTACAACCTTATATATAGCTGAACTCTATAGTAAGTTAGGGTAGTTATTAGGACCATTTTGAATGTTTAAACATTGGATGACGTTGAAGGAAATACCAGAAAATAGAAACTGTCCAACAGTCAGAAACTGCCATTAGTCGACTTGAGAAATTAGTTAGTCGACTAGGATAGGCAAATTTCTCAAGGTTAGTCGACTAGTATTGGGACAAAGTCGACTAGGTCAAGTTTGAATCAATAGACAAGTTTCAGGAAACTGAAACTAGTCAACTAGACTAAAGGATTAGTCGACTACATCAGGTTATTAGTCGACTATATTTACTGTTAAGTCGACTAATTGTGACAAACAGAGAGTTGGGATCTTTCAGGACAAAAATCTAGTCGACTAGGGAAATATATAGGTCGACTATACCATGTATAAGTCGACTACAAAAGGCTATAAGTCGACTAATAGATTATGATGTATGTGTGTGTGTTTCAAGGCTTTTAACATGCTATCAATAATGACAATACATATCATTATCAACTCTCTTTGAGAAGTCTTGATCATGTAGAACTCTTGAATAGGCTTGAGATAGAGCTCCAAATGATATGGCTTCACAAATGTATCATCAAAAGTAAGTTCCAACAGTCTGTTGCAACCAAGAGCTATAGGAGGCTTTATATAAGTTATGATAGGGACCACTAGGAATCAAATAAGGATCAGACTTCCAATGAAATTTGGAAACCCTAATTCAACCCGAGTTAGAATCCTTAATGTCATAATTTATAACTCAGTCCACTAAAAAATTGTAATTGCACTTCTATCTTTATCTTAAAATTACTTTTAAGATCCCTATTATTATATTCCTAAAATCTCCCCACATTAAGATTTTTTTTATTTTCATTGATTAAATTAAATCACTGACTATTTTTTTAATCAACATCTTGTCCTTGATACCTACCATTCAACATATTTGTGATGTCGGATAATTTAATCCACCTGCAGAGTTTGACATGCACAAACTTATAAGATTCTCAAGAGGACATCATCATTCTCTCACACCGAGACATGGATTTTATCTATGAATAAAGTTCATTGTACACATTACATTATCACTCAACTCAATGAAGCTATTGACTTATAAAAGAATCTCACTTCTCAATAGATTAAAGTGACAAGTATAGTATGTACACGTCCATTAAATATTTTGGGATACAGAGTTTAAGCACTCATAATAATCATTAGGTGTTAACTTTTTAGCATAGTCAGTAATAGAAAATTACATCGACCTGGTCTTGTCCAATACACATAAAGTGCACTAATGCGATAGTCTTAGACATCAAACAGTCTCCTATTGTCAAGATAGACAATTTCAGATGATCGTATTACAATCCTACCGATAGTGTGTCCAACTTCATCTAAGATTGTAGACCTAACTGATGTTCTATAAGGGTCCCATGATCTAATCTTCTACGTGTAAGCCAAACTCTATAGATTAGGTCATCTACAATGTAGAACACAAGACACACATGTATATAGTACAATCATTTGCCTTACAGATTGTTATAAAATGGATATGACATTAAATCCTATATTTAGTTCTAATTCAAGGAGGCTAAGGCTTTTTGTATATCTCCAATGGTGGTAAGGCCTGAGGCTTTCTCCCTGGGGTTGAATATAAGCCAACTTGTACATCGAGTTCATTGTCCACTCGGGACACTCCTGATGTGGTGTGACAAGTGTCGCGAACTCAGGAAGTGATTAGATTCTGACAAATACTGTACACATCTCAACATGGGAGAAGAGACATGGCGTAATTGTAGGCGAAGATCTCGATGGCTACTATTGGAACCTCCAGGATGACATTAAAAGTACTTGACTATAGGCGACCTCGGATTGATTCTCCGGAATGGGAGTTAGCTCCGGGATGAGATGGAACCTTCTGGAACAGAAATACTGCCGCGGTGTGATGGAACTCCGGGAGGGTCTGGAATGACGGAGGCTACTGAATGAGTTGGATGACATGGTTGTCACGAATAGGGTGAATGGTCATTCGAACACGTGTCAACATCTTAATGGTGGTCAATTTTTTACCACTACATATATATATATATATATATATATATATATATATATATATATATATATATATATATATATTATCTCACTAAATATAATTCACATGCATACTGAACTCACAATTTCAACTTGACATTGCCTACTTACAAATATACAACAGTTTACTAAATTCAATTATCCATCTAACTGTTTGAGGTAGACCTACACACAAATACAGAATTTCAGAACTTTTAAAATAGTAGTGCAAGGTGCTCAATTCTACCGCAATAGCATGTGGCTATGCGGGTCGTGATCCACAAGGAGGGACTAGCGATGGAAGCTTGTTTAGCAAGTTCTCTTTTAGGTTACAAAGAATGGTTAAAGATCTTCTTTTAGTTCGTAAAAAGAAAATGAAAAGAAAATGTTATAGTTAAGTTAGGAAGAAGATGGTAGATAGAGAAGATGGAAAAACTAGAAATGATATGTACAAAGAAATGGAAAAGGAATGATAAAGAAGTGGTTGATTGTGATGTTCTAAGCTAAAGAATAAAAAGAAAAGAAAGAAACTAAAAGTTACTTACCCCTTTTGTGCTCATATACCTTGGATCCATTGCGACGACTTACCTTGTCTTTGAAGGCAATCAAGCATGGCGTATAGGATCTTTCCCATTCTCGATCTACACTACGAATAAAAGGGCAAACTATACTAGAAAGAGAAGGGTTGTTCATCACCATAGGCCATCAAAGGCGCTTGCAACGGCTAAGCAGTCTCGAGGCTATTGGATTCTCTTGGATTGCAACACATCAGAGGAGAGTAAAAGGAAAAAAAGTAAAGAAAGAAAAAGAAACTTTGATTCAATTCAAATAACAATGAAAGAAGAGATCACTTACACTGGTGTCACCTGCAGTACAAGCTTGCTCTCATTCCTCCAAGAAAGTCGTCTCTCCTCTCAGTTACATAAAGAAAAGTAAAAATTACATAAAAAGAAAACTAAAAACCTAAGTTACAAACTACAAATTATCTTAAGTTTTATTCTCTGCTTGGTCGTCCTCTGTAGGCTCTGAAAATCCCAGTATTTATAGGAAAAACCCAACCTATGAGAGCGTATGAAGATAGGGGGAGCAAATACTCCCCAACTCTCTAACAAAGGCGCGAAAACACGACTTTTGTCGCGTTTTCGTGGCCAGGGTGTGGCCAGGTGGCCACACCCTGTTGGTGGTGCTCCCCGGTTTCTCGATTTGTATTTATCTTCAGCTGGATTTGCAGTTTATGTTCGGGATTTTGACGAAATGGCCTTTGATCCTTGGCTTCAACAGATCGATTTATAGGGATTTGTTCTAACTGGTTTTCAACCGATCTGAACCGACTTGATCTGCCCTGATTTACTGAGTTCGAATTAATTCTGATTTAGTTTAGAATTTGA
Organism: Agave tequilana; assembly: GCA_038442645.1. NCBI lineage: Eukaryota > Viridiplantae > Streptophyta > Magnoliopsida > Asparagales > Asparagaceae > Agave > Agave tequilana. Next base: position 35,929 of record JAVJIF010031355.1, read on the forward strand.
TGGGCTTTCGGGCTCATTTCTCTTCACTCTCCTTTAAGAATGGGCCTGCAAATAAATTAAATATTTAATTAGGAAAATGCAGAGTTTATTCTATAATAAGTAGGAGAATATGATAATAAATGTGCAATATTAGTGACCAATCACACTACCATACCTATCTTTTGCTCGTCCTCGAGCAAAACAACTAAACTATACTAAGGATTATTAGACCACTTTCGCAGGTCACTCGATTGCACTGAGCATGTGCAACAAGCCGTTAAACCTCTAGGTTTCCCCTAGAGGACGAGTTTTGTTTCGTGAGGGTTTTCAGTGGATTACACCGACAAAATCCATAAAGAAAGAGAAACAAAGAGTTAGTATTTTCGAAAAGCATTTTGAAAGAGAAAAATATTTGAAATATAACTGTATGATTTAAGTAATCTATAAGTTATAGGAAAACTGAAATTTTCATTCCTAAACTTAGTCTCTATTCAAAAATTTGTTATCAATCAAAGTAAGGAGTCAAATTGTACTTCTCATTTAGTCTATTACTTTACCCTAAGTCATATGCACCTTGTGACCGTGAAAATTTTGACTAAGCGTTCATTAACTCTAACTCTTATGTCTTATTTATTTATATATATATTGTGGTATTATTCCTTATTTCTATTAGGCTTTCTAATCTGCCCATGTAACGAGCCTTTAATCGATGACTCCCAAACCAAATGGTCTTAGGGCACCGGGTGAGAAAGCACCCAAAGGACTTAAGGACTTGAGCAAACAAGGCCACAAAACTAAAGATTTTATTATTTGAACCCCTTTTAGGCGTGAATACTTATGCTTTATTAGGCACAAATACCCAGCTTAATTAGAAGATTTATATATATATTTTAAAAGTTATCTAATCATCTTTCGCATAAATACTAAGGCTTGCTTAGGCCAAAGTACCTAGCTAATCAATAATTAGATTTGTTCATCTTTCATAGATATTATTTTCTTTTTTATATATATAAGGCATAAGAATCTTTGTTTTTGAACCCTAAGTGTGTAAGTGTATGAAGTATGCATATTTCATTAAGGTAAAGATCAAGACTAAATTACTTTGACAAATTATCTTCCGAACCCTAAAAATCAAACAAATCATATTATTTTGACCAAATTTAAGAAATCTTAATTTTGATTTCCTATTCCTTAAAATTGACTCAATTTCTTACAAAAAAATATGTCAAAATATTGTTTCTATTTTCAAAATGTTTTTAAAAGTAAAGAAAATATTAATTTTTTTTAATAAAGAGAAAAACCTAAGTTATGTTAGAAGCCTCCCCCACACCTATCTCATGCATTGTCCTCAATGTATGAATTAATGCATAGATGCATGAAAAAGAAGAAAGGGAAGAAAATATTACCTTAAGGTGGTGGTTCCGATAGTGGTCTGATTGGTCCATGAAATCGGCCCAATTGACTTTTCGTGGAGTTCGGAGGAACCCACCAGAAATTTCTCTAATATGACCCATTAAAATGATATATCCATGAAGGAATTTTATTAAAAATTTAACCCCATCTATTTTCCAAATTTCATAATTAATTTCGGAGTCAAATTCGTCAATCGCCTTGTCCCAAAATGGAGTGCGAAAAGGTAGAATGATTGACTTGGACTTAGGAAGTACAGGAACTAATACCAACTTAGGAAAGTGACCTAAGTTAAGTAAAGGTTCAGGAGTCGAGATTGGTTCAGGAAGTGGGTCCAAATCAAGAAGTTGAAACTCAAGTCCACATTCATTTTTCAACAATGGAATGTGACTTAATATTCGTGATTCAAGTTCAATAATGATAGGTGTGGGAATCAAAACTGACTCTAAAATATTACTCAAGTCGGGTAACAAAACAGGAGTCAATATTGATTTAGGAATTTGAACTGGATCACAAATTTGAGAATCTAGGTCACATTTCTCATTGAGTTCGATTTCATAAAAATGAGAACTTGCCAATTTGTCAAAGGACTTTCAAAAGTGTTAAATTGGTCAAGTTCAATATGATGATCATCAAAGATGGGTGATTCAATTTCATTATGAATTGGTAAAGGATCCAATGTTGACTCGGGAAAAAGATTGAAATCAGGTGAAGACACTGGAGTCATAATTGAATCAGGAAGTAGAAATTAATCACTAAGTTGAGGTTCATGATCATATTCATTCTCAAGTTCTATTTCAGGAAAGGAATAACTTGCCAAACTATCAATATCATTTTCAAAATTTGGAGTTTGGGCAAGTTTAAATGATTGTGCTGAAATGGAACTTTGTGTTCCAAAACAACGTGACTCTTCGGCTCTAACAGAATGGTTACTGACATCAGAACTGGCCAAATGGTGAGAACGTAGAGATTGGACCATCATATCTATGTCATCATTACGAGCGTTTTGAGCCTGAGCCATGGCTTCAAGCATCTTTTCATAGTTGATAGGTTCATCGTTTTGTTGAAAAGATGAAGTGTTGTTTTAGAATTGGTGGTGAAATTGTGAGTTCATCAGATTTTATGATTTTTGTTTGGACTCACGCATACTCATTTCTAAAATTGATGGTTTTCTATTTTGGATTGGTGGAACTGAGTATGAATCTTGAAAATATTGTGGACACGGTGGATAAAGAGGACAAGTTGGTTGAAAATTGGACTCGGGGGAGGTGAATCCCCATTGACTCTGTGAAGAGTTGAAATTATTCTGGAAATTATGGTTATAAGATTGGGGCATAGGTTATATTGATTCGGATAAGACCAATCCGGCACACTATGTTGGTTAAAGTTATGATATGCCGGGTTAGTAATATTCGAAAAGAGGTTGGTGTGTAATATGGATTACTATTAAAATTGGAAAAATTGTTATTATAAGCCATATCACACAATAAAATACAAACAAAGAAAAAACATCAACCAAATAAGCAAACAAATAAGAAAAAAATTTAACCTAAGTTAGGGCAGACCTTTGACCTAGACGACTCCTAACTGGTTAGACTGTCCACGGGAGGTATAATGCAGACTTTGACCACAAGCTAATCAGCCAGGTCAGGGAAAAATTGGTGGGAGATTATCCGTCAAAGACGTTCCTTAATTAAGTAACCACCAAACTTCGGGCTTTCGGCCCTTAATCCCCTTCCTAGACACTGATTTGGCAGGAGTCAAATTCCAACACCTTTCCCCCTTAGGATAATCTCCTAATTGAGTCCGAGATGTCCCTTGGGCCAACGTCTACTCATTTTTAGTTAGGCTTGGGTTAGTGAGTGAGGAGATTATTTGTGGGATAAGGGAGGGTAATGACTTCCCCACCTTGTCTTGTTTATAGGACAAGCCCTTAAATCAGTTTAGTGCAGTGTACAAGTATATAGAAAAAAGTAACAATCAAGCAATTTTTCATACAAGAATGAACCTTATACTAAATTCTATGCACACATACCTTGGCTCCAGCACTCTTCAACAGTAAATTGAAAGTGAAATGAAATAGACACGTGCCTAAATGCAAAGTCTAAATCATTTTTAGCACTTACAATCTACTTTTTACTGTTGTGTTAAAAATGTATATACAGTGAGTCAAACAAGGAGATAAATGCTACAGAAATTCAGATTTTTAATTCAGCCAACCTGCAAAAATACAGGTTAATAGTTCACTCAGTTTTGCCACTAAAATGTAGCAAATCTGAGGGCTTCTTGGCTCTACTTTCTTTAGCAGAGTCCAAGACCACTTATATGTCCACTGCAGCAAGAATTTCTTGTTGTTGAATCTGTACAAAAAAAAAACAAAGAAGAAAGTTAACCAAAAATGTAAACTTTTAAAGAGAGTAACTTACCGTCCCTCCCCGGAAACGGCGCCAAAATTTGATTGAGGTAGACCTGGACATAAATACAGAATTTTAGAACTTTTAAAATAGTAGTGCAAGGTGCTCAATTCTACCGCAATAGCAAGTGGTTATGCGGGTCGTGATCCGCAAGGAGGGACTAGCGATGGAAGCTTATTTAGCAAGTTCTCTTTTAGGTTACAAAGAATGGTTAAAGATCTTCTTTTAGTTCTTAAAAAGAAAATGAAAAAAAATGTTATAGTTAAGTTAGGAAGAAAATGGTAGATAGAGAAGATGAAAAAACTAGAAATGATATGTACAAAGAAATAGAAAAGGAATGATAAAGAAGTGGTCGATTGTGATGTTCTAAACTAAAGAATAAAAAGAAAAGAAAGAAACTAAAAGTTACTTACCCCTTTTGTACTCATATACCTTGGATCCATTGTGACGACTTACCTTGTCTTTGAAGGCAATCAAGCATGGCGTATAGGATCTTCCCCATTCTCGATCTACACTACGAATAAAAGGGCAAATTATACTAGCAAGAGAAGGGTTGTTCATCACCATAGGCCATCAAGGGCACTTGCAACGGCTAAGCAATCTCGAGGCTATCGGATTCTCTTGGATTGCAACACATCAGAGGAGAGTAAAAGAAAACAAAAGTAAAGAAAGAAATAGAAACTTTGATTCGATTCAAATAACAATGAAAGAAGAGATCACTTATACTGGTGTCACCTGCAGTACAAGCTTGCTCTCATTCCTCCATGAAAGCCGTCTCTCCTCTCAGTTACATAAAGAAAAGTAAAAATTACATAAAAAGAAAACTAAAAACCTAAGTTACAAACAACAAATTATCCTTAGTTTTATTCTCTTCTTGGTCGTCCTCTGTAGGCTCTGAAAATCCCAGTATTTATAGGCAAAACCCAACCTATGAGAGCGTATGAAGATAGGGGGAGCAAACGCTCCCACTAACTCTCTAACAAAACCGCGAAAACGCAGGTTTTGCCACGTTTTCGCGGCCAGGGTGTGGCCAGGTGGCCACACCATGTTGGTGGTGCTCCCCGGTTTCTCGATTTGTATTTATCTTCAACTGGATTTGCAGTTTATGTCCGGGATTTTGACGAAATGGCCTTTGATCCTTGGCTTCAACTGATCGATTTGTAGGGATTTGTTCTAACTGGTTTTCAACCGATCTGAACCGACCTGATCTGCCCTGATTTACTGAGTTCGAATTAATTTTGATTTAATTCATAATTTGATGGGCTTTTGGGCTCATTTCTCTTCACTCTCCTTTAGGAATGGGCCTGCAAATAAATTAAACATTTAATTAGGAAAATGCAGAGTTTATTCTATAATAAGTAGGAGAATATGATAATAAATGTGCAATATTAGTGACCAATCACTAACCACAAGTATTAAAAATCAAGAGTCGGATTATCACAAGGTCCATACTTTAACTCAGATCAAAATGGATAACTATTCATAACCCTTCACTTAAATGTATACATTCCATTACCTATACTACTCAATAACTATTGAGTTTACATTAATACATATATGTGTCCATATAGGTAAAAGAGTAATAAATAACATCAATATTATTTGATATTTGTCAAGGGTGTCCATGTTCTTCTGATGTCACATTCGAGAAATTCCTAGGTTGGATCTTTATCATGACCTGAAAATCATTCAAACTGAGGGGGTGAGCTTACAGCTCAATAATTGGAGTTAAGCTAAATTTAAAATGAAGCATGGTATTAGCAGTGTATAGTGTACATGATACAAAAAAATACATGATTACTTATATAAATTGTAAGGGAACACAGATGTCTAGACTAGATTATCTATTTACTTCAAATTATTATTCAATCAATACTGATATGGGTATAAGCAACCTGTGTCGGTGTTTTCACTTCAATTTAATGAATCCGTATTCTGATGTCCACATTATCATGCATAATAGCATATCCAATATATGTATAGTGCACACACGTATAACACACTTACACATATTATGCATACACATTCTTGTTATAGTCAAACAATACATGATAACACACATGTTCCAATTTGTATTCAAATTACAAGTAAAATATTAGATTCTCCATCTTCCCCCTCCTATGGCTCTTGTCCTGGCTCCTTCCTCCAATATATGTGTGTGTGTGTGTGTGTGTGTACATTTGTGTATATATATCTGTATATCTATATGTATATATCTATATGTGTGTGTGTGTATTTGTATATCTATATGTGTATATGTGTGTGTGTGTGTATCTGTAAATATATTTTTTGTTGAAAGGATATATGTGTATGTGTCAATATGTAAAATAATATATATATGTATAACAATCACACTGTCTTCCCCTCCTACCGGGTCCGGGCCCCTTCCTCCATGGTTTACACATGCATAAAACATATCACATAAAATCAAATCACACATCCTATCAAGAGTTCGACAAAAGAATCAGACTTATAAATCAAAACAATCATATCATGCTTATTTTCCTCATAGTTATCTGATTTTCTCATTCATGTACTATTTATGCAACATTTATCAATTCTTCTAGAATTAGTAATATGTTATTAATATTCATTCATTATAGTTGTATTATTTCATCTGAATAATTTATTTTAATAAGCATACACAATTTGATTTAATCACATTTATATCACCAACCGAGCATGTATGCATAACAATAACTTGTAATGGCCAAATTCTGAGTAATATAAATTTATTATTTAATTTATGTTAATGCTTTTATGTACCACACTCCAAAAATTCCTCATGTGTTTAGCTTATTCATCGATAAGTTAAATTAGTAATTATTTTATATTTAACTCTAATTTTTTATAAAGCCCACTCACCTTTGGTTCTATTGGTTTTTAGATTATTTAGTTGTGCATTGACACCATAGTAGTGTATCTCTCATTTATACGATGACAACGATTAAGAATCACCTAAATCCGATCTAGATGACTAAGATATCGACCGGAAACCAAAACTGATAATAATGGGTCAAAATTATTAATAATAAGGGTTTGTTTGTAATTTTTTAAGGTCCAAAATGTAATAATATTTCTAAACATGGGGTTCTACAAAAATTTATCTCTTTTTTGTTTTCGGGTCAGGTTCAGGTTTGAATCCAAATCTAATGTAAACAAAAACCCAACATGTGATTTTTTACCCATCAGTAATAGAGCTCCTTGTGCTGCTGTGCTCTGCTACTGGCCTGGCCCCTACTGCCAGTCTGGCCGTCACCTGGTGTTGCCATTGATTGGTCATTGTCATCGTCTAGTCACCGATTGACCCGAAGAGAGAGAAAGATATAGAGAGGGAAAAGAGGGAGACGAGGGAGGGTGAGCATCGCCTCTGGCTAGCGCCGACGCCTCATCACCCGATCCCCCACCGCCTCTACTCTGGTCAGCGAGAGGGAGAATAGAGGGAAGAGAGAATAAGATAGGAATTATGTGAGAAGGAAAGAGAGCAATAGAAAGGAATGAGTGGGGTCTGCAGTCGCTTGGGCAGCGGTTTCCACTGCCGCCAATGGTTAGTCCTCGGCGGCCACCTGTCGTGACCAGCCAAACTTAGAGGAGAATGGGAAAGAGGGATAGGTGTATGAGGGAGAGTGATTAGGAAAGAGAAATGGGAAGAGAGAAAATGAGGTTTTTATTTCATATTAGCCCTTGTATATTTTTCATCAATAAATCCTTAGCATGACACCTTTCCACTTCTCTTCTCCATACACTCCTAAGTCTTGCCACCTCCCATCCCACTCATAAATTATTTTATTTTGGTATTTAGTTTAGTATAATTACATATGTGTATATATGTATATATACACCAATATCACCAGTTTTGCACATGCCCACAAATGTGTCAGGTTAATTGGTTGGTATAAATTTTTTTTAGTGAAGTATGATTCATGAATACAATCAGGTATACATCTATACATATATATATATATATATATATATATATATATATATATATATATATAACTATGCAAGTACATGTATATACACTTGTATATACATAAATATCCCTTCATTAAACACAATTAATAATATATTCACAAATCATGATTTTTGAGAAATTTATTTACTTCAAGTTCCTGCATAATAATATAAAAATTATATTCATATGGATAACCGAATAAATTATCATAGTATAAATTCAAAACTTGCATTTTGTAAATTTAATTCATGATTAAAATAATTTGAGCATTATAATTATTGGTTCTAAGTACCTGATATTATCTCATTAATGTGAAATTAAAGTATTAATCAGGGTTTTAAAAATCAGGGTGATACAATTCTACTTCCTCAAGGAAGTTTCATTTTTGAAACTTGGTGTAGCTGAAATAAGTGAGGGTAAGATTTCTATGTTTCATTGACCACAAATCTTTATCCAGGGAACACCATGAAATTAACCTAGTGGGGGGTGAATAAGTGAATATACTATGACTATAGATAAATAAAAATTAAAGCATAAGAACTACCAATCTAAAATCACACTTAACAAGAAATGAAGTCGAATACCCTGTGAAAGGTTTTGAACTTCTTCTCTTTGATTCCTCTTTAAAAAAGAGTTGAGGTGTGCAATTGCTTTCTTGAAGTAGTGAGCATAGATAAACACAATATATATTGAGAGCAAATTTTATAGAAAGCAAACTCAGAGAATCAATCACAAACAAGAATAATTGTTCTTGAGGTTCGAAACAATGCTCTACGTCTCCTCCTTCACCGCAATGAAGGATTCAACTATGTAATTGCGATTACACTTTACACAGAAAAATCTCACAAGATCTTAGAGTTGCAACTCCCAATCCTCTCTCACTAGAGTACACAAGCAACTGAATATCAGAGAGATGATCTGATTCAGATCACCAAGCTTCCCACAAAGATCCTAAAGTTTAGATTAAAGAGGAGTTGAAGCTCAAGGATACAGTATGCGAGAAATATAGTGAAAAAAAAGAAATTTTGAATACTAAAATTCTTTAGGATACTAATAAATTTTCACCTCAAAAACTCATGTAAACTAAAGAAAATACTCATATATAAATAGGTTTTGAGAAAATAGCCATTAAAAATCTCTAATTATGGAATAAATCTATAAAACCACATTTTAAATGCACAATCAAAAGGCTAAACGACCATATATATATTGTCAACAGTCTAATAGGACTTCGACCGTATTTAATGTACTGTTCTAAAAAATAGGGGACTTGTCGATAGTTCAATGAGACTGTAGAAAATCTAATACTAATATATGCAGTATCAGCTGTCAACAATCCACTATGGCTGTCAATAGTCACCATGATAATTTTGAAAAAACCCACTTTTGGGAAAACCTTATCAACAGTTCTCTGCATAGAGTCTGTTGACAGTTCTTGGGCTGCTGTCGACAGTCCAATAGGGAACTGTCGACAGTCCAAGCTGTCTTTTGAAAACTAAGAGTAAACACTATTTTGAAACTATTTTTAAGACATTTTTTATAAACACAAGAGTGTGTGTGTATATAATCCTTTGAGCTCTTCTCTTTATACTAAACTTTAACATTCTATAAAACATAAAATAAACTTATATAATATTACATCCATGCTCATCTTCATAATATCAAGAGAGTCACCATTTTTATTCCGTAGCATAACTTCAATATGAACAGATATAAAAGATAACCTGAAACTTAAACACTGAAAAGTATATATATATTAGTTTTCTTAAATATCCATGATGATAAAACTCTTGAATATTTTGGGAAAGGAGTTTATGAATAAACTCCCCCTGAAAAGATGTATAAGTTGAATACAAAACATATCATCAATGATTTGCATATATGAATCATAACATGAGTTAATATGATATGCAAAAAAAAATCCTCCAATAATAACTTTACACCATGATTGAGTTGAAACTTGCACACAGAAAATATAGAATTTCAGGAATATAGAACAGAAGTGCAAGTTCTCAATGCTATCGCTATAGCGAGTGGCTATGCTGGTCGTGATCCACAAGAAGGGACTAGTGATGGAAGCTTTTTGTAAGTTCTCTTTAGTTCACAAAAATAGTTAAAGTTCTTCTTTCAGTTCTATAAAAGAAGAAAAAAATAAGTGATGTTAAATTGTTAAGAAAGTGGTAGATTGAGAAGGTGGAGAAAAATAAAAAATGATTTTGTACAAAGAAAGTGAAGATAATGAATAGAATTGAGAGATGGTGATATTGGTGATCTAAACTAAAATTTAAAAGAAGAAAATTGAACACTAAAAAATACTCACTTATCTCTTCGGTACCTGCTTACCTTTGACCCGTATCGATGATGTACCTATGTTTGAAAGCAAGCGAAGTATGACAAATAGGATCTTTCTCATACTCGATTTACACTATGAAATGAAGGAGAAATCTACACTACCATAGGAACGGCTATCCATCACCATAAGCCATCAACGACGCTTGCAAGGGTAAGGCAACTTCGAGGCTATCAGAATCATTTGGATTCACAAACACAGAAGTTGGAAGCAAACAAAAACAAGAGTAAAGAAGAAAAGAAACTTTGATTTGATTCAAATAACAATGAAAGAAAAGACTTAAAAAAAACAAGTTTTGCTCTCATTCCTCCATGAAACTCTCCTCTCCTCTCAGTTACATAAATAAAATAAAAACTACATAAAAAAACAAAAAACCTAAGTTACAAACTACATAATAGCCTAACTTCTACTTTCTACTTGACCCTCCCTCTGTCTCTGATGTGTGAGGTATTTATAGGGTAGAAATGAATAGGGGAGAGGAGTGGAGATATAGGAGGAGCTGGCTATTTCTGAATTTGAATCCTCCCCTTATCTCTAAACTTGATATGATTTATCCAGAATTTTATGTAAAAATTCATTCTGATCTACAGATTATTGGCGTGTTGATTATTGAAGTTACTTATAATTTATAGAATTGAAAAGATTAATCATAAAAGAATTATAGCTCGTGAAGTCTTCTTTTTGGATCATCTTGAATCATCAGATTTGAGTTTCAGCAGCGAAAGTTATGATTAAAAGACTAAAATATATACAGTCTGAATCCGAGTCTAAACTGATTTATAACTCGGAATTTACTTAGATTTCCTCCTATCTCCAAATATGATTGCTTCATCTCATCCATTAATCTTCTTTCTATCCATTTTTCTTTCTGAATTTTCAATTTGTCTTCTAAAATTAATTAGATATCCATTTATCTTCAGCGAAATTGATTGGGATCTTCAAAGTCTGTTTTTCCCTAATTTTAATTGGTATTGTCTCATCTGATATACCCTATCTTTAGATCAGATAGCTTCTACAAAATCTACATTTGAATCGATCCTCTTTCTTTTGAACTTCTAGATTTTATTGGATAAATCTGTCATTCTCTCTCTTTTCTCCGTTAATTACCCTGCACGTCACTAGACATTAAAATACCTTAATAGCAGAATTTTATTTAAATAAAAATGGAGAAATGTGACACATATGATATAAAAACATGCAACGCATGTGCATGATCACACCATAATAGATTGCATATTATATAACAAGAGTTTCTACAATACCAAGTTCAAGCTAAAGCATAGACATAACATGTACTAAAATATGAACAACATAAAATGCAAGATCCAAACGATAATACAATGTTCGCCGTCTTGAGTGGTCTCTCCCCCTTTTTGTCCTTAATCAAAAAGAGCCGGAGAAACCGCCAGCAGGATCTATATCTTCATGAGGTAGATAGTCAGCAGCAGGAGTAGGCCATGGGTCATATGGTGGAAATGGAAGGTCAGTAGAGGGAAGAGGATGAATGTATTGAGATGGAAGTGAAATCTCATAACCCAAAATGATGCTGAATCTGTGTGAAATGCTGCTCAACAAGTCTCTGTGAGGATATAAAGTGGGCGGCATTTGAATAAAAGTCATCATAGAGTTGATTATGAGATAAAATGAGCTGGGTTACAGTGATAAGAAGTGCAAAATAAGGATCTGTAGGAGGGACAACAGGGGGAAAAGTATGCTGGGGTTCAGGTACAGGAATGTCTTCTTTCGCATCAGAAGAAACATCTTGAGCAGATTTAGAGATATGACTCAAGATACGGTTAAGAAAGCTCCTGTCAAAGGCTTTAGGAGGAGAAATGATGGGTTTCTCAGATAGATCAACTCTCCAAAAGTCAAAACTCTCCAAAAGTCAAAAAAATAGTTAGGATTATACCATAGGGTAAGTTTCTATGCTCAAAGTTATCAACAGTCATATTGTCAAACATTAGCTTAGGGAGATTAACCGAAAAGTCTTTCATGATACAATAAATTAAGAGAGTGATACACCCTCTCGCTTTACCATATCCTCTAGACTTAGGAAGAATATTAAGTATGATGATCTAAGCTACGATTTGACAAGAGATGGTGAGAAGAGAGACCTTGTCATTCAATGTGAGACATATGTTACTATTACTGTGAATAAGCTGGGAGGCCATCTCACGAGTTTCCCTTCAGGGTAGAAATCAAAAGAGTTCAAGTGCTCTGAGAAAATATTAAAACCTTCACTAGGAAGGGCTAGAATGTGAGCTATATCATCAACTGATAGAGTGACATCAAAATCACCAACCCGGCTGTGAATAATATCATGCTCATGTATAGAAAGATTGACATATAAAGTTTGACAAGATTATGATAGATTTTCTCTTTTATCTCAAGAAATACCTTCTAACCTAGTCTAACAAACATATCCTCAATATGATACTTAGCAAAACTAGCCAGATTGATGGGCTTACCAGAGAGAATAGACCTCTTAGAAAATCTAGTGTTGAATTTCTTCATAGCAATGTTGTTAACAAATCTCAATTGAGATGGAGGAGTTCTAACTCTGGGTACATCAGATTTCTTAGATCTAGTAGAAAACAACCTAGAAGTCCTAAAAGATCCAACATCAGTTATGAAACTCTTAGACATGATGAAGATAAAAAACTAGGGCTAAAATATAAATAAAAATTGGAGAAAGAAGAGAATCTTACCTAATCAAAGTAGAGATTATGAAATAGATCTTAAATCTACTCAAGAAACTAATGGAATTGCTCAGGAGAGAGAGAACTTGGGATTTGGGGATTTGGAGATTTTGAGAGGAGAAGTCAAAGAAGAGAGAAGGACATTGAGCAGAAATGAAGCAGGGAAGAGAATAAATAGCCTGAATTTTGCTGTAACTGTTATTACTATCAATAGGTCTTTTAAGACTGTCGACAATCTCTGTCGACAGATTTCGTTGACTGTTGACAGAAGGAGATATAAAACATATATATTGGTTGACTGTCAACAGTACTTTTTTGACTGTCAACAGTGACAGTGAAATAGAATTTAAATAGAAAAGAAAAAAATTGAAAATAAAAGTCGCCAGAGACATGAATATAATAACAATGATCATGAAAATTAATTGATCATAATGCATTAATTTAATTCACCACAAACAAATGTAAATTAGTTATAATCCAATAGTTTTGCAAAAATATCTGCTAATTGCAATGAAGTAGATATATAATCTATATAAATATCTCCTTTTTCAAAGTGATCTCTTAGAAAATGATACCTTATCTCAATATGTTTGGTTTTACTATGTAGATTTATATTTTTCATCATATGAATAGTGCTAGTGTTATCACAAAATATCTTGGCATGGTCAAAATGAAAATCATAATTGAGTAGAGTATGTTGTATCCAAAGTACTTGTGCACCACAAGCACCCGCTGCAGCATACTCTGCCTCGGCGGTTGAGAGTGCTACTGAATTTTGTTTTCTTAAAGGACTATGAAATAAGACAATTACCGAGAAATTGACATGTTTCACTTGTACTCTATCTATCCACTTTACAACCCGTATAGTCGGCATCCGAATAACTTGCCACTGTAAATTGACCGGTTCTTGGATACCATAAACCCAAGTTGCCCTTTAAGTATCTAATAATATGTTAAATCAAAAATGTGATTCTTTAGGGCATGATTGAAAACGAGCACACAAGTAAACACTAAACAGATATCCGGCCTACTTATCATTAAATATAATAGGATATCTATCATGCCTCTATATACTTTTATATCAACACACTTCCCTAGATCGTCCTTGTCAAGCTTTGTAGTGGTGGCCATGGGTGTTTTATAAGGTTTCACATTTTCTAGTCCAAACTTATTAATCAACTCTTTTGTGTATTTTGCTTGATTCAAGAAGATCCCATCCTCCTTTTGCTTGATTTGAAGTCCTAGAAAGTAGTTGAGTTCACCCATCATGCTCACCTCAAATTATTCTTTCATGCAAATTTCGAAATCGTCACATAAATCAATATTAGTAAAGTCAAATATGACATCATCTACATAAATTTAAGCAATTAAGATATCTTTATTAATATACTTAGTAAACAAAGTGGTTTCTACCTTGCCTTTACTAAAATCTTTGTTGAGAAGGAAATTACTAAGCCTTTCATGCCAAGCTCTTGGAGTTTGTTTTAAAACATAGAGGGCTTTATTGAACTTATATACATAGTCAGGATGTATATGATCAACTAATTTAGGGGGGTGTTCAACATACACTTCCTCTTTTATGAATCTATTTAGAAAAATACTCTTTACATCTATCTGATATAGTGTGAAATTTTTATATGATGCATATGGTAGAGTCATTCTTATGGCTTCGAGCTGTGCAACTGGTGCAAAAATTTTCTCAAAATTGATTCCCTCGATTTGATTGTAACCTTGGGCAACAAGCCTAGCCTTCTTTCTGATAATGATACCTGACTCATTTAGCTTGTTTCTAAACAATCACTTAGTACCAATATTTTGTCTATCTTGAGATTTAGGAACAAGTCTTCATACTTAGTTACACTCAAATTGGTTGAGCTCCTCTTACATAGAAAGTAACCAATTGGAGTCAACCTCGACCTCATGAATATTTCTAGGCTCAATATGTGAGATAAAAGCAACAAAACCACATAAATTATGAATATTAGCTCTAGTGGATACTTTCTTATATACTTCACCAATGATGAGTTCCTTTGGAAGACTTGAAACGTATTCCTAATCTTTGAGAAGAAGTTGAACTTATTCTTTTATACATTCTTCTTTATCATTTTTGCTTGGTCCTTCATCTTTGGAATATTCTCAAACGAGAGCTTCCTTAAGTGTAGTTTTCTCCAAATCTTCACCTAAGAAATTAATCTCAACATCTACAATATTCTTAATAAAATTGTAAGATTCTTCAAATTTGACACTCATGGATTCTTTGATAGTCAATTTGGATCTATTGAAAATTCTGTAAGCTTTACTATTTGAAGAATAACCAACAAAAATACCTTCAAAATCTTTGAATCAAATTTACCTAAAACTTCTTTTGTATTTAGAACAAAGTATTTGCAACCGAAAACTTTTAAATACGAAACATTTGACTTTTTCAAATGATAAATCTCAAAAGGAGTTTTCTCAGAATTCTTTCAAAAATAAATTCTGTTATTAATATAACATGAAGTATTAACAGTGTCAGCCCACATATATTGAGGGAGGCTATATTCATTTATCATGGTTCTTGCCATCTGTTGAAGTATCTAATTTTTTCGTTCAATTACCCCATTTTGTTGTGGGGTTCTCGGGCAAGAAAACTCATGCTTTATTCCATGTTCTTTATAATAAGTAATTAAAAAGTAGTTAATGAATTCACCACCTCTATCATTACGAATACGCACAATCAAAAATTCTTTTTTCTTTTTCCACTCTTTTGCAAAATATATTGAAAAATGAAGAGTTTCATCTTTGTGTCCAAGGAAGAAAACCCAAGTAAATCTCGAGAAATCATCGACCAAAACAAATACATATCTATTATCACTTACGCTTTTAACTTGAGTGGGACCAAACAAGTCCATATGTATCAATTCTAATGGACGAGTAGTCATGACATCCTTAATTGATTTAAAAGATGATTTTGTTTGTTTACCATGTTGGCATGCATCACATAAATGATCTTTTTCAAACTTCAATTTAAGAATGCCTCTTACTACATCCTTAGAACTAATACAGGCTAGATGATCAAAGGAAACATGTCCTAGTCTTCTATGCCAAAGCCAAGAATTTCATTTAATGACGAAAAATATTATGCATTGCAACCAAGATTATGTAAATCAATAATATAAACGTTGTTCTCTCTAAATTCAGAAAAAATGCAAGTATTTTTCTCATTCACAACTATACAAGTAGCAGAATCAAAGATAACTTTAAAATCTTTATCACAAAGCTGACAATACTTAAAAGATTATGCTTCAAACCATTTACTAAAGCGGCATTTTTAATAGTAGGAGATGTACCAATCTTCACATTATCGTAACAGATGATGTGTCCTTTTGAATCATCTCCGAAGATGACGGTACCACTTTCCTTTGACCTTGATAGTATTGCAAAATTGTTAATATCCCAAGTCATGTGCCTTGAGCAACCACTATCAAGGTACCACTGTTCCCTACGTCTTTGAGGTTTGACGTGTACTTGCAACTATAGAAATAGAGGGTATTGATTTTGGTACCCAAATCATTTTGGGTCCATGAGGATTACTATTTTTGAACCGAACTATTTTTATTTATCATATTTAATATATTATAATAAAATTTAGCTAAATGGCCTTTTCGACTGCAATGAGTACAAGTAAAAACTTTTGCATACATGAAAGCATGATAATTTGAATGTGGTACTTTGTGAGCATGCCTTGTGTGAGGTGTATGCAATTAGTGCCTTTTTGAAAGCAAAGACTCAATTTTGTTTTTGTTAAAAGCACAAGTTTTAAGATCCTAATTCAAAACATCCATCCTTTTCTTTAAAATTTCAAACTTATTTTTCTCTAAGGAAATCATAGGGCTTTTACCCTTGCTAACAATTTTGAAATCATTAAAATCTTTTTTAGTTTTCTCAAATGAAATCAATAGTTCTTCCTTTTATTTTGAAACCACATTTAATTTTTCTTTAAGAAAATTATTTTCTCTTTTCAATCTAGAATATTGAAATTTAAGAAAAATATATTTTTCATCAAGTACTTGAAAAGCAAAACCGAATTCATCAAGAGTTAATTCGGAATCATCAAGAGTGGGTTCCGATGTTACCTTGGAAGAAGTTTCTTCTTGTGCCATGAAGCATACGTTTGCCGAATCTACATCTTCTTCGGAGTTGCTTTCCGAATCATCCCAAGTGGCCTTCATTACTTTTTCCTAGAAAGGATTCTTGGAGGAAGAAGCTTTGTTCTTCATTTTAGGACAATTCGCAAAGAGGTGACCGGGATTTTTACAGTTGTAGCATGGCCCTATTTCATTACTCTTCTTTCATCTTTTCCTTGTTTCCTTGCCTTTCTATAGTTGTTGAATCTTTCTCTCTTGTGAAACGTTCTTCTTACATTCTTGACTAAGAGGGAGAGCCCTTCGTCATCATCTTCTTCATTGTCAATGTCTTATTGTCATCCAAAAGAATTTGAGAAGATTTGAATACAATGTTCTTCTTCTTTGGTAGCACATTATCTTCTCTTACTATCCTTTCCATCTCATCGGTCTTTAGGTTATCAATAAGCCCCATGAAACTCATTTCTTTTTTGTCGTTCAACTCCTTCAAGGTGGTAGATTTAACTTCCCATGATTGAGAAAGTGCACATATAATTTTTCTCACCTTTTGATCATTATTGTCGATGGAGTCCCTTAAAGAAGAAAAACCATTAGTGATTTTAGTAAATCTTGTAATCATATCATCTATGGTCTCATTGTCATTCATATTGAAGTTCTCATATTGAGAAGGCAATAGATCAGTCTTTGCTCTCTATACTTGGGAGATACGATCATGATTAATAATAAGATTGTTCCAAATCTCATATGCCGATTTGCAATTAATCACTCTAGAAATGTCATCGTTATTGAGTACTTGCAAAAGAGCATAATAGGCCTTAGCATTGGCCTCAAACTCCTTAACAGTGATATCAGACCAAGTGTCCTCATCACCATTAGGAACCGAAAAAGACATGGTAATAGCCTTAGCAACACGACTTTCTAACGATTGCAGGGAAACGGTCATCTTAACTTTTCAAATCGGAAAGTTAAATCCATCAAACTTTGGTGGGGTCTTGACGTTATTTGCCATGTGTGTGTGAACAACAAGTAATGTGCTAAGTCAAGATAGGATCACTCTTAGGTGGTGAAACCTATAACAAGAGTCCTCGCTCTGATACCGTGAACAGGTAAATATAGTATGGCTATAAACAAATAAAAATTAAAGCACAAGACTACCAATCTAGAAACTCACTTAGCAAGAAATGAAGTCGAATACCCCGTGAAGTGTTCTGAAATTCTCCTCTTTGACTCCTCAGTAAAAAGAGTTGAGATGCGCAATTGCTTTCTTGAAGTAGTAATAAATAAACACAATATATATATATATATATATATATATATATATATATATATATATATATATATATATATATATATATATATATATATATATATATATATTTGAGAGAAAATTTTAGAGAAAGCAAACTCAGAGAATCAATCGCAAACAAGAAAAATTATTCTCGAGGTTCGAGCCACTGCTCTATGTCCCTGCTTTCACTGCAATGAAAGATTTTATTATGTAACCGCGATTACACTTTACACTGATAAATCCCGCAAGATCTTAGAGCCGTAATTCCCAATCCTCTCTCATTAGAGGAGTACACAAGCAATTGAATAGCAGAGAGATGATCTTCTTCAGATCACCAAGTTTCTCACAACAGATTCTATAGTTTAGAGTAAAGAGGAGTTAAAGCTCAAGGATACGGTATGTGAGAAATATAGTGGAGAAAGAAAACTTTGGACACTAAAATTCCTTCAGAGGATACTAATAATTTTTCATTTCCTCATGATTAAACTAAAGAAAATACTCATATATATAGGTTTTGAGAAAATAGTCGTTTAAGATCTCTAATTATGGAATATATCTATAAAATAACATTTTAAATACACAATCAAAAGGCTAAACGGTCATATATACTGTCGATAGTCTAATAGGACTGTCGACCATACCTAATGTAATGTTCTAAAAATAGGAAACCTATCGACAGTTCAATGAGACAGTCGATAGTCAAATACTAATATATGCATTATCAACTGTCGACAGTCCACTGTGGCTAGTAATAGTCACCATGATAATTTAGAAAAACTCACTTTTGGGAAAATCTTGTCGACAGTTCTCTGCATAGAGTCTGTCGACAGCTTTTGAACTGCCTGTCGGCAGTCCAACAGGGAACTGTTGACAGTCCAAGTAGTCTTTTGAAAATTAAGAATAAATACTATTTTGAAAATAATTTTAAGACATTTTTGTTAAAGGCAAGAGTGTGTGTGCGTGTGTATAATCCTTTGAGCTCTTCTCTTTATACTACACTTTAACATTCTATAAAATATAAAAATAAACTTATATAATATTACATCCATGCTCATCTTCATAATATTGAGAGTATCACCATTTTGATTCCATAGCATAACTTTAATATGAACTGATATAGAAGATAACATGAAACATAAACACTGAAAAGTATATATATTAGTTTCTTTAAATATTCATGAGTGAGTCACATTAAAACAGAGAAACGACTATACTCTTGGGCCAACGCACCATATAATTTATGATAAAAAAAACTTGTGATCTTTCACATTGACTATCCTTATACCCAATATAATGCTTTTACTTCATATATGATGTTTGCTTGATAAATTTTTTTTTCATGTTCTCGAGATCAAACTTAACATCAATATTCTGTCTCTAGAATTCTGAGATTTGTTGTATATATAAAATTCTCAACTGATACCTCTAAAATATTATGTATATTGTAATTTCAATAGCAAGCTAATCGATATCCATCAGATCTAATCTGGTATCTTGAATAGTTTAATGTATCGGAGATCCAAATTTGGTTTTCATACCGACTTACTTTACTTAAAAAACTTTGAAAATTGTAAGAGTTATTGATCCGAACAGTGCTTGTCTACTTCAGATAATCTTTCATTCGTTTCTTAATTATTCGTCTCTCCACAAAACTTTTTACCATATGAAATAATTTTAAGAATTTCAAGGGTTGTTGATCCACAAAGGTCTTTTATCTGCTGTGAGATAAAAGACCTTTCATTCTTTCCTTAATTATTTGAATTTCTTAAATAGTTTTCTGAACTATTTCTGAGCCAATTATTCTTATGTCTCTTACTTCTTTCTCACATGTTAGCAATTTATACTTTTAATCATATAAAACTTCAAATAATCACAAATTGAGAGTAAAATAAATTGTCAGTATAATATATTTTATCGTAGATACTTGCTCCAATTTCACACAAAATCTGGTACATGTTTCTTCAACATGTGTAGTATTTGAGTAGTTTTCTGGATTTGTCTATTCATCTGAGCATTTATGGTTGACTTAGTTATATTATGATATCTATTGCTCCAATTCATGAAATCCTTAGTGATAACTGATCTATGTTGTCTCTGGAATATACTTCTTATTAACTTTTTAACTAAAATTCTCCATGTAACATTCATCCACAGATTCACACACCGTACTTAATCATTTTCTATTATTGTTCCTCTTTTTCTTTAAATACAAAATATATAAAGATTACTTCATGCTTCTTAATATAATCTATTGCATTTAATATCTCCTCTATTTTACAAAGTCATACCTTTTTGTTTACAAAGGACAAGAAAATTATGTTCCTAAATTAAATCTTAAACTCCATGTTTATATTTGTTACAATTACTAAATTGTCAAAAGAATATCCATATATTATTCACATGTTTTATAACACACCTAATTGTCACACACCTGCTGCAGTCTTGGAAGAAACATTAGGGCCGTTATAATATTATACATAACTCAGGAAAACATGAACATAAGACCATAAGACTAAACAATAAAGGTAGAAATACAACATGAGAGAGAAATACATGTTATATGCACAGAGTCTCACAAAAAGAAACTAAGTCCCAGATTGAAACATATACAACAACTGCTCAAGCCCTCAACCTCAATGTAAAGTACAATAATACAATATCAAAAAGAATACATGATATAAAGAAGAAGGGACTCTACAAAAAACAGTCATCTACCTATAGAATGTAACGATGACTATTCCGAGTCCCCGTCACTCAGCGCCTCTCGGACAAGCTGTGAACCTCCTTAAATGTTATAATCTATGGATATTAGAATGTCTACAAGTCTACCTCAAGTGGGCACCTTCTGATCATGATCCTGAAACTGACTCAGTTCTAGGTCGAGGAGGCAACTACAAGAGGTAAACATATATAAGGGATACATATAATATGATAGAACACATGATAAATATAAACATGCTAACATATATGGATCTCATATAAGACTAAGCATGATATCAATACAAAGCTTTCATTTTTAGTTCATCTCCTTTTTAGATCTTAGAAAAATAACATTTTTATAGGTTTACACCATCTCATATCAACATGACGGCAAGCTACCAACCAAAGGATGCTTATAAATTAACTTTAGTTAAATATAAGCATGAAAGTGACTAAATGTCATATCTCTACTTTTGGCAAAAATCGTAAGCATCAATAACATGGCAAGAGGCAACCAAGAGAGGTAGACTTGCCTTGCTAAGCAAAGAAAGAAGTGATCCAGAGGTGGGGGTGCTAATAGAGAGGTCCTCCTTGCTAGCCATCTCACCAAAGAAAGAAATCCCTAACTTTTTTTTCAATCTCTTTTTCTAACTCTTTCTTTTTCTAAGGTTACTAGCCAAGCTCAGGAGGGGAGAAGGGGTTGGGAAAAGAAAGTGAAATCATCCAGAGAAAATAGTCGCAGAGGTAATATATATAGGGCAAAGAAAACAAAGTTGGGATCCAATCAGAATAAAGCTCTGCGGCCCAGATTAGTCGACTAATAGGTTGATTGGTTAACTAATAGAAAGAAAGTTAGTTTGAAGTTGTTTGAAGTCGATTGGGTTAGTCAACTAGTAAAGAAAATTAGTTCACTAGTATGTATCATCTAGTGTTCAAGTTACAAATTTAACAAGATCTTAATATGATTGCTTGCTTCAATAAAAATTTAAAGTCAAGATTGAACATAACACAAGTTGATTCAAGAGCTTAAGCACAAAGAATGCACCATATACTCAAGAAAATGTCAAGCTCAGGGAATCAAGTTTGAATATTTAATCATCTCAAGAATAGAAGATTTATGTATATGTAAAATATAGTTTTGTCAAAATCTTGTATAGAGTTTGGAAGGCTCATTGATTTACACAGATAAAAAATTGATTTTAAGATTTCTTGCAAAAAAACAAAAGATTTTTAGTCTAGAATAGAATTTTATTTTTGAGAAAAATATTTTTCAAAAGATTTATTTCAAAATGACTTTGATATTGTAAAAAGAAATATCAAGAGTTTATATGTCATGTTGATGTTGAATCTTGCTACTTCTACATGCTTATTACATGATTACATTTAGGTTTTGATGATAATAATCTTATGAATATATATATATATATATATATATATATATATATATATATATATATATATATATATATATATATATATATATATATCTCTTTGTGTATATATGTATTTTGTACTCACATATGTCTTACAGATCAAAAGGAGTAAATTTTGAGGATACATAGCACATACATGGTAATCAAGAACTACAAGATATAGCAATCCTTTTTCATATTTTATGTAATTTTTCTAAATTTTTAGAAAATTGTCAAAAGCCTTAAATACACAGTTTTTTACACATCCCTAGTCGACTAACCTTTCCCCTAGTCGACTAAGTTACTTCTGATATTCTTCTATTTTTTGACTCATATATTTTCTAGTTGACTACTCATATTCCCTAGTCGACTAATAAACCTTTACAGAGAACAAACTAGGCGACAGTCAGGTTGTAAGGCGACTAATATATGACTGATACACAAACATAGTCGACTATAACTAATTTATAGAGACATGAAATTCATTTCTGTATCACCTATAGTCTACTACCTCTTTTGATTAGTTAACTAATAAAGGCAAAATATCATACGTAGTCGAGTAACTTCATACTTTAGTCGACTATATAGTCAGTTTCTAACTTTTGAACAGTTGTGTAAGTTTCTTATTTTCTAGAATTTTTTCATACCTTTATTGTTCAAATTCAAATCAAATAACTACCCCAACTGCCTATAATTTTGTACTATGAATAGGGGTTGATTGAATTTAATTAGAGACAACTTTTCATAAAAAATATCAAGTCTCTGAAAAAATTCTGTTCTTCAGAAAATTTTCTTTTTGATTCTTTCTTCGCCCAAATTCTTTTCCTACTTAAGAAAATCTGAGAGTTCCACTATAAGATCCTTGTACACTCACTTTCACACAAAAGTCAAGGCTTATAAGATAATTGTACTTATTGCAAAGAAGGTCTTCTCGATGTAGAGAAGAGGCGTACAGATTTTGGCGAAGGAGTTTGTCAAGTGATATACTGTTGTTGGTTTTGTGGGTTTTCAAATTTTGGTTAAGAAAAATCTCAAGCGGATGCTTAGGAACTAGATGTAGGTCGAGAGGACAGAAGCAGGATAAAATTTCATGTGTTTGCATATGCTTTTCTGTGTATTGATTCTGTGCATATTTATTTTCTTACAAGTTATTTACATTTCTTGTTTAGAATTTTTAAAACATTATTCACCCCCTCTAGTATTTGTGTTACCATAATTTTGGACACTATATTTGGTATCAGAGCATGGAACAAAGATGGCAATGGATTTTTCTTCATCTCAATCCAAAGAAGGGCATTCCACACAACAACCACCACCATTCGACGGTTTAAACTATAACTATTGGAAGTGCAGAATGAAGATCTATTTACAATTAATCAACTATGAACTTTGGAATATCGTGAAAGTAGCTTACGAAAAGCCACGTACAAACTATGATCAATGGTCAGAGGAATAAAAAAAGTGGTTAATCTTCATGAAAAAATAATGAACGCTCTTTTCTGTGCCTTGGACAAAGAAGAATTTACTCGTGTGTCAACAACCATATTAGCACATCAAATATGGCACACATTACAGGTAACTCATGAATATACAAATGAACTTAAGAAATCTAAAATTTATGTTCTTGTACACATGTTTGAATTGTTCAAAATGAAGAAAAATGAAACAATTACTGATATGATCACAAGATTCACTGACATCACAAACTCCTTGGTTGCACTTGGCAAAATCTACACATTAGTGGCAACAGTAAGAAAGGTACTTGATTGGTAGTGAAAAGTGCATTTTTATCATCATATTTACCATCACATTTTCATATTTATTCATATAATTCTGCACATTTATTAATATTTTGTGATTTATTGTGTGCAGGCCTTGAGTTCTTATTTTAATAATAAATAAAGCCTAAAAGAGGCCCAAAAGCCCATATTCAAGCCCAAGTGCAAAAGTGCAAATATTAATTGTCAATAGTGCAAATACACAAGGGCCAAAGTTGCAAATATTAAAGAAGAGGGAAGGATAGACTTCTATTCAACCCTAAACACTTGCGGGATGAGGATAAAAGCTAAAAGAAGAGAAGAAAATTCATGAAAAAGATTTGGGATCTAGGTAACTTGCTTCCCAAGTTATATCCAACACCAAAGATGAAGAGCCGAGATTTAACTTCCAGAAGGAAACGCCCAGATGGACGGACCAGGGGAGGCCACGCGCCAAAGCGCGTGGCCAGCCGCCACCATAAGGCCACGAAAACGCGGCCCAAGCCGCGTTTCCGCGGCAATCCTGTCAAATCTAGATACCCGTTTTCGTGGGAGAGTTGTGTTGGGACTCTACCTCCTTCTGCTCCTATAAATACCGCCTACAGTGCAACCAAGAAGAGCGTCCAGCGAAATACAGGGCCAAAAGCTAGGATTTTTAGGCTTTCTTCTAGTTTAGGTTTTCTTTTCTCTTTTGTAATTTTTATTTTTCCTTTTTGTAACTGAGAAGAGATGATGTTTTCATGGAGGAAGGAGATCTACTTGTACTGAGGGTGACAATCGGTGTAAGTTTTGCTTTTCCGCCATTGTTAAATAAATCGAATCGAGGTTCGTTCTTTTTTATTATGTTATGTTCTTTTATTCTTGTTGATTCTCGTGTATCTCAGTTTTTGTTTTCTTCTATTGTTATTTCTCTCTAATATTTTGTGAACCGTGAGATCTGATTGCTTCAAGACTGCCTAGCCAAAGAAGAGCACTTGATGGTCTATGGAGATGAACAATCCTTCTTTAGATTGTCTTTTCTTTTCATAGCGTAGGTAGCGAAGGTGGACGATCCTATACGCCATACTTGCACGCCTTCCAGGACAGGGTAAGTCGTCGCGAACAGATCAAAGGTAAGCAAGGTAGAAGAGGTTTGTACGTGTTATAGTTTCTTTCTTTTTAGATCTCACACTACCATATTCTCAATTTCTTTTCTTAACTTCCATTGTAAATATCACTTCTTCTTCTCCATCTTCTTTCTTTCTAACTTTACATTAAAATAATAAAAACTTTAGAGATAACTTATTGACAAAGCTTCCATCGCTAGTCCCTCCCAGAGGATCACGACCCGCATAGCCACTGCTACCGCGGATTAGAATTGAGAACCTTGCACAACTACTTCTAAATCTAACATCTTTATTTTTGTGTGCAGGTAAAAACTCGATCAACAAATTGGCGCCGTTGCCGGGGAGGGACGGTAAGTTTTTCTCTAATAAAAAAATTAACTAATTCTTTTATTCTTTTCTGTTTGCAGGATTGGAGAACAGAAAAATAACAGCAGAAGTAGACATATAGCAACTCTGTGCCTCTGCCCTTGAAGGCAGAGCAGCAGAGCCTGCTACTTTGCCGCGCAAACGCGACAATTGCCGCGGATCTGCGGCAGTAGCAGAGGACTACTGACTGAAATTTTTGCAGGTTTCTGAAACTGGCAATATCTGTGTACTTCTCTGTTAAATTTTGTTCTGTGATAACCCTGCTTACTGCTAATTAATTCAACAATAAAATATTTGTTGTTAATGATAAAAATTGATTAGACGTTTGCATATTGGGCACGTGTCTTTTCAATTACTTTATTTTACTGTTGAAGAGTGCTGGAGCAAGGTACGTACGCATTGCATGTAGAATAGGACTCATCTCTTGGTTGATTTTCATGCTTTTAGTGAATCTTATTTACATATCTTGTACACTTGCACAAAAATATCTTAAGGGCATAACCCATTAATAAGATAAGGTGGGGATTTCATCACCCTTCCTTGGCCCAAAAATCATATTCCGAGCACTCACAACCCTAACCCTAATTAAAAATTGACTAGACGTTGGCCCTAGGGACGTCTCGGACTCAATTAGGAGATTATCCTAAGGGGGAATAGTGCTGGAATTTGACTCTTGCCAAATCAGTGTCTAGGAAGGAGATTGAGGGCCAAAAGCCCGAAGATTGGTGGTTATTTAATTAAGGAACGTCTTTGACGGAAAACCTCTCACCACTCTTGCCCTGACCTGGCTGATTAACTTGTGGTCAAAGTCTGCACCCTACCTCCCGTGGACAGTCTAACCAGTTAGGAGTCGTCTAGGTCATAGGTCTACCCTAACTTAGGTTAGAATTTTTTCTTTTTTGTTTGTTTGTTTGTTTTTTTTATTTGTTTGTGTTGGTGTGATATGGCATGTAATAATAATTTTTCCAACTTTAATCCATATTACACACCTAACTCTTTTTCAGATACTACCAACCCGGCATATCATAATTTTGACCAATCTAGTGTGCCGGAATGGTCTTATCCGAATGAATATAACCAATAACCCCCATCTTATAACCATAATTTCCATAATAGTTTCAACTCTTCACAGAGTTCATGGGTTTCGATTCTCCCGAGTCCAATTTTCAACCGACTTGTCCTCCGTCTCCACCTTGTCCACAATATTCCCAAGATTCATACTCAGATCCACCCATTCAGAATAGAAAACCATCTATCCGGGAAATTATGAGTATGCACGAGTCCAAGCAACAACCACCATCAATCTTAGACATGATGATGCGTGAGTCCACCGACTCACAACTTCATCATGATTACACTTCCTTTTTCCAAGTCTAATCACAAAAGAGGCTTGAAGCCATGACTCAGGCTAGATTAGCTCGTGAGCATGAACTAGATATGATGGTTCAATCTTTGTGTTCTCACCGTCCGGCCAATTCTAATATCGCTGACCACTCTCTTAGAGCCGACGAACCAAGTTGCTTTGGACAACAAGATTCTAATTCAGTGCCATCATGTGAACTTACCGAAACATCAAATTTTGATAACTTGGCAAGTTTTTCCTTTCCTGAAATAGATCTTGAGCATGAATATGATCATGAACCCCAACTTGATGATTCAATTTTGCTTCCTGATTCAATAATGACTCCGGTGTCTCCACCTGATTTCACTTCTTCCGAGTCAACATTGGATCCTGTTCCAATTCATCATGAAATTGAATCACCCATTTTTGATGATCATATTGAACTTGACCAATTTTGCAATTTTGAAAGTCCCATGGATAAATTGATAAGTTCTCATTTTTATGAAATTGAGCCCAATGAGATATGTGACTTAGATTCTCAAATCTGTGATCAAGTTCAAATTCTCGAATCATTATTGACTCCTGTTTTGTTACCCGACTTAGGTAATCTTTTCGAGTCAGTTTTGATTCCCATACATATCATTTCTGAACTTGAATCACCACCATTGAGTCACATTCCATTGTGGGAAGATTATTGTGGACTTAAGCTTCAACTTATTGATTTGGACCCACTTCCTGAACCTAGCCCGACTCCTGAACCCTTACTTGATTTAAGTTTCTTTCCTGAGTCGATATTCGTTCCCGCACTTATGACGTCCAAGTCAATAATTCCATCTTTTCATACTCCATTTTGGGACAAGAAGGTTGACACAATTGACTCTGAAATTTATTATGAAATTTGAAAATTTGATGGGGTGGACTTGATTATAAATGATAATACATACATTTTCGTGGGTTATATAAGAAAAATTTCTGGTGGATTCCTCCGAATTCCACAAAAAGTAGATTGGGCCGCCTTTCGTGGACCAATTAGACCACCACCGGAACCACCACCTTGAGGTAACTTCTGCCTTCCCTTATTCTTTTTCATGTATATATGCATTCATTCATACATTGAGGACAATGCATGAGATAAGTATGAGGGTAGGCTTTACTAACATACTAACATAGTTAGAAACTAACCAAAAAAAAAAATTTGTAAAAAGGACAATATTTTGACTTATCTTTTGAAAGAAATCTAAGTTAATCTTAAGAATTAGGAAAATCATGATTAGGATTTCTAAAAACTTGGTCAAAATAAATAAATTGTTTAAATGTTACGTATAGGAGGAGAAATTGAATAAGTAGTTAGTCTTGATTTTTACCTTAATGAAATTTGCATACCTAATGCATATCTAGGATTCTAAGACGAAGACCTTTGTGCCTCATATATATTTAAAAAAAAATCACTAATTAAGCTGATACATGTGCCTCAAGAAGCATAAGTATTCATGCCTAAAGGTGAGTAAATAAAATAAAGTCCTTAGTTTTGGGGCCTAGTTCACTCGAATTTGAGTCCGCGGGGTGTTTTCTCACCTGGTGCCCTAAAGCCGACAGGTTTGGGAGCCACCGACTCTAAGTTCGCTACATGGGTGGATTAGAAAGCCTAAGAAAACTAAGAAAAATTATTTATATATGTACTAACACATTTAATAGTCAATTAGTTAGGTATGAGTGCCTCAAGAAGCCTTCATGCTTACACGAAAGAAAATCAGATTAGTTATACATATTAAAAAAAAATATTATATTAACACATCTAATAGTCAATTAGTTAGGTATGAGGGCCTCAAGAAGCCTTGATACTTACACGAAAGAAAATTAGATGAGTTATAAAAAAAAAATAATAATAAAGAGGCATGAGAGTCCAAGTTAAGGAATTCCTAGTATAAATTCATAAGGATGCATATGACTTAGGGTAACGAAAAAGACTATATAAAAGTTCAATTTTGACCCTTACCTAAAATGAAAACAATTTACTTTATAAAGACTAAGTCTAAGAATGAATAAAAATGAGAATCCTAAAAACTTGTAGATTACTTAGTCTTTTCAAAAGTATTTCAATATTTTCTTTTTATGGATTTTGTGGGTGCAATCCGCTGAAAACCCTCACGAGACAACACTCGTCCTCTAGGGTAACCTAGGGGTTTAACGGCTTGTTGCACATGCTAAGTGCAACCGTGATTCCTACGAAAGTGAGTTAGGTTAGATTAATTTTTCTTTTCTTTTTTCTTTTTCTTTTTGATTTTTACTCGAGGACGAGCAAAAAGATAAGTGTGGGGGTGTGATTCGTAGTGAAAAGTGCATTTTTATCATCATATTTACCATCACATTTTCATATTTATTCATATAATTCTGCACATTTATTAATATTTTGTGATTTATTGTGTGCAGGCCTTGAGTTCTTATTTTAATAATAAATAAAGCCTAAAAGAAGCCCAAAAGCCCATATTCAAGCCCAAGTGCAAAAGTGCAAATATCAATTGTCAAAAGTGCAAATACACAAGGGCCAAAGTTGCAAATATTAAAGAAGAGGGAAGGATAGACTTCTATTCAACCCTAAACACTTGCGGGATGAGGATAAAAGCTAAAAGAAGAGAAGAAAATTCGTGAAAAAGATTTGGGATCTAGGTAACTTCCAAGTTATATCCAAATCCAAAGATGAAGAGCCGAGATTCAACTTCCAGAAGGAAACGCCCAGATGGACGGACCAGGGGAGGCCACGCGCCAAAGCGCGCGGCCAGCCGCCACCATAAGGTCGCGGAAACGCGGCCCAAGCAGCGTTTCTGCGGCAATCCTGTCAAATCCAGATACCCGTTTTCGTAGGAGAGTTGTGTTGGGACTCTACCTCCTTCTGCTCCTATAAATACCCCCTGCAGTGCAACCAAGTAGAGCGTCCAGCGAAATACAGGGCCAAAAGCTAGGGTTTTTAGGCTTTCTTCTAGTTTAGGTTTTCTTTTCTCTTTTGTAATTTTTATTTTTCCTTTTTGTAACTGAGAGGAGATGATGTTTTCATGGAGGAAGGAGATCTACTTGTACTGAGGGTGACAATCGGTGTAAGTTTTGCTTTTCCGCCATTGTTAAATAAATCGAATCGAGGTTCGTTCTTTTTTATTATGTTATGTTCTTTTATTCTTGTTGATTCTCGTATATCTCAGTTTTTGTTTTCTTCTATTGTTATTTCTCTCTAATGTTTTGTGAACCGTGAGATCTGATTGCTTCGAGACTGCCTAGCCAAAGAAGAGCACTTGATGGCCTATGGAGATGAACAATCCTTCTTTAGATTGTCTTTTCTTTTCATAGCGTAGGTAGCGAAGGTGGACGATCCTATACGCCATACTTGCACGCCTTCCAAGACAGGGTAAGTCGTCGCGAACAGATCAAAGGTAAGCAAGGTAGAAGAGGTTTGTACGTGTTATAGTTTCTTTCTTTTTAGATCTCACACTACCATATTCTCAATTTCTTTTCTTAACTTCCATTGTAAATATCACTTCTTCTTCTCCATCTTCTTTCTTTCTAACTTAACATTAAAATAATAAAAACTTTAGAGATAACTTATTGACAAAGCTTCCATCGCTAGTCCCTCCCAGAGGATCACGACCCGCATAGCCACTGCTATCGCGGATTAGAATTGAGAACCTTGCACAGCTACTTCTAAATCTAACATCTTTATTTTTGTGTGCAGGTAAAAACTCGATCAACAGTACTTTAGGTACTCATACCGGAATGGGAAAAAAAGACCACTGCTATATAAGAGGCAAATGATCTTTTCACACTCACATTGGAGAATCTTGTTGGGAACTTAAAGGCATACAAAGTACATGTTCAAGGAAAAAAGAAGGATGAACAATCACAATCAAAGAAGAAAGTTCTTACCTTTAAAGCATCATCCGATTCAAAATATTCAAAAGAAAAAGAAGACATGGCCATGATTACAAGGAAATTTAGAAATTTTTAAAGGAAAAGTAAGTTTAATAAATCTAAGGATACTAATGAAGTTTCTTTTTGCTTTAAATATAACAAACTAGGGCATATGAAGATGATTGACCCTTACTTAAACCAAAAGTCAACTTCAACAACTTCAATAAATTTAACAAGTTTAAGAAGAAGGAGGAGGCTTTTCAAGCAACATGGATGATAGTGATTCATCTTCCTCCAATGAAGAAGAAGAGGTCATCAAAACAACCAACATATGTTTCATGGCTCAAAATGAAGAGGTACAAGAATTTTCTAATTATGATGAGTTATTAGATGCTTTTAATGAATTATTTCTTGAATTCAAAAATGGAAGATTGAAAAATAAGATTTTGACAAAAGAAAAAGAAAAAGTGATTGAAGAAAATTTGAATCTTATATCAAAAACATCTTTCTTGAATTCTCGTATATCTAATTTCGAAAAAGATATTACATCTTTAAAAGAAAAATATGAAAAACTTTTGAAGAATGTTTCAAAATTTAATAAAGGTAAAGAAAATTTGAAAATTTTGTTATCTTCTTAAAAAGTTTCTAATAATCGTTTTGGTATTGGTTTTTCAAATGAAAAACAAAATTATTTTAATACTGGTTCTTCTAAAGAAATATCTTCTCATATATACAATGAGAAAAATCATATTCATATTATTCTAATGTTAAAAAGAATCCTCAAAGTTTTTGTGGTAGACCCAAGTCTAAATTTATATGGGTTCCTAAAGATTTGAGTTCTTTTGATAAGGTTGCATATATTAATTCATACATAAACATTAATTGTAATTCTATCAATTATGTTTATGTTAGCAAATGGAAACCAAATTCCAAATAGATTTGGGTTCCTAAAGGCTAATCCTTTCGGACCCTATTGAAAATAGGCACCAAGCAAATTGTTATTTCTTATAGGTATCCCAAAATAAAAGATGGGTACTCGATAGTGGTTGTTCCAAACACATGATCAAATGTATATCAATGTTTTCTTTCGTACAAAACAAAAATAGATGAACAGTAACATTTGGAGACAATAACAAAGGTAAAGTTATTGGTATCGGCATGGTTGGTAATCCTGATAAATCTCTTATTGAAAATGTACTTTTAATAAGTGATTTGAAAGCAACCTTTTGAATATTAGTCAATTATGTGATAAGGGTTACAAAATTGTTTTTGAAAAAGATACTTGTCTTATTTATGATGAAAATATGATTTATATTATATATTCAAAGGTAATCGAAAAATAATATTTATGAATTATCATAAATTTTCTTTCATCTTCAAATTTATGTATAGTTTCTTCCAGCAAAGATTCTTGGCTTTAGCACAAAAGATTTGGCCATTTAGGTATGAAAACTATTTCAAAAATTTTGAAATTAGATTTAGTAAAAGGTCTTCCGGAATTAGTTTTCAAAGAAGATCATTTATATGAGGCATGTTAACTCGGTAAATAAGTTAAATCTTTTCTTAAATCAAAAGATTGGCTTCTATAGTAGACCATTAGAGATTCTTCATGGATTTATTTACTCCTACTAGAGTCCCATCTTTGAATAAAAGTAGATATGTATTTGTTATCATATATGATTATTCTCGACTTACATGGGTTATATTTTTGAAAAATAAAAATGATGTTTTTGATGAATTTGCAAGTTTTTGTAAGAAAATTCAAAATAAAAAATCTCTAATTATTATCACCATAAAAAGTGGTCATGGAGGAGAATTTGAGAATGAATCTTTTTCAAATTTTTGTAATAAGTTTGGTATTACACAGAACTTTGCATTTACTAGAGCTTCGCCTCTAAATGGAGTAGTAGAAAGGAAAAATAGAACATTGCAAGAATGTGCAAGAATCAGACTTTTTGATAGTAACTTGTCAAAATATTTTTAGGCTGAGTCAGTTGCAACTGCATGTTATATTTTAAATTGTGTTCTTATTCGACCAATTTTAAATAAAATATGTTATGAATTATTTTTTGAAACAATTCCAAAAGTGTCTTATTTCAAAGTTTTTGGTTGCAAGTATTTTATTTTGAATACAAGAGATGCTTTGGAAAAGTTTCATGCTAGATCTAATGAAGGAAGCTTTGTTGGTTATTCACCTAAGAGTAAAGCATACAGGATTTTCAATAGAAAAACTTTTACTATTAAAGAATTTCTGCATGTTATATTTAATGAATCATTACTGAAATCTTCCCATGATATAAGTATTGATGATGATAATATTACATTTCCTATTGTTACTGAAAATACACCTAGAGGGGGGGGTGAATAGGTGTACAAGCTAACTTAATGATAATGATGCGGAATTAAAAACTATTTATACAAATTAAAACTATTAAGCTAAACACACAATGTATAACACAAGAATGTAGCCGAATTCCTGGTGAAGGGCTCTGGACTATCTCCTCAGGATTCCTCTACATTAAGAGTTGAGGTGCCACTATGGCTCTCTTGGTTAAATATAAGTGTGAGCACACAATCCCAAGTATATATCAATTGAGCACAAGTATATCATGAAAAAAGATATAAGCAATGTAAGCATGCAAGATATGTAAACACAAGTGAGAGAAAGAGAGAGAGCGATAGCAAACACGGGAGATTTGATTCGAGGTTCGAGCACCCTTGCTCTCCGTCCCCGCCTTTAACACTAGGAAAGATTTCCACTGAAAATCGATCCCGCAAGATCACTCGGTGTCGCAACACCTACAACGAGTTCACACTAGAACTCCGGACCCGCAAGTCCCTCACTTGTTCCCGTAAGAACAAACACACGCAAGCACACTAGCTTGCCGAGGCTGCACCTCTTACAACTCCTCCAACCACACGTCGGAACACTTGGTGATCACTTCACTTGATCACCACAAACACTTGTCACTGAGGCCACCGCCTCTACAACTCTTCACAATACAAAGATGTAAACTTGTGATCACTTCTCTTGATCACAAAAACAACTCTCACAACAAGGTTCCTATAGGATAGATATGGAAATGGAAAGCTCAAGTATGTGTGAGAAAAACTAGGATAGAGATGTGGTGAAAAACTCAAGAAATTACTTTTGAAAACCACTATTGAAAACTCTCCTTTTGATATGGAGATATTTGCTCTAAAATAAGAGGAGAAAAACACTTAGAGAGGTAGAAAAACTCGCACAAAAACCCTCTTAAAATCTTGTGAAAAACAGCCTAAGGGAACCCCATTTATAGGCTCCCAAAAACTAGTCGTTGCAAGCTAGCTCAACAGCTAATGCTGCTGTCGGTCGACCGGCCAACAGTTAAATTTCTGACGATTACAGCCTACCGGTCGACTGCCCCATCAACCGATCCTGGGCTTTGACCTACCGGTCGACTGGGGCCAGATCTAGAGAGCACAGCTCTCTGGTCGGTCGACCGGGTCGGTCGACCGGCCTTACAGCCAAAATAGTTGTGCACGTCTGTGCACATCGGTCGACCACCCTGTCGACTTCTGTCTCGGTCGACCGGCCGGTCGACCGGAAGAAGGCCTGGACTGAAAATTTTGGGGATTAAAAACTTGGTTTATAAATTCTAATAAAATCCCATAAAATCACTAAAAATCTACAAAAAAATGTTCTTTGAAATACTTTGATGTACAAACATGAGTGATCAAAAATCAACACACATTACAAACATTTTGAACCATTTTTGCCTTAAACAAAAGTCTGTATTTTTCAAAATCAATCTCCAATTTGAAAAATAATTTTTTCAAAACTTCTCCAAATACAAAAACAGGATATTTTAAAACTTTTGAAGCTTGGTGTGTATGGATATGATCCAATACACATATAAGATGAATATCTATGTTTTTGACAATAAGCTCAAAAATCAAAACGGTATTTTCTAAAACTAAAACTGCTTTATGAAAACACATATAAATTTATTTATGTGTTTATATGATCTTGAACAATCCACAACTAATCTATCCTTTACATTTTATCTAAAAACAAATCTTAACACTTACAAACACGACACAAATCTTCTGAAAATCTTCTCCTCCATCTTGACTTGGTCCAAACCTTGATCTAATGAGCTAGACTCCTCTTGAGTACTTGATCCGATCTTGATGCCCGAGCTCTTGAATCAACATGTGTTAGCTCCCAAAACTCCTTTGTTGAAGCTAATATCTGAGACAAATTAAACACAAGATCATTAGTACTATAACTACATGAGTTAATCATCATCAAAACTAGAGCAATGGGCCTTTGGGCTAACAATCTCCCTCTTTTTTATGATGACAAAACTCATGGAGTTATATATGCATGGATTAAAATTAAGCTTCATAGAAGCTCCCCCTTAACTCATGCATAGCAATAAACAATGAAGGTATTCAATAACTTGCATATAGTAAACAAAACATATATGCATCAATAAGGATATAAACATGCATATATAAACTCTCAAAATTCTTCTCCCCCTTTTTGTCAATTCATCAACAAAGGGGTGAAGGCAATCAAATAAAAAAGATGTATATGCGATATACATTCATGAAGAGGCGGTAAGTTAGCTCCCCCTGCATACATGCATTTACATGAAAAGAGATGACTAGACCCTAACCACATAAAGTATAATATATAATGTATAAGTGGAGATGTTAAGCTCCCCTACACGCGTGTACCACATAAAGAAGAGATGTCAAGCTCCTCAATGTGAGATACACTCAACATGAATCTATATATAGAGGAGATGTTAAACTCCCCTTGCATATAAGCAATACATATCAAGAAAAATTTTGAATCCACTTTTGAAACAAATTATGAAATTTCTTAAAGTCAACAAAAAAAATTTTAAAACCAATGAAATCAAATAGTAGTTGACAAAAATAAAAGTCGGTACTAAAAAAAAGTTTTAAAGTACCGATAAATTATACCAATTGAAAATCAAATTTTAGATACCAATAGTAAATTTTTGATACCAATTGAAAATGAAACATTATAAGTTTTTGATACCAATGAAATATCTTGTAAATTTATAATACCAATTGAAAAGTAAAATATGAAATATATTTTGATCCCAATTGAAATACCAATTGAAAACATTGCATAAGCTTATAAAAATACCAATTAACATTTAAAAATTAGTCGAGCTTAGCATAAACATAATTGTGCTTTAATGATGTAAAGATATTGTAAAACAAGCACAATCAAATCATATATATGTATGAAAATAGAAATACCAATTGAAATTTATATTCATTGAAATTTGAAGCATACAGATATAGGACAAAAATAAAATTTTCATTAAAATCATGTATATCTCATACCTACCTTCCTTTCATGCACATGTTTTAATAGATTTTCAATAAGGGTATACAAGGCATGGTCTCCCAACCAATGACCCTTTGCAGGTAGGAGTTTTTAAAAATCATGATTTGAAAATATTTTAGCATAGTTTTGAAAAACTCTTCCATTTGAAGAATTAAGAAACTAGCTTAAATAATTTTTGAAAAACTAGTACGAAATCCTTCAAGTAAGGAATAAAACAATAAGTATTCCATGAAAAACATGAAACCAAATCATATATCTCATGAAACAAGCATTTTACACAAAATTTACACCGAAAATCTATAAAGCTCATAAATGTACTCATAAAATAAAGTCATAAGTAAACACAAATAATGTGCGTATTCAAGAGTCATGTGAAAAGCATATTCATGAAAGTAAGCAATAAAGCTTAAAAAATCAAAACCTACGAAAATTATAAAAATTTAATTTTCATTAAAATAATACAAACTTCAAGGTACATGTATGTTTTGTCTAAACCAAAAATATATACATATCCCAAATACAATTGAGTCCATAATAGAAATTGCATGAAGGCAAGTGACTTAAGGGTATACATTTATATTTATAAGTTTTAGACAAAAATAACATATACATGAAGCTAAATATATTTTTATGAAAACATGAACAAAAATAGGGAATATAAGTTAAGATATAAGAATCATCAAAACTAGGCTATGCAAATACATTTAATGAGTACAAATGAGCAACATAGCACAAACATATAATAATCAAATGTGGCTCACTAGTTGTATAAGTATAAACATAAGTTTTAATGAAAGCTACATCTAAACAAGTAATCAAAAGCATGAAGAGCAAAAATATAAACAAACATGATCATTAGGGTAAATGCACATGCTTTAGAGTTAGGATATACACAATAGCTAAACTAAAGTGAGAACACAAAATAATGGTCCATATAAACATGAGTGTATCTCAAATACTACATATGTATATCTCAAGTCTAATAAACATGGAATTTAACATAATAATCATGAAAAACACAAAAAATTAAAACATGCTAAAAAACATTCATATAAAAGCATGTAAATATAAATAGGGAGATAAAGATAGTTACCAAAACCAATAAGGTTAATCTCTAGGTCTCTAAACCATGGTGGTCCTCCCACCAAACTTCCTTGATAGCGATGCATCAATAGGGTATGTCCATCTAGCTCTACATGCATCCACTATCAAGGCACCATACCTCTCACGTCATGTGAGAGCCCGCACCTACATAAAATACAAGTGGTGGGAATTTTGGTATCCATTTTCTTTTGCGTCCATGTGGGTTAGTATTGTAAGGAACCGAAATATTATTATTTGTAAAATTTATAGAATTTAATCTATCAAAGTAAAAATCTTACAAGATGGTCTTTGCCGCCGCAATGTGTACATTTGCACACTCTAGCATGCATATGAGTGGTGTGAATGTGAGCATAGTGTGCATATGTATGACGTGGGTTATGTGCATTAACATGTGGAGCTTT
This sequence comes from Agave tequilana, assembly GCA_038442645.1. Classification (NCBI taxonomy): domain Eukaryota; kingdom Viridiplantae; phylum Streptophyta; class Magnoliopsida; order Asparagales; family Asparagaceae; genus Agave; species Agave tequilana. The sequence continues at coordinate 73,607 of JAVJIF010031355.1, forward strand.
GAAACAAGGTTTTCAATCTAGAATGGTTAAATGCTTAATTTCTCAAAGTTGAGCTCAAACAATCAATTCTATTTTTCAAGACATGAATCTCCTTTTTATCAATAGTAGCAGGAAAAACATGGCAAGGATCATTATTAGCATGCCAAGAATGAGAATCAACAATCCTTTTCTTTTTAGAAATGTTTTCTTTTTCTTTTGAAACAATTTTTCTTTTCAAAGTGTTATTTTCTTCCAAAACAATCTCTTTTTCTTTTTTTCACCAAAATAATCTTATTTTTCAAAGAATTATTTTCTTCACAAATATCATTTAATTTAGAAAACAAGAAAATATTCTCCTTTTTTAGAAATTCATTTTTTTTGAAACACATTCAAATTTATTTTTAAAAGAATCTTTTCTTTCTTCAACAATTCATATTTTTTAAGAAGCTTTTGACAACAGTATGCAAGCTCATCATAGGGCATGTCAATATCTTCTTCTACCTCGGATTCAGAATTTACCTCAAGGGGATCATCCCCTTGGACCATGTAGCATATGTTGGAAGCATCACTTCCATCATTCGAGTCACTCTCCATATAGTATTGCTTTTGTTCACCAAGAGAGACAAGTGTGTTCCATACTACAAAAGCCGAATCAAAGTTAGAAACTCTACATAAATAATCATCATTTAGGGTACTCTTTAATGCATGGATGGCTTTTGCATTAGCTTCAAGATGTTTGCCATTTATATAATATGAATATTTAATAGTGGCAAGATAAACATAAATCCCTAGGGCTTTGAGGTACATAGACATCTTAACTTTCCAAGTTTGGATGTTAAGAATGTCAAACATATGAGGTGTCATGAAATCCATATGTGTGTGTAAACAAATATTAAGATTAGCTGTAATGAGGAGCTTTAACTCAAGGTTGTTAGACCCAAATCAAGAGCACCAAGCTCTGATACCAATTGAAAATATACCTAGAGGGTGGGGGTAAATAGGTGTACAAGCTAATCTAATGATAATGATGCGAAATTAAAAACAATTTATACAAATTAAAACTATTAAGCTAAACACACAACGTTAACATAAGAGTGTAGCCGAATTCCCGATGAAGGGCTCTGGACTATCTCCTCAGGATTCCTCTAGATTAAGAGTTGAGGTGCCACTATGACTCTCTTGGTTGAATATAAGTGTGAGCACACAATCCCAAGCATATATCAATTGAGCACAAGTATATCAAGCATATAAAAGATATAAGCAATGTAAGTATGCAAGATATGTAAACACAAGTGAGAGAGAGAGAACAATCACAAACACGGGAGATTTGTTTCGAGGTTCGAGCACCCTTGCTCTACGTCCCCGCCTTCAACACTATAAAGGATTTTCACTAAAAATCGATCCCGCAAGATCACTCGGTGTCGCAACACCTACAACAAGTTCACACTAAAACTCCGGACCGGCAAGTCCCTCACTTGTTCTCGCAAGAACAAATACACGCAAGTACACAGCATGTCGAGGCTGCATCTCGTACAATTCCTCCAACCACACGTCGGAACACTTGGTATCACTTTACTTGATCACCACAAACACTTCTCACCAGGCCACCGCCTCTAAAACTCTTCACAATACAAAGATGTAAACATGTAATCACTTCTCTTGATCACAAAACAACTCTTATAACAACACTCCTATAGGATAGATATGGCAATGGAAAGCTCAAGTATGTGTGAGAAAAACTAGGATAGAGATGTGGTGAAAAACTCAAGAAATTACTTTTGAAAATCACTCTCAAAAACTCTCCATTTGATATAGAAGTATTTGCTCTAAAATAAGAGGAGAAAAACACTTAGAGAAGTAGGAAAAACTAGCACAAAAACCCTCTTAAAATCTTGTAGAAAACAGCTGAAGGGAACCCCATTTTATAGGCTCCCAAAAATTAGCCGTTGCAGGCTAGCTGAGCAGCTGATACTGCTGTCGGTCGACCGGCCGGCCGATCGGCCAACGGTCAAATTTTTGATCGTTGCAGCCTACCGGTCGACTGCCTGGTCGACCGATCCTGGGATTTGACCTACCAGTTGACCACCCGGTCGACCGGGGCCAGATCCAGAGAGCTATGTTCTCTAGACGTTCGACTGGTTCGGTCGAGAGGCCCTTACAGCCAAAATAGCTGTGCACATCAGTCTACCGCCCTGTCGACTGACTCTGTCTTAGTCGACCGGCTGGTCGACCAGAAGAAGGCCTGGACTAGAAATTTTAGGGATTAAAAACTTGATTTATAAATTCTAATAAAATCCCATAAAATCACTAAAAATCTACAAAAATAAGTTCTTTGAAATACTTTGATGTACAAACATGTGTGATCAAAAATCAACACACATTACAAACATTTTGAACTACTTTTGCCTTAAACAAAAGTCTGTATTTTTCAAAATAAATCTCCAATTTGAAAAACGATTTTTTCAAAACTTTTCCAAATACAAAAACAAGAAATTTTAAATACTTTTGAAGCTTGGTGTGTATGGATATGATCCAATACACTTATAAGATGAATATCTATGTTTTTGACAATAAGCTCAAAAATCAAAACGGTATTTTCTAAAACTAAAACTTGTTGGCCCAAAAGGTTACACTCTCCATTTATTGAGTTTTGATGATGACAAACCAAATTAGTGCTATTTGGTACTAATGAGTTTGTTTAAGATAAGTTTTAGGTTAGTACCATATTTGGAGGCCATTGCTTAGCTATTGCAACAACTTCTAGGTTTCATGAAGCAAAGAAGGCATATTGCATATCAAGGAAGGAACATAAAAGAAGGGCCTCTAGCAAGGCATAGCATGGCTCAAGACTTGAAGATTGCTCAACAAGATTTGCTTTTAGTCTTATAGGTTTAGAATTTTGTTAAAGAATGATGGATAGGTTTGAAGCTCAATCACACACGTTTTTGCGCACATATTGTTTCTAAGATTATTTTCTATAAAATATACAAAAATATCTTGATACAAAATCCTCTGCCTACAAATCAATTTTTATGTTTTATACTTAGTACTATTTAAAGATATTTTTCATAAAAATCAAAGTCTTTTCAAAATTGTGTTTTAAACTTGACTTTTGACCTGAGCCGGTCGACCGCACCAGTCGGTCGTGCCTGTGTCAGTCTTGTCCGGTCGACCGGACAAGTCGACCGAGGTTCTGGCAGATGCACGTATCAGTGTGCATGTTTGCCGGTCGACCGGGCGGTCGACCTAACTGAAATAGCTTTGCTCTCGGGTTTGTTGGGTCGACCGGGCGGTCGACTGTATGCCTGTAACGGCTCTATTTTTGTATAGGCGGTCGACCGACCGGTCGACCGGACTAGCCGTTGAACAGTAAACGGCTATTTTCTGGGCTATTTTATATTTTGTCTTTTTGTGTTTAAAATTGGTTTAAGGGATATATTTCAAACCTAATACTCTCTGATTAATCCTAATTATGTTTTATCCCTTAACCCTAGCCCTCTCCTATAAATAGGGGTATTTGGGGAGAGATTGTTTACAACAATTATTACAAGAAAAATTCAAAAGTTTAAGGCATTCAAAAGAGCTTTGTTTCTTGGTTTTTGTGCTGAAATTCTCTCTCATTTTCTGAAGTGTTTTTGAAATACTCTCTGATTTAATTTTCTTTCTTCACTTACAACAAGAGCTTCATTCCTACTCATTGTTCTCTAAGGACCTTTTGTAAGGGAAGAGACTTTTGAAAGAGAGAGTTTGTGGTCTTTTGACTACTCAGAAATTGCTTGTATTTGAGATTGTGGAGTTGGGTACTCCGGTGTAATTGTGATTTCTTTGTGATAGTGGAAGTAGCTAGAATCCTTCTGGGGAAGTCGGGGAGTAGAGCTGGGTGCTCGAACCTCAATAACATATCCTTGTGTTTGCGTTTGGTTTACATTCTTGCACTTATTACTTGCTTATCATCATCATTGCTATATTTACTTGCTTTCATTCATCCTGTGAATCTTGTTGGGTGACTGTTACATCTTAATTTTTTAATTTGTCCATTGATTAGCATTATCACCTATTCACCCCCCCTCTAGGTGATTTTCAATTGGTATCAGAGCTTGGACTCTAGGTTTTGGCTTAACATCCATAGAGAGATCCTTAAAATTTGCTAATTAACATTTTCATTCTTACATTCATACACTAGTAAACATGGCCGATAACATTAAAACCCCTCCTAAATTTGATGGACTTAATTTCCCTATTTGGAAGGTTAGGATGACTATATTTTTGCAATCCTTGGGTAGCTTAGTGGCCAAGTCCTTAACCAAACCCTATGTAGCACCCGATGGTGATGAGAGCACTTGGACCGACTTCAACTTTAGAGAATATGAGACTAACTCCAAGGCCCAAAACTCCCTATTAACCGCCTTGAATGAGGATGAACTTACACGAGTAATTCATTGCCAATCCGCCTATGAGATTTGGCAACATTTATTGGTCACACACGAAGGGACTTCATAAGTCAAGAGAGCTAAGATAGATCTCTTGAGGTCCCAATATGAGTCATTTAAAATGATTGATGATGAGTCTATTGATAGTATGATTATAAGATTTACTAAAATCACTAATGGTCTTTCTTCCTTAGGTGATGACATCTCAAACGATCAAAAGATGCGGAAAGTGATTCAGGCTCTTCCGTCTTCATGGGAGATAAAGGCCACCACCTTAAAAGAATTGAACGACAAGGACGAGATGGACCTCATTAGTCTCATTGGGAACCTAAAGACCCATGAGATGGAGAAGAAGGCAAGAGAAGAGGCCACTACTTCAAAGAAGAAATCCATAGCCTTCAAGACTTCATCCACCAATGATGACGATGAAGAAGACGAAGAAGAAGATGAGGAGCTAACTCTACTTGTGCGGAATGTCAAGAGGTTGTACCGGAAGAACAAGCTCAACTTCCGGAGAAAATTTGAAGGCAAAGAGGAGAGAAGGATCATTTGCTACAATTGCCGCAAACCCGGACATATCATGGCGGATTGCCCGGAGTTTAAGAAGAAGATGACTTCCTCCTTCAAGCCAAAGAAGCCGGAGGAAAAGAAAGCATACAAGGCAACGTGGGATTCGGAAAGCGAGTCTGAAGAAGAGGTGGATACGGCGAACATGTGTTTCATGGCGAACATGTGTTTCATGGCAAACACTCCCAAGGTAACCCCTCAATCTCATGATGATGAAGATGATGAATTAAGTAAGGAAGTTCTTGTACATGCTTTTGTTGAACTTTCCGAAACTTATGATAACAAGAAACTTGAATGCTTTAAATTACAAAAAGAAGTTGCTTTTCTTAAAAATCAACTTGCTATGGTTTCTAAAGAAAAAGATGATCTTTCTTCTAATCTCATTTCTATTCAAGAAGAATTTTGTGCCTACAAGATTTCTTGTAAGGCAAAATCTCCTATGATTGATAAAAATGAAATTTCTTCTTTTAAATCTAAAATAAATGATTTTGAAAAAGTTTTAAATGATTGTGCTTTTAACACTAAGAAACTTGAAGAAAAGTTTTCCAAAAAGCACACCCCTCATGCTAAAAATTCACATGCTCACACTACACATGCTAAATCTTTTCATGCTCACAACTCTCATGCTCACAAATCACACACTCATTATGCTTTCAAATATGGTATAGTATATAGATGCACATATTGTGGTAAGAATGGACATTTAGCTAAATTTTGCTATGACCAAGTTAATAGATCAAATAATCTTGTTTGGGTTAATGAAACTAACCCTATAGGACCCAAGAAAATGTGGGTACCAAAATCAAGTCCTAAATTATTTGATGTAGGTACACACCAAGGCTCCAAGACGTAGGGAGCGGTGGTACCTTGATAGTGGTTGTTCAAGATACATGACATGGGATATCAATAACTTCACAACCCTATCAAGATACTTGGAAGGTGGCTCCGTCACCTTCGGGGATGACTCCAAAGGAACTATCATCGGTATAGGTAACATTCAAATTGGTGCATCTCCTATTATAGAGAATGTTGTTTTATTAGATGGTTTAAAACATAATTTGCTTAGCATTAGTCAACTATGTGACCGTGGACTTAAAGTTGTTTTTGATGATTCTTCTTGCAAGATTTTTGATGTTAAATCCGATGTTTGTATTCTTACCGGTTTTCGTGACAATAATGTTTATATCATTGACATGCTTAATTTAGATTGTTCTACTAAATGCTTGAATGCTTTTGATGAAAATTCATGGCTTTGGCATAGAAGATTAGGACATGCATCATTTGACCATCTTGCTAGAATTAATTCTAAGGATTTAGTAAAGGGTATACCTTGCTTGAAGTTTGAGAAAGACCGCATTTGTGGTGCGTGCCAACTTGGGAAACAAACCAAGTCTTCCTTCAAACCAATTAAGGATATCATAACTACTAGGCCCTTAGAACTAATTCATATGGATCTTTTTGGACCAACACAAACTAAAAGTTTAAATGGTAGTAGATTTGCATTTGTTTTAGTTGATGATTTTTCCCGTTTCACTTGGGTTTTCTTCTTGCAAAATAAAGATTAAACATTTTCTCATTTCAAAATTTTTCGAAAAAGGGTTGAAAAAGAAAAAGGTTTTTCGATTTTGAGAATAAGGAGTGATAGAGGTGGTGAGTTTGTTAACCAACTCTTCATGACTTATTGTGATGAAAAGGGAATCAAGCATGAAATGTCTTGTCCTAGGACTCCACAACAAAATGGAGTAGTAGAAAGGAAAAATAGAACACTTCAAGAGATGGCTAGGATAATGATAAGTGAATATGACCTCCCTTAATATTTATGGGCCGAGGCCGTAAACACCGCTTGCTATATTTCAAATCGTATTTATGTGTGTAAGAATTCTTCCAAAACATCTTTTGAAATGTATCATTCTAGAAAACCTAATGTTGCATATTTTAAAGTTTTTGGATGCAAGTGTTTTGTTTTAAATACTAAGGAGAATTTGGGTAAATTTGATGCTAAGGCTTATGAAGCTATCTTTGTTGGATATTCTTTTACTAGCAAAGCATATAGAATATTTAATAGATCTTCACTTACTATTGAAGAAACCATGCATGTTAAGTTTGAAGAATCTAATGTGGTTGTTGAGAATGTTGTAGAGATTGAACCATTAGGTGAAGACATGGAGAGACTATCCTTGAAGGACTCACCCGCTCAAGAAGAAAAGCAAGAATCAATTGGTGATGTTCAAGAGGATAAAGAGGAAAGCTCTCAACCGCTTCCTAAAGCTTGGAGATACGCTACAAATTATCCTAAGGAGCTCATCTTGGGTGATGCATCTAAAGGAGTCACAACGCGCTCCAAACTCCATGACCTATGTGGTAACTTTGCTTTCATTTCTCATTTTGAACCCAAAGGCATTCTCGAAGCCGAGACGGACCCATATTGGTTGCTTGCCATGCAAGAGGAACTCAATCAATTTGAGCGCAACCAAGTTTGGCACCTTGTTCCTAAGCCCCACGATAGACCAATAATTGGTACTAAGTGGATCTTTAGAAACAAGATGGATGAGTCCAGAAATGTCATTAGGAATAAAGCTAGGTTAGTGGCCCAAGGTTACACTCAAGTTGAGGGAATTGACTTTGAGGAGACCTTTGCACCCGTAGCACGGCTTGAAGCCATACGGATGACACTAGCTTTTGCATCTTTCAAAAATTTTAAACTTTTTCAAATGGATGTGAAAAGTGCATTTTTGAATGGTTTTATTAATGAAGAAGTTTATGTTTCTCAACCTCCCGGTTTTGTTGATCATGTTCATCCCGATTTTGTTTTCAAACTTGATAAAGCTTTATATGGATTGAAACAAGCTCCTAGAGCTTGGTATGAAAGGCTTTCTAGTTTTCTAATTTCAAATGATTTTGTTAAAGGCAAAGTAGACACAACTCTATTTACTAAGCATGTTGATAATGATATATTAATTGTGCAAATTTATGTAGATGATATAATTTTTGGTTCTACTAATGAGCGTTTATGCAAGGATTTTGAAAAGGTCATGCAACTTGAATTTGAAATGTCTTCAATGGGTGAGCTCAATTTCTTCCTTGGACTCCAAATCAAGCAATTGCAAAATGGGATGTTCATAAGTCAAGCCAAGTACGCAAAGGAACTCGTAATGAAGTTTGGACTTGAAGGCTCAAAGACTTGCAACACTCCCATGGCAACTACAACCAAGCTTGATAAAGATGAACAAGGTAAAAATGTTGATATTAAATTATATAGAAGCATGATAGGAAGTCTTTTATATTTAACGGCAAGTAGGCCGGATATCATGTTTAGTGTGTGTCTTTGTGCTAGATTTCAATCGTGTCCTAAAGAGTCCCATCTTATTGCGGTAAAACGCATTATTCGTTATATTAAGGGCACTATTGGGATGGGTCTATGGTATCCGAAAATCGGAGATTTCTCAATGACGAGTTATTCGGATGCTGATTTTGCGGGTTGTAGAGTATATAGAAAGAGTACTAGTAGGACATGTCAATTTCTTGGTAATTGTCTTGTTTCATGGTCCTCTAGGAAACAAAATTCCGTAGCACTCTCAACCGCCGAGGCGGAGTATGTTGCCGCGGGGGCTTGTTGTGCACAAGTCCTTTGGATGAAACATACTCTCCTTGATTTTGATTTGCATTTTGATCATATAAAAATATTTTGTGATAATACTAGTACTATACACATGACTAAGAATGCAAATCAACATAGTAAGACCAAGCACATTGAGATTAGATATCACTTTCTTAGAGATCATTTTGAGAAAGGAGATATAGATATTGATTATGTTTCTACGGATTTGCAACTAGCCGATATTTTCACTAAACCTCTTGATTTTGCTAGATTTTCGTTTATTTGTGGAGAACTTAATGTTTGTATTATTGATTAAACATGTGATTCCTAACCCTTTTTGATGCATGACAAAAGGGGGAGAATAAGTTAGTGCATGATAAAAATAAATTTATATGGTCTTGGTTCCATATGAGTTTATATGAGTTTATATATGTTTCTGTTGTCTAATAAATTTATATGGTCTTGGTTCCATATGAGTTTATATGAGTTATATATGTTTTTGTTGTCTAATAAATTTATATGGTCTTGGTTCCATATGAGTTTATATGAGTTTATATATGTTTTTGTTGTCTTGTTTTGTTTTCATGCGTTTTGAGAATTTTGTTTTCATGCGTTTTGAGAATTCTTGTGATTTGTTAGTATCAAGAAAATAACATGTGATTTTCATTATTGTTTCAATTGGTTTAAATTGGTATCAAGAGCATATATGTTTTTATGTTTTCAACGAATTCTTGTTTAAATGTTTTCTTTATATAGCATAATTTGAGGGGAGTTTTCTCCTCCCCCATATTTTTATCTTGTAGCCTATTTGTTTTGTCATCATCAAAAAGGCGGAGATTGTTGGCCCAAAAGGTTACACTCTCCATTTATTGAGTTTTGATGATGACAAACCAAATTAGTGCTATTTGGTACTAATGAGTTTGTTTAAGATAAGTTTCAGGTTAGTACCATATTTGGAGGCCATTGCTTAGCTATTGCAACAACTTCTAGTTTTCATGAAGCAAAGAAGGCATATTGCATATCAAGGAAGGAATATAGAAGAAGGGGCTCTAGCAAGGCATAGCATGGCTCAAGACTTGAAGATTGCTCAACAAGATTTGCTTTTAGTCTTATAGGTTTAGAATTTTGTTAAAGAATGATGGATAGGTTTGAAGCTCAATCACACACGTTTTTGCGCACATATTGTTTCTAAGATTATTTTCTATAAAATATACAAAAATATCTTGATACAAAATCCTCTGCCTACAAATCAATTTTTATGTTTTATACTTAGTACTATTTAAAGATATTTTTCATAAAAATCAAAGTCTTTTCAAAATTGTGTTTTAAACTTGACTTTTGACCTGAGCCGGTCGACCGCACCAGTCGACCGTGCCTGTGTCAGTCTTGTCCGGTCGACCGGACAAGTCGACCGAGGTTCTGGCAGATGCACGTATCAGTGTGCATGTTTTCCGGTCGACCGGGCGGTCGACCTGACTGAAATAGCTTTGCTCTCGGGTTTGTTGGGTCGACCGGGCGATCGACCGTATGCCTGTAACGGCTCTATTTTTGTATAGGCGGTCGACCGACCGATCGACCGGACTAGCCGTTGAACAGTAAACGGCTATTTTCTGGGCTGTTTTATATTTTGTCTTTTTGTGTTTAAAATTGGTTTAAGGGATATATTTCAAACCTAATACTCTCTGATTAATCCTAATTATGTTTTATCCCTTAACCCTAGCCCTCTCCTATAAATAGGGGTATTTGGGGAGAGATTGTTTACAACAATTATTACAAGAAAAATTCAAAAGTTTAAGGCATTCAAAAGAGCTTTGTTTCTTGGTTTTTGTGCTGAAATTCTCTCTCATTTTCTGAAGTGTTTTTGAAATACTCTCTGATTTAATTTTCTTTCTTCACTTACAACAAGAGCTTCATTCCTACTCATTGTTCTCTAAGGACCTTTTGTAAGGGAAGAGACTTTTGAAAGAGAGAGTTTGTGGTCTTTTGACTACTCAGAAATTGCTTGTATTTGAGATTGTGGAGTTGGGTACTCCGGTGTAATTGTGATTTCTTTGTGATAGTGGAAGTAGCTAGAATCCTTCTGGGGAAGGCGGGGAGTAGAGTTGGGTGCTCGAACCTCGATAACATATCCTTGTGTTTGCGTTTGGTTTACATTCTTGCACTTATTACTTGCTTATCATCATCATTGCTATATTTACTTGCTTTCATTCATCTTGTGAATCTTGTTGGGTGACTGTTACATCTTAATTTTTTAATTTGTCCATTGATTAGCATTATCACCTATTCACCCCCCCTCTAGGTGATTTTCAAAACTATTTTATGAAAATACATATAAATTTTGTGTATGTGTGTATATGAGCTTGAGAAATCTACAACTGTATGCGTCGGAAAAGGAGGATCCGATTGCAAAATTCTTTTGATGGGATAGAAGATTACAACAGATCAGTATTCCGATTACAAGAGAGGGAGGATGTTGAGTCTTGAATCCTCCCTTTGTTTAAGGCTGGGTTCATCAAGTGGCGGTGGAGAGTGAAGCTTGTTCTCCGTTGACCGGGTGAACGTTGAGATCTTCCGGGGCTCTTCTCTTCGGGTGGTTGACGGAGTAACACAGCTCTGTCGACCAAAACTCTCAAAGAGATTGTCGGCAAAGACTAACTTAAGCACAACAAGCTAGCTGAAGAGTTGAACTCTCTTTCTCTGTCTCTCCTCTCTAATCAACCGAGTGTGTCTGTCCCTTTTTTCCCCTCATAGCAGCGGGGCTATTTATAGAGGTTTCAGGGGTGAACGTGCCCCCTAAAAACACTCCACAATGAGGGGTTAACTTTCCCGTTATGTGGGCAGTGACCGGCCCCATAACCAGGGCAGTTATAACCGAGGCGCAGGTTTCGACCCTCGCGCCTTGATGCTGAGACGCGGGTTTGGACCCTCGCGCCTTTGAGCTGCTGAGACGCGGGTTTCGAGCCTCGTGCATTTGCTGAGACGCGGCTGTCGAGCCTCGCCTTGATGCTGGGACGCGGGTTCGAACCCTCGCGCCTTGATGCTGAGACGCGGGTTTGGACCCTCGCGCCTTGATGCTGCAATGCGGCTGAGATTAACCCTGCATCTGGAGTTTGGGACTCTGCTTTTGACGACTTGTCTTAATGATTTTTAGACAGCCTACAACAACTAGTCTATCCTTTACATTTTATCAAAAAATAAATCTTAACACTTACAAACACGGCACAAGTCTTCTAAAAATCTTCTCTTGAAAATTTTCTTCTCCATCTTGACTTGGTCCAAACCTTGATACAATGAGCTAGACTCCTCTTGAGTACTTGATGCGATCGTGATACGCGAGCTCTTGAATCAACATGTATTAGCTCTCAAAACTCCTTTGTTGAAGCTAATGACCTACTAAGATCTTGATCAAATATCTGAAACTAATTAAACACAAGATCATTAATACTATAACTACATGAGTTAATCATCATCAAAACTAGAGCGATGGGCTTTGGGTCAACAATTTCATCTCACGAAAATATTGACACTTCTAATAAAGATGAAATATTATTTGAATTATCAAAAGCTTTTGTTGAGGTGAAAAATCACCTTCATGATTTGGTAATAAGTGATATTTTAGAATGTGTCCAAACCCTATCCAAGTTAAATTATATCATTCATACTACTTTCTTATCTTTTATTAAACCTAAAAATATTAAAAAAGCATGTAATGATTTTTGGATTATTACTATGCAAGAAGAGTTGAACTAATTTATTAGAAATGATGTATGAGATCTTGTTCCACACCTCTTGATCATACTATTATTGACAGCAAAGGGTGTTAAAAACCAACTTGATGAATCAGGACAAGTTGTAAAAAATAAAGTAAAATTTGTTGCACAATATTACAATCAAGAGGAAAGTATTGATTTTGATGAAACTTATGCTCCAGTTGCTAGACTTGAGTCCATTCGCATTTTGTTTATTTTTTCTTATTATATGAATTTTAAACTTTATCAAATGGATGTTAAAAATATTTTTTTGAATGGTTTTATCAAGGAGGAAGTCAATGTAAAATAACCTTACGGTTTTGAAAATGAAAAATTTCCTCATCATGTTTTCAAACTAAAGAAAGCTTTATATGGTCTTAAACAACCACCACGTGCTTAGCATAATAGACTAAAAATTTTCTTTTGGATTCTAATTTTGTAATTGGGAAAATTAACACTACTCTTTTCATTAAACATGTTAACAAAGATATTGTTAATTCAAGTATATATCGATGACATCATCTTTGGTTCTACTAATGAAGAAGTTCTTTGTCAAGAGTTTTCTAAAATAATGCACAATGAGTTTGAAATGAGTCACATGGGTGAACTCAATTTCTTCTTAGGTTTGGAAATAAAAAAAAATGAAGAAAGGAATCTTCATTAACCAAAACAAATATGCTAAAGAGCTACTCAAATGCTTTGACATGGACAACTCTAGTAGTAAGAGAACTCCAATGGGATATGCTACTATGTTAGATAAAGATGATAATAGTAAGAGTATAGATCAGAAATTATATCGAGGTATGATTGATTCACTCTTATATATTACTGCTAGTAGACCAGATATAATATTTATTATTTTGTTTATGTGCTAGATATCAGTCTAATTCTAAAGAATTACATCTTAAAACAGTAAAGCAGATTCTTAGATACATTAAAAATAAATTTAATTATGGTTTCTTTTATCCAAAATTAAGCTCTTTTGATTTAATATCATATAGTAATACTGATTTTGCTGGTTGTAAATCAGATAGAAAAAGCACTAGTGGTACATGTCACTTTTTTAGACATTCACTAGTTTCTTGGTCCAGCAAGAAATAAAAATCTGTGTCACTCTCTACAATAGACGTAGAATATATAGCTGCTAGTGTAGCATGTGCTCAAGTTTTGTGGATGAAACAAATTTTAATTAGTTCCACATCTTCAATAATGTATGATAATATAAGTACTATTAATTTATCTAAAAATCTTATTCAGCACTCACATACAAAACACATCTATATTCGACATCATTTTTTATATAATCATGCTATTAAAGGTGATATTTCTTTTATACCTACTGATATTCAAATAGCTGATATCTTCACAAACCTCTAAAAGATGATATTTTTATGAAATTTCGAAGAGAACTGGGTATTTGTGTAATTTTTTATATATAAAATTCATTTGCATATAGATTGCATTTTCACATAGTGTTTTTCTCTTTATTAGTTGACTTATAGTTTTATTAGTTGACTTATATTATTTATTAGTCGACAAGACTACAAAGTAGTCGACTAATTATCTCCAACAGAGACTTGATTATTTCTGAGTACTTGACTTAGTCGACTAAGATTCCCTATAAGTCGACTAATTCATGTTATTAGTCGACTAACCCATATCCTTAGTCGACTAATTCGGGAAAATTGTGTTTTTAAAATGGATATTTACTTCAAAACCCGACCCGTTTAACTTTCTTCTGAGACCCGAACTCTCCCAAAATTAATCCTGTCCGTTGATCTTCAACTATCTCACTAATATTTATCCATCTCATCTATTTTTCACTCTCAAACCCTAAAAATTACTCACTCACTGGTTCTGTTGAAGCCCTAGTCGACTGCCATGGTTACTCTTCTAGAATTTTTTTAATTGCTTCCAAATCTCAGGTGTAAGTCCTCATCTTCTGTAATTTAATTTTAATCTTCAGTCTTTATCGTGCTAGGGTTAAGAAAGTAAAATTTATAGCTTATTCCTCAACTGATTTTGGAGCTTTTCTGAAAAATCCAGGTTTAGAGCCTGATTATCAACGAATTTCTCAATTAGAAATCATCTCCAGTAGATTTGTCAACTTTAATGATTTCATTGAGTATGATGTCTCCTCTTATTTTCAAAACACTGGTCTTTTTGATCTATTTCCATTGAACACAAACAAAACTATAATCCATCACTTATTTACCTATTTTTCACTAATCTTACCTATGAGGATGATGATAACTATGTGCTTTTGTCTACCCTCGTTAATGGTGTTGACATTAAGTTAACTCTAAAGTCTTTGAAAAAAATTCTCAATATCCCTTATCAAAGACTTACCCTTGTGACATTGAGATGTATGATAATGAAGTTTTTTTCTAAGATCTATCTACCAAGTCAAGGTCCTTTTATGGCCAATAATAAGCTCCAATCAATCTCTAGGCTTATTGGTCGTATTCTTGCTTATAACATTTGTCCAATGACTCGTATCTACAATTATTACTCTCGAGATCTTGCTACGTGTTGTTGACACTTTGAAAAGACAAACTCCCATAGTATTTTAACCGGTCTGAACGATGTCTAAACTTGTTGACATTTATAAAAGACGAGTTGCAGACAAGATGATGACAAGGTTCTTCCCATCCTCAAGGGAGAAAGCAATGACTTAAAACTTACTGATCCTGTGAAACAGACAGTAAGCTAGGTATAGTCTTTGAAGAGGCATAAGCAGGTTTGCTAGGCTATGTCAGTTAAACACTTACCCTCGCATGAACCCAAGGGGATAGCTTCGCTTGAAGCTTTGCAGCCTTATTAAAATGGCTAAGTTTTCAGCTTTGCATGAAGCTTTGAAGAGCTTATCAAAGAGTTAATTTCTAGCTTCTCCTGAAACTTTCTTATGGCTTCGCATGAAGCTCTTCAGAGCTCCATGAAGAGCTAACTTATAGTTTCGCCTGAATCTAATTTTAGCTTCGCCTGAAGCTTTCTTATGACTTCAAATGAAGCTCTTCAGAGTTCCACAGAGAGCTAACTTATAATTTCGCCTGAAACTAATTTTAGCTTCACTTGAAGCTTCGTGATAGCTTCGCATGAAGCTCTTCATAAGCTCCATAGAGAGCTAACTTGTTGCTTCGCCTAAAGCTAATGCTAGCTTCGCTCGAAGCATTGTGATACCTTCACTTGAAGCTTTACTTACCCCTGCTGGAGGGTTTGCCAGGTCAATAGTTGATCAAGTCATTAGTGAGTTAACCCCACTACTTTAGTGGGGTTAATGCCACTTTAAGTGGGCAGTTACACCCGCCCACTTTGTCCCACATTAAGTGGAGACAGCGGAGCCAAGCTAGCTGTTAAATAGGCTCGCGCGAGCCTGTCTAACTTCACGCGAGGCCTATATTTAGGTTCACATGAAGCTTTATAGCCTCGCATGAAGTTCACAATAGTCTCAAGCACGAGGCTAGCAGATTGTTTCAATCTTACTGAATTTTAGGGGCAACTACACCCCTGTGAGCCTATAAATAACTCATTATTGGGATGAGCTCAGGGCTGGTTGAAAAAGGCATTGGCTAAGAGTGATTAATCTACAATTCTGGATTATTACATCATATTTCCCTACCGATTTATGAGTAAAATATCATTTCTAACTGTGTTTAGGTCTATTTTGCAGATAATTAAGAGTCTAAGGGCAAAGGAGTAATAAAAGCTTAATTAAACCCATTTTCAGGTAATTAAATCCAAATCTCTTGGAGGCCAAGTTAGAGAGTTTCTAGAAGATACATTGAATTAAATGTTGGCGGGTGTCTGACGAAAATCTGGACCCAAATAACTAAATCTGAGCATACTAAGAAGGTCCCCCGAAGCGAGGCGAAGTCGCTCGCCAAAACCAGGGACCTAAGTCCCTGGTTTTGTTGTGAAAACATGGCAATTGCCGCGTTTTCGTGGCAATGTTGGCAAACCACGCGTTAATTTTCAACGCGTGGCCTCGTCTCGTCTTCTGGAACCTCCTTTTGCCTATAAATAGCTCTGCAGAGATCCGAAACGCAAGAAGATGAAGAAATAGGCTAGGTTTTCTCTCTTTTAGTGTAGGTTTTCTTCTTTTCTTTTCTTTTTTTTTGTATTTTCATTTCATTTTTAGATCATGTATTAGAGTTGAGTGTTTCAGAGAGAGATTGATGTATTAAATGGTGACAATCTATGTAAAGGTGTCTTCTTTATTCTCTATTGTAATATTCTCCATCTTCTACACGATGCTTAACTAATTTTTCTTCTCATGGCAATCTAACTACTAACCGCTAACTATCTCACCGCTCACTTAATAATCCACATGAATCTAATAGCCTCTACATGGCCTTGCTCTTGCAAGAGCTGTTGATAACTCATGATGATGGATTCTAACATTCTAACATTTCTAACATCTAACCCACTAACTTGCTAACTTGTAATGTATTATTTATTTCATGCTCATCTCTAACTGATTTTGATGATTTAATAGTAGCTTGTAACTTGTTGTGCGGTATGGATGTGTTGTTTGAATGTAGAAAAATAATCTTAAGTGCCAAGCTTTGTATCGTCTCTTGAAGCCAAGAACTAGTGATGGCCAAGGATCCATGTGAGGCTACTATCACTAAGAGGTTAGCATGGTTAGTGGAGCAATTAGTAGTTAGTAGCCATGGGTTTTTTTTATCTTATTTTAAAAATCAATTTCAAAATCCTTTTATTATTTTTCCATTGTTGTTCTCACCAACTTCTTAGTTCATCTTTGTTTCATCTTCTTTTTATTTTCAAAACCACTTCTCTTTTATTTTCACATTGCCGTTTCTTTGTTTTCTTCACCTATCACTTCTGAATTTCTTTTCTTTTTCTTTTTACTTTTTCTTTTTCTCATTCTTTAACAAAGAATAACTTGTTAACAATCGACGTGAATAAGAACTGTTAATGCTTCTATCGCCTCCCGTCTCTGTGGTTCGACCTGTTGAGCCAATGCTATAACGGAAGTATTGAGAGAACATTAGCACACACATTTTTATATTGATTTCAAAAACACACATTTTTGAGTGCTCGTTCCGCGCCGATTAAATTTTTTGTGTCGTTGCCGGGAATGGGAATGGTTTAAACTCTCGTTTTTTTTAATATTTTCTTCTCTGTTTTAGTGTGCAGGGTAATAATTACAGAAACTGAACATTGCAGAAAACTAAGCTTGCTTGCATCTCCCTGCTCATGGAAACAGGGATCTGTTTCTTAAACATTTGCCGCAGAAACTCATTAAAAGCCGTGGAAACGCGGAACATCTTTGAGATCTTGGCCTTATATTTTGCAGGCTGCTCCTAAATTGCATATATAAATGATTTTTGCTATTTATTTTTCTGCTTTGATTGCCTGAACATTGTAATAACTAAAAAACTAAAATACGGTATTTGGACGCTTTAAAACGGTTTAAACATTTACATTTAGGCACGTGTCAAATTTCAGTTCTAATATACTGTATTTTGTTCTGTTGTTGTGATCTGGACTAAGGTGTACATATGGAATTGCATATAACATAGGCCAAACACGCGGGTGATTTACTCGCTTTGTTATATTCTTATCTATATTGCACACTTGCACGAATTAGAGTTAAGGGCATAACCCAATACAAGATAAGGTGGGGATTTGATCACCCTTCCTGAGCCAAAAAACCACCTCCCCACTCACACAACCCAAGTCATAATAAAAATTGATAGACGTTGGCCCCTAGGGACATCTCAGACTCATTAAGAGACTAACCGAGGGTGGAACTTGTTTGAATCATACTCTTGTGAAATCAGTATCTAAGGTTGGGGATTAAGAGGTTACGCCTCAAAGATATCATGGTTTGGCGTAATTAAGGCCCGTTGCTTACGTACGCATACCTTCCACCGTATTTTGCCCCTACCCGATCGATTAGCTTGTGGTCGGATTCATACAGCAATCTCCTCCAGGTAATCGACCAGTTAGGAGTCGTCTAGGTCTAAGTCAACCCTATTTAAGATTGAAAATACACCTAAAAGGGGGGTGAATAGGTGTAGTAGCTAATCTAATACAAATTATGCGGAATTAAAAACTAATTGCAATACACTATGTGTAACCAAAGAGTGTAGCCGAATTCATGATGAGGCGCTCTGGACTAACTCCTCTGGATTCTTCTAAATAAGAGTTGAGATGCTATATGAAGCTCTCTTGGTTCAACATAAGTATGGCACACACAAAGTATATCTAGCAAATGAATATGTGCAATATAAAGCAATGCAAGATATAAGAGAGATAGAGTTTAGAGATAGAGGATCAAGCGCAAACACCAAGATATGTTTCGAGGTTCGAGCCACTGCTCTCCATTCTCGCCTTCACACAGAAAGATTTTCACTACGTCCACACAGGACCTTCCACAAAGGGAACCTCCACCGAGGAATTTACAATTACAAACTTAGGAGTACACAACTCCTCTCTCTACTATAACCACCTCTACACAAGAGGCAAGGCACAAAGCCAAACTCTAACAATCACCTCTATACAAGAGGGATGGCACAAAGCCAAAACTCTAACCACAATCACCTCTACCTAAGAGGGATAACCAACAAATCCAAAACACAATCACCTCTCACAAGAGGGATGGGCACAAAGCCAAAGCAAAAGAAAGAGTAGAACTTGGTGATCACAATAGACCACAAACAACTCTTGGTGATCGCAATTGACCGTAAACAATATTTTTCACAAAAAACAAGATCCTATAGATAGGATAGATAGCTCAAGTAAGAGAAAACAAGGTGTTTAGAAAACAAATCACAAAGAAAAATACTTAGGAAAAAGTACTAGAATGACATAGAAATGAAGATCAAAACTAAATTCCCAAATACTCTATTTTTCTTTGATTTTTTCAACCCTTGAAAATAAATAAAAGATAACTCTTTCTGGCACAAAAACTCTTCAAAAACTTGCTTCTAAACACTTGTATAGATGAAAAAATTTGATCTCTAAAAACTTGTAGAAAACAGCCCAAGAGATGGCTTATATATAGCCTCTCAAACAATATAGTCGTTGGCAGCTGGAATGCCCAGAATACCCTTCCGGTCGACCGACCGATCGACCAGCCCAACGGTCATTTTTCTGACCATTGTGCCTCCGGTCGACCGCCCGGTCGACCGGACACAGCCTGTCGGTCGACCGACTGGTCGACCGGCAGCACCCGAGAGTGGGTGCTTACAGTCAGTCGATCGCGCGATCAACAAGCTTTCTAGGCTGGTCCTTTGTGCACGTTTCATGCACATCGGTCGACCGGTCCGGTCGACCGTCGACCGCCAGCAGATCTGGCTGATATTTCAGAACTAAATACTTAAACAATTTTAACTCCAATAAAATCCCATAAAATCCTATAAATTTCGCAAACATAAGTTCTTGTTAGATATTTGAATAACAAATTTGTGTGACCAAAAATCAACACATATTACAAACTATTTAAACTATTTTTGTGATATCGAAATTAGGCTTAAACACAAAAACAATATTTTCCAAAACTTGAATTTTGAAATGAAAATCCGTTTTGTCAAAAACTTGTATAAATACAAAAACATGATATTTAAATACATTTGAAGCATATTGTGTATGGATAGAATCCAATACACATGTAAGAGATATATCGATGTTTTTGACCTAAAATCCAAAATAGGTTTTGTTTAAATACAAAACTCCAAACATATGAAATAGAACATCAAAATAAGTTTTTCTGAATATTTGAAGCATATATGTATATAGATGAAATCAAATATACATTAAATAATGTAAACTTGTTTTGATTCTATCTATATATGAAAATCATACATATGTGAACTTGAAATCCAAAACCGGTAAACTGAAAACTAAACATATTAAACTTGTGTGTGTATGAGCTTGAGCATATCAACACTATCTATCTTTACAGAAGATCTAAACAAACCGAAGTCTTCTTGTCGATCCTCATCTTCAAGACGACCCGACCCAAACACGATCCAAAGAGCTTGACTCCAACCGAGTGCTAGATGCGATCTTGAAGCGCGAGCTCTTGAATCTACATGTGTTAGCTCCAAAACTCCTTTATTGAATCTAGACACCTACTAATATCTTGATCAATAACTGAAACTACATAAACACAAGATTATTAGTACTATAACTACATGAGTTAATCATCATCAAAACTAGAGTGATGAGCCTTTGGGCTAACAATCTCCCTTTTTTTGATGATGACAAAACTCATGGAGTTATATATGCATGGATTAAAGTTAAGCTTCATAGAAACTCCCCCTTAACTCATGCATAACAATAAACAATAAAGATATTTAATAAAGTGCATAAACTAAACATAAACATATATGCATTGACAAAGATGTAAACATGCGTATATAAACTCACTAAATTCTTCTCCCCCTTTTGTCAATTCATCAACAAAGGGGTGAGGACAATCAATCAATAAAGATATATATATGCGATATACATTCATGAAGAGAAGAGACGCAAAGTTAGCTTGCCCTGCATATATGCATTACATGAAGAAGGAATGACTAGACCCTAACCAATATAAAGCATAAATACAATGGATAAGCAGAGATGTTAAGCTCCCCCTACACACGTGTACCACATAAAGAAGAGAGGTCAAGCTCCTTAATGTGAGATACACTTAACATGAATCTATATATAGAGAAGATGTTAAGCTCCCCTTGCATTTAGGCAATATATATCAACAAATTTTAAGAAAATTTTGAGATCACTTTTTTTAAACAAATGTTTGAAATTTCTTGAAGTCAACAAAATAAATTTTGATACCAATGAAATAAATTGTAGTTGACAAAAGTAAAAGTTGGTACCACTTAAAAAAAAAATTTAAGATACTAATAGTAAATTTTGATACCAATTGAAGGTGAAACATGAAGTATATTTTGATATTCATGATATTTATTTGGTATCAAAATGAAATACCAATTGAAATCAATGCATAAGCTTATAAAGATACCAATTAACATTCTAAACATAAGTCAAGCTTAGCATAAACTTTTTGTGCTTTAAGAATGTAAAGATATTGTAAAATAAGCACAATCAAATCATATATATGCATGTATGAAAATACCAATTGAAATTGATACTAATTAAAATTTGAAGCATACATCTATAATAAACAAATATGAGTATACAAAAATAAGATAACATAAAGATCATGTCTATAACTCATACCTACCACCCTTTCATACACATAATAAAGATAGTCATTAAGGCATACAAGGCATGGTCGCCCAACAATCTGCCCTTAGATTGGTTGGGCTTTTCAAAAATAATGATTTGAAAATATTTTACCATAGTTTGAAAATTCTACCAATTGAAGAATAAAGACTAGTTTAAAAATAATTTGAAAAACTAGTAAGAAATCCTTCAAGTAAGAAATAAAACATGAATATATCCATAAGAATATGAAGTCACACAATAATTAACACTCAAATAGTAATAAAGCACATATAGGCTCATGAAATAAAAAATCATGAGTAAACATCAAACATAGAGTGTAAAAATCATGTAATCAACAAAATCATGAAGATAAGGCATTGAAGCTCATATGAATAAGAAATCATCAAAACTAAATATGCTTCAAAGTATATGTATGTTTTGTTGAAACTAAAAATATACATACATATTCAAACATAAACGAGTCCATAATAGAATTTTGCATGAAGGCAATTGACTCTAAGATAGGCATGTATATCCAATAGTTTTAGACAAAATTAACATATACATGAAGATAAACACATTTTTATGAAAACATGTACAAAAATAGAGAAAATAAGCATAAATGAAAGAATCATCAAAACTAGGCTATACATGTTCATGTAATGAGTACAAATGAGCAACGAAGCACAAACACATAATAACTAAGTGTAGCTCACTACTTGTACAAGTATAAATACAAGTTTTAACAAAAACTTCACCTAAACAAGTAATCAAAACATAAAGTGCAAAATCATAAACAAACATGATCATTAGGTTAAGTGCACGTTCTTTAAAGCTAGGATATACACAATAGCTAAACAATAGTGAGAACAAAAAAATAATAGTCCATATAAACATGGGTATATCTCAAATACTATTTATGTATATCTCAACTTTAATGAACATTGCATTTAACATAATAAACATGAAAAATCAAGACATACTAAAAATCATCAATGAGAAAGCATGTAAAAATAATGGGAGTTAGAGATAGTTACCAAAATCAATAGAGCTAATCTCTAGGTCTCCAAACCATGGTGGTCCTCCCACCAAACATCCTTGAAGGTGATGCATCCAATGTAGTGTCTATCAAGCTCAACGCATCCACCAACAAGGCACCATACCTCTCACGTCATGTGAGAGCCCACACCTACATCAAATACAATAGAGGTTGATTTTGGTACCCATACCTTATTGGGTCTAGGGGGTTTGCACCTTTCCTAACCCAAATAAATTTATTTACAAAATCTGAATTTTGTATCCTATCATAACAAAACATTGCAAGGTGGCCCTTACGTCCACAATGTGTACAAGTGTACACATGAGCATACATAGAATCATGTGTGTGAGCATGATGAGCATGTATATACCGTGATTTGTGTGCATGCATATGAGGAGCGTGTTTCTTGCGAAACATGAATTCCAATCGTGTGTGGTTCATGGCACATTAGCTCAGAGTGGAGACCAAATAATCTACACTTTTTTCAACATGCAAATATCATTATTAATACTTGAAGAAGAAGTGGAGCACGCAATATGTTTATCAATAGAAGATGAATCTATAGTAGCATGACAAACATGGAAATTAAAATCATTTTTCAAAGAAGTATTTTCTTTTGAAACTAAATCCAATTCTTTTGAAATTAAAGCAATTTTATTTTTCAAAAAATTGTTCTCTTTTTAAAACAATTTTAAGTTTTAAAGATAAAATCTCATTTTTCTTCAAAACATCATCACAAGTATTTTTACTCCTTAAAATTCATTTTCATTTAAGGCAAGGTTAAGTTGGGATTTCAATGAGTCCCTTTCATTTGAGATCTCAACCCTCCCTTGTAAAACCATGTCTAGCTTTGAAAATAAATCTTTATTTTCTTCTTTTAATTTGAGACTTTTCTTTTTTAAAAGTTTATATTTTTCTAGCAAGTTTTCACAAAATAGGGAAAGTTCTTCATTTAAGGCATCGACATCCATATTGTCGTCACCTGAATAACTAGCACTATCATCTAGTTGAGTGTCTGAGTTTACCTCAAGGGAGTCATTCTCTTGGACCATGTAGCAAGTTTCGTCGGACTCATTTCCACTAGATTCTTTCTCCACATTGATTGTCGTTTGTACCTTGGGAGAGGTCAATGTATTTCAGACTGCAAAAGCGGAATCACAATGAGAAACAATAGAAAGATAATCTTTGCTAAGAATGCGCCTAAGTGCCTCTAAGGCTTGTGCATTGGCTTTTATATGCCTGTCATTACCAAGATAAGATTTCTTGGTAGTGGCAAGGTAAACATATATTCCTAGGATTTTAAGATACATGGATATCTTAACTTTCAAAATATCAATGTTGGTAACATCATACATGGGAGGGGTCATGAAATCTATCAGTGTATAAATAATATGTGTGCAAATGCAAATACTAGATTAGCAATCCAAGATCTCACTCCTCGGTGGTTAAACCTAATATCAGGAGTATAGGTTCTGATACCAACTGAAAATACACTTAGAGGGGGGTGAATAGGTAGAGTAGCTAATCTAATACAAATGATGCGGAATTAAAAACTAATTGGAATACACTATGTGTAACCAAAGAGTGCAGCCGAATTTCAGGTGAGAGGCTCTAGACTAGCTTCTCTGGATTCCTCTAAATAAGAGTTGAGGTGCTATGTGAAGCTCTCTTGGTTCAACATAAGTATGGCACACACAAAGTATATCTAGCAAATAAATATGTGCAATATAAAGCAGTGCAAGATATAAGAGAGATAGAGTTTAGAGACAGTGGATCAAACGCAAACACCAAGATATGTTTCGAGGTTCGAGCCACTTCTCTACGTCCTCCCCTTCACATAAAAGGATTTCCACTGCGTCCACACAGGACCTCCTAGAAAGGGAACCTCCACCGAGAAATTCGCAATTACAAACTTATGAGTACACAACTCCTCTCTCTACCACAACCACCTCTACACAAGAGGCAAGGCACAAAGCCAAACTCCAACAATCACCTCTACACAAGAGGGATAGGCACAAAGCCAAAACTCCAACAACAATCACCTCTACCTAAGAGGGATAACCAACAACTTTAAAACACAATCACCTCTCACAAGAGGGATAGGCACAAAGCCAAAGCAAAGGAAAGATTAGAACTTAGTGATCACAATAGACCACAAACAATATTTCCCTAAAAAATAAGATCCTATAGATATGATAGAGATGATAGCTCAAGTGTGAGAAAACAAGGTGTTTGAAAAATAAATCACAAAGAAAAATACTTGGGAAAAATACTAGAATGAAACAGAAATGAAGATCAAAACCAATTTCCCAAATACTCTATTTTTCTTTGATTTTCCAACCCTTGAAAACAAATAAAAGATAAATCTTTTTGGTACAAAAACACTTCAAAAACTTGCTGCTAAACACTTGTATAAATGGGAAAATTTGATCTCCAAAAACTTGTAGAAAACAACCTAAGAGATGGCTTATATATAGCCTCTCAAACAATATAGTCGTTGGCAGCTGGAATGCCCATAATGCCCTTCCGGTCGACCGGCCTAACGGTCATTTTTTGACCGTTGTGCCTCCGATCGACCGTCCAGTACCGGGCACAGCCTGTCGGTCGACCGGCCGGTTTACCGGCAGCACCCGAAGTGGGTGCTTACAGTCGGTCGACCGCGCAGTCGACCGGCTTTCGAGGCTGGTCCTTTGTGAAAGATCACCTAGAGGGGGGGTGAATAGGTGATTATGCTAATCTAGTCAACTCAATGCGGAATTAAAAACTAATTTACAATTTCAACAAGAGATGCACACAACCAAGCCAAGCATATAAGTATGTATTAGCAATATGAATAGATGCAAGGCACAAAGTAAAGAGAGAGAGTAAGAGTCAATGAACAAGCGCAAACACCAAGATATGTTTCGAGGTTCGAGCACCCAGCTCTACATCCCCGCCTTCACCCAGAAGGATTTTAAGTCCACTAGCTTGTCCACAAAGGACTCCTACAAAGGAACCTCCACCGAGGATTTGGGGCAATCACAATACAAGGAGTACCCAACTCCCCTCCTTACAAACACAACCTCCTCCTTGAGGCACAACTCCAAGCTAACAAACAATCACCTCACAACCCGAGGGATTAGCACAAAGCCAAGCAAGGATCACCTCACAACATGAGGGATACAAACCACCATCACAAACAACCTCCTCAACCCAAGAGGGAAAAGCACAAAGCAAAGTATAGAGGGTTTACAAACTTGGTGGTTCAACAACAACCACAAACAATCTCTTTTCCCACACACAAAGATCCTATAGAAAAGATAGTAGATTTTTGCTCAAGTGTGGAGAAAACCAAAGGATTTGAAACCAACAACTCAAAGAAAATCTTTGGGAAATGGTTGAAAATGAAGATAGTGAAATTCAAACAAAACTTTTCCCAAAATCCCTTTTCTTTGGTTTTTCAAACCCTAATAAAAACACCAAAAAGATTGTTCAATTTGAATTCAAAAACCTCTTTTAATTGCTGTGAAAACACCAGAGAGTATGGAAAAATTCGCACAAAAAATCTTAGAGAAAAACTCTTGCAAATGGGGTATTTATAGGCAAATCTGGAAACTAGCCGTTGGCAGCAGATTTTGCCAAAATAACCCTGCCAGTCGACCGGTCCGGTCGACCGCCCAACGGTCAATTTTTGCCCGTTCGCAGCTACCGGTCGACCGCCCCGGTCGACCGAAACAAACAGAGAACTCTGCTCTCAGACCGGTCGACCGGTCCGTTCGACCGTCCCAGTGTCTCCAAATGTGCACGGATCTGTGCACGTCGGTCGACCGGCCCGGTCAACCGACTTCATCCTAGTCGACTTGGTCAGTTGACTTAGTCGACTGGTGAAGCCTAGAACAGAAAACTGGGTTAAAAACGTATTTAAAAATTCTTTTATCATTTCTAAAAATCACCAAAAAATAGTTTTATCATTTTGCATTGATATATAAACATGTGGTAAAAAGTTTAGCTCAAATATCAATCAATATGAACTATTTTTGTGTCTTATCATTTTTACCAAAAACCAAAAACTGTATTTTCTAAAACTTGGATTTTGAATAGAAAATACGTTTTGTCCAAAACTCTTCCAAATACAAAAACATGATATTTAAACACTTTGAAGCATGATGCATATGGATAGAAATCCAATATACATGAAACAAATATATATCATAGTTTTTGTCATTAATTCCAAAATATGTTTTGTCAAAAATACCAAAACATATAACACATGAATAAGGGAGTCAAAACTAAGTTTGTCTAGGAAATTAAAGCATGCATGTATATAGAACAAATCATATATACATTAAACCGTGTAAACTTGTTTTCATCTATCTATTCATGAAAACCAAGATCGGTTAAACCTAACACCGAAAAACCAAAAACCAATATTCAAAACATGAAACGTGTGTGTTGTGAACTTGAGCATATCATACTATTCTAATCTTTACAATTTGGATCTAAACACAAAACTAACTATGATACCGATGTCTTCTTGTAGAGCGCAATCTCCAAGCCGACTCGATCCCAAAACTCCTTGATCCATCGAGCAAGTGCTATATATGATCTTTGACGCTCGGGCTCTTGAATCAACTTGTGAAAGATGTGTGAAAGCTTTCACCAACTAATAACTTGATTAAAGATCTGAAACTAAACTCACAAGATTATTAGTACACATAACTACATGAGTTAATCTTCATCAAAACTAGAGTGGAAGGCCTTTGGGCCAACAATCTCCCCCTTTTTGATGATGACAAAACTCATGGAGTTATATATGCATGGATTAAAGTTAAGCTTCAAAGAAGCTCCCCCTTAACTCATGCATAACCAAATAAACATAATGAATGTGCAATGAAGGTTCTTAAACATGAAACATGAAACATGCATACCTATGCATAAACAATAAAGGGTTCTAGATACCAATGAAATGTTCAATTACAAAACATGCTCTAGATACCAATTCCATTGAAATATTTAAAACAAAACATGCTCTAGATACCAATTACACTCTAGATACCAATTACAAAACATCCAATCGCAAAACATGCTTTAGATACCAATTCCAATGAAATATTTAAAACAAAACATGCTCTAGATACCAATTACACTCTACATACCAATTACAAAATATTCAATCGCAAAACATGCTTTAGATACCAATTAAAATTAAACTAAATTAAACTTAATATATGCAAAACAAAAACATGCATATATAAACCCAAATTCTTCTCCCCATTTTTGTCAATCATCAACAAAGGGGTAAAACCCAAAACAAAACAAAATCTTCTTTCTTTTTAATACAAAGAGTCAATCTTTAATAAGGGGTAAAAGCAAAACCAAATCAATAAATATTTCTCCCCCCTTTTTATTCAACACAATGAATCAATAAAAAATAAGATTTTCCTTTTTGTCTAAAACAAAAACAAAGTCAATTTGAGGTACCAATTGAAAATATGTCAAAGAATAGCATCTTGATACCAATTGAAAATAAACTTAATAATCTTGAATGTCTAAACACACATATTTTGATACCAATAGTAAATCATTTTCATTTAAAAGATATGATACCAATTTGAAATTTTCAATCATAAAGTAAGGGAGTGGGAATCAAATATCAATTGAGAAATCACCAATTGAAAGACAAAATCAAATTTTCTCCCCCTTTATGAAATACAAACTAAAACAATGTGTAGGCTTGATACCAATTTAAAAATAATCAATTAAAACAAAATTGAAGCTCAAGAACTAGCATAAACAAGATTTTGTGCTTAAAGATATAGGGATATAATAAGTACAAATAACACATATATATGTATGAAAAATAGATACCAATAGAAATTGATATTCTTGGAATGAAGCATACATATATACAAACACATATGAGTATACAAGAAATGTCAAGAACGATACTAATTGAAAGAATTCAATGATACCAATTAAAATAACAATAATATCAAGTGTATATCTCATATAACTACCTCCCAATCATGGTTCAAGTTTTAAATGATTTTCATGTTAAAACATACAAGAACATGATCTCCCATCCATCCTCCCATAGAAGGTAGGGGTTTTCAAAAATAGGTTTGAAAATAAGCTTTGTTTGAAAATCTCTACCATAGTGAAGAATATGAACTAGTTATAGGAAAATCTTTTAGAACTAGTACGAAATCCTTCAAGTAAGGAATAAAACAAAATTATTTTTCATGAAACACATGTAAATCACATGATCACTAAACACTCAAAGTCCATAAAGCTCATTTAAATTCTCATGAAAATAAATCATGGGTAAACTAATAAAGTGAGTGTACAAGTGTAATGTGACACATATCAATCATGAAAATATTCAATTAGGCTCATATGAAATTCCTTGAAAATATGAAAACTTGAAAAACTAGATTTTCATTACCAAAAGAAATTCATCTAAGATGTGAAATCACCAATTGAAATTATCTTAAAAACAAGAGATTCATTATAAATGTGAAATCACTTAGCAAACATGAAATTCATCCAAACGATTTAAACTTCAAGGCATATGTATGTCATGTACAAACTAAAGTATACATACATATCCTAAACATAATGAGTCAACAAAAGTATATGCATGAAGGCACGTGGCTCAAGGATGTACATGTATAATCAATAGTTTGGATAGGATAGACATATACATGAAGTTAAACAAATAAACCCAAAATCAAGAAAAACCAAATTTTTACCAAAACTAATTTCATTTCAAGGTATATGTATGAATTGTCAACACAATAAGTATACATACATATCCCTAAACACAATTGAGTCCATATATATAGATTTGCATGAAAAGCAAATGACTCAAAGGGTATACATGTATATCTTAAGGTTTGACAAAATAAACATATACATGAAATGAAAACTCACACATAAAACAAATCCAAAAATAGGAATACAAGTTTAAAATGCATGAATCATCAAAACTAGGCTATACTAACACATTTAATGGGAACAAATGAGCATCCAAGCACAAACATATATAAAGATCTATTTGTGTCCCACTACATGTGCAAGTATAAATTCTAGTCTTAATGAAAACTAACATCTAAACAAGTAATCAAATCATTTAGTACAAAACGGGATATAAATCAACATGAAAGACATAAAAATGATCATGAAGAACATCCACATGCTATTAGAATCAAGAAATACATAATAGCCTATAATCATCAAAACATGTGGCAAAATTAGAAATCATACAACACAAGTTATTTATCAAAACATGAATCATTAAAACAAAAAGTCATAGTCAACCATATGATTACCATGACAAAGACATGTGCATAAGATCTTATGATTAACATGATAGCTAAAACATAAAGAGAACACAAAATATGGGTCCATACTAAACATGGGTGTTTCAACAACTAATCATGTAAAGCATAAGTTTAATAAACATGACGAATATCATACTAATCATGAAACAATAAAACAAAACGAAAATCATAAACATAATAAACATCCAAATGGTCATAATGCATATGCATGTGCATTAGAACTAGGGCATACATGTTAGTTTAAACAAGGTGAGAACACTAAATATAGATCTATATAAAGCATGGGTGCTCAAGTAACTAAACATGTATAACACTATTCTAATGAGCATGGCATAAGCATAATGAACAATAAACCATGGCATGCTATAAATAGATGAACATGAAAAGCATGCAAATAAAAATGAGAGTTAGAGAGTGATACCAAAACCGATGAAGGTGCATCTCTAGTTCTCCAAACCACGGTGGTCCTCCCACCAAATCTCCTTGAGAGTGAAGCATCCAAATGGTTCTCTTTAGGCACGGAACGCATCCACTCCAAGGCACCAACACTCTCACGTTTTGCGAGAGCTCCCACCTACATCAAAAAGTATAGAGGTGGTCTTTGGTACCCATTTCTTTGTGGGTCCACGGGGGTTAGTATCCTTTCTAACCCAAACAAGATTAGTTGCTAAATTTTCATGATAGATATGATCATAACAAAATCTAGCAAGATGGCATTTTTGGCCACAATGTGTACATGTGTACACATGAGCATACGTGCGATGGTGGTGACCGTGGAAAGCATGTGTATGCCTTGAAGGGTGAGCATGCAAAGATGGACCTTGTTTCTTGCGAACCAAGGTTTCCAAACGTGTATGATTCAATGTGCATTGGCTCAAAGTGGAGCCCAAACATTCAACACTTTTCTTCAAAATATTTATATCATTTTCAATAGTGGAAGACAAAGTGGAGCATGCAATAGGTGTGCAAGAAGAAGAAGCTATACTAGTATGGCACAGATGAGAATCAATTTTAATTTTCAAAGATTCATTTTACTTCAAAACCAAATCCAATTCTTTTGTAATTGAATCAATTTTATTTTTCAAAACAAGGTTATCTTTTAAAACAAAATCAAATTTAGAAGATAAAACCTCATTGTTTTTCACAACATCATTACAATCATTTTTGTTTTTCAAAATATCAATATCATCAAGTGCAAGGTCTATTTGAGATCTTAGTGAGTCTCGTTCACTAGTAATCTCTTCCTTCTCTTGCAAAACCAATTCAAAATTAGAACACAAATCCTTTAATTCATTTTTCAAAACAAGGTTGTCCTCTTTCAAAAGATTATGTTTTTCCAAAAAAATTTCTAGCTTTTGAGCAAGTTCCAAATTCATTGTTTGAACTTCAAAACAACCATGGCAATAGGAACTAGAGCTATTATCTAATTGAGTGTCCGATTGTACCTCAAGGGAGTTTTTCCCTTGGACCATGAAGCAATGCTCTTCGGACTTTTCTCTCTTAGATCTCCTCATCTTATTGATAATCCTTGGAAGCTCGGGAGACGTCAATAAGCTCTAAACTGTAAAAGCCGAGTCATAATGATTAAACACCAGTAAAAGATGTTCACTAAGAGATGCTCTAAGTGTTCTAAGTGCTAATGCATTTGCCTTCTTATGCTTGCTACTATTAGGGAATGATTCCATAGTGGAGGCTTGATAAACTAGGTGTCCTAGTCTTTTCAAATGGCTACTCATATTGGCCTTCCAATCATCAAGTCTAATATGGTCAAACATAGGAGGGCTATCCAAGAGAGCAAACTTAATGAGTGCAAATGAACAATGCAAATGAAGATTAGCAAACCAAGATCTCACTCCTAGGTGGTTAAACCTAAATATCAGGAGCGCTAGCTCTGATACCAATTGAAAGAACACCTAGAGGGGGGTGAATAGGTGATTATGCTAATCTAGTCAACTCAATGCGGAATTAAAAACTAATTTGCAATTTCAACAAGAGATGCACACAACCAAGCCAAGCATATAAGTATGTCTTAGCAATATGAATAGATGCAAGGCACAAAGTAAAGAGAGAGAGTAAGAGTCAATGAACAAGCGCAAACACCAAGATATGTTTCGAGGTTCGAGCACCCAGCTCTACATCCCCGCCTTCACCCAGAAGGATTTTAAGTCCACTAGCTTGTCCACAAAGGACTCCCACAAAGGGAACCTCCACCGAGGATTTGGGGCAATCACAATACAAGGAGTACCCAACTCCTCTCCTTACAAACACAACCTCCTCCTTGAGGCACAACTCCAAGCTAACAAACAATCACCTCACAACCAGAGGGATTAGCACAAAGCCAACCAAGGATCACCTCACAACTTGAGGGATACAAACCACTTGTGCACAAACAACCTCCTCAACCCAAGAGGGAAAAGCACAAAGCAAAGTATAGAGGGTTTACAAACTTGGTGGTTCAACAACAACCACAAACAATCTCTTTTCCCACACACAAAGATCCTATAGAAAAGATAGTAGATTTTTGCTCAAGTGTGGAGAAAACCAAAGGATTTGAAACCAGCAACTCAAAGAAAATCTTTGGGAAATGATAGAAAATGAAGATAGTGAAATTCAAACAAAACTTTTCCCAAAATCCCTTTTCTTTGGTTTTTCAAACCCTAATAAAAACACCAAAAAGATTGTTCAATTTGAATTCAAAAACCTCTTTTAATTGCTGTGAAAACACCAGAGAGTATGAAAAAATTCGCACAAAAAATCTTAGAGAAAAACTCTTGCAAATGGGGTATTTATAGGCAAATCTGGAAACTAGCCGTTGGCAGCAGATTTTGCCAAAATAACCCTGCCAGTCGATCGGTCCGGTCGACCGCCCAACGTCAATTTTTGCCCGTTGGCAGCTACCGGTCGACCGCCCCGGTCGACCGAAACAAACAGAGAGCTCTGCTCTCAGACCGGTCGACCGGTCCGGTCGACCGTCCCAGTGTCTCCAAACGTGCACAGATCTGTGCACGTCGGTCGACCGGCCCGGTCGACCGACTTCATCCTAGTCGACTTGGTCAGTTGACTTAGTCGACTGGTGAAGCCCAGAACAGAAAACTGGGTTAAAAACGTACTTAAAAATTCTTTTATCATTTCTAAAAATCACCAAAAAATAGTTTTATCATTTTGCATTGATATATAAACATGTGGTAAAAAGTTTAGCTCAAATATCAATCAATATGAACTATTTTTGTGTCTTATCATTTTTACCAAAAACCAAAAACTGTGTTTTCTAAAACTTAGATTTTGAATAGAAAATACGTTTTGTCCAAAACTCTTCCAAATACAAAAACATGATATTTAAACACTTTGAAGCATGATGCATATGGATAGAAATCCAATATACATGAAACAAATATATATCATAGTTTTTGTCATTAATTCCAAAATATGTTTTGTCAAAAATACCAAAACATATAACACATGAATAAGGAGTCAAAACTAAGTTTGTCTAGGAAATTAAAGCATGCATGTATATAGAACAAATCATATATACATTAAACCATGTAAACTTGTTTTGATCTATCTATTCATGAAAACCAAGATCGGTTAAACCTAACACCGAAAAACCAAAAACCAATATTCAAAACATGAAACGTGTGTGTTGTGAACTTGAGCATATCATACTATTCTAATCTTTACAATTTGGATCTAAACACAAAACTAACTATGGTACCGATGTCTTCTTGTAGAGCGCAATCTCCAAGCCGACTCGATCCCAAAACTCCTTGATCCATCGAGAAAGTGCTATATATGATCTTTGACGCTCGGGCTTTTGAATCAACTTGTGAAAGATGTGTGAAAGCTTTCACCAACTAATAACTTGATTAAAGATCTTAAACTAAACTCACAAGATTATTAGTACACATAACTATATGAGTTAATCATCATCAAAACTAGAGTGGAAGGCCTTTGGGCCAACACTTTGTGCATGTTTCGTGCACATCGGTCGACCGGTCCGGTCGACCGCCAGCAAATCTGGCTGATATTTCAGAACTAAAAACTTAAACATTTTAACTCCAATAAAATCCTAGAAAATCATATAAATTTCACAAAAATAAATTCTTGTTAGATTTTTGAATAACAAATATGTGTGACAAAAAATCAACGCATATTACAAACTATTTGAATGATTTTTGTGATATAGAAATTAGGCTTAAACACAAAAACTGTATTTTCTGAGACTAGAATTTTGAAATGAAAATCCATTTTCTCCAAAACTTGTATAAATACAAAAACATGATATTTA
Source organism: Agave tequilana (assembly GCA_038442645.1). Lineage (NCBI taxonomy): Eukaryota > Viridiplantae > Streptophyta > Magnoliopsida > Asparagales > Asparagaceae > Agave > Agave tequilana. The sequence goes on from JAVJIF010031355.1 coordinate 107,780, forward strand.
AACACATTTGAAGCATATTGTGTATAGATAGAATCCAATGCACATGTAAGAGATATGTCTATATTTTTGACCTAAAATCCAAAATAGGTTTTGTTTAAATACAAAACTCCAAACATATGAAATAGAACATCAAAATAAGTTTTTCTGAATATATGAAGCATATATATATATAGATGAAATTTAATATACATTAAACCATGTAAACTTGTTTTGATTCTATCTATTCATGAAAACCATACATATGTGAACTTGAAATCCAAAACCGGTAAATTAAAAACCAAACATATTGAACTTGTGTGTGTGTGAACTTGAGCATATCAGCACTATCTATCTTTATACAAGATCTAAATAAACCAAAGTCTTCTTGTCGGTCCTCATCTTCAAGACGATCCGATCCAAACACGATCCATTGACTCCAACTGAATGCTAGATGCGATCTTGACGCGCGAGCTCCTGAATCTACATGTGTTAGCTCTAAAACTCCTTTGTTGAAGCTAGACACCTACTAATATCTTGATCACTAACTGAAACTATATAAATACAAGATCATTAGTACTATAACTACATGAGTTAATTGATTGAGGTTTTACCTGCACACAAGAATACAGAATTTTAGATCTAAGAATAGGATGTGCAAGGTACTCAATTCTACCGCTATAGCAAGTGGCTATGCGGGTCGTGACCCACAGGGAGGGACTAGCGATGGAAGCTTTTTTAGCAAGTTCTCTTTTAGGTTACAAAGTGTTTGAATTAGGATGAATTAGGAAAAAGATGGTAGATTAAGAAGATGGAAAATAGATTATATACAAGAATTTGAATTGGGTGTTGTTGGTGTTGGTGATCTAAACTAAAGAAATAAAAGAAAAGAAAAATAATCTAAAAATTACTTACCTCTTCAGTGCTCATATACCTTGGATTCATTGCGACGACTTACCTTGTCTTTGAAGGTAATCAAGCATGGTGTATAGGATCTTCCCCATTCACGATCTACACTACGAATAAAAAGGCGAGCTAAACTAACAAAGAATGGTTATTCATCACCATAGGCCATCAAGGGCACTTGCAAGGAGAAGGCAACTTCGAGGCTATTGAATTCACTTGGATAACAAACACATCAGAGGAAAATAAACGAAAACAAGAGTAAAGAATAAACAGAAACTTCGATTCGATTCTTATAACAATGGAAGAAAAGACTTACTTATACCGATGTCACCTCAGTACAAGTTTGATCTCCTTCCTCCATGAAACTCGTCTCTCCTCTCAGTTACATAAAGAAAAAGTAAAAAATACATAAAAGAAAACTAAAAAAAACCTAAGTTACAATCTAAAAATTTAGCCTAAGAAAAACCCTAAGTTCCCGTCTCTGGATCTGCCCTTAAGCTTCTCTGTTGCTCTGCAGGGGTATTTATAGGAGATGGAAGAAGTAGAGTCCCGGTACAACTCCTCCACGAAAGCAGGTATTCACTCTCATCCATATGGCCGCGGAAACGCGGCTTTGGCCGCGTTTCCGCGGCTGTAGCTTAGCCCCTGGCCACACTCTTTTGCGCGTGGCCTCCTCTGGTCCGTCCATCTGGGTATATCCTTCTGGATTTGGCATACCGACTCTTTATTTTGAAAATTCGGAATAACTTGGGAAGCAAGTTACCCTAAATTCAAATCTTTTAAAACGATTTTGTTATCTTTGCACTCTTCTCCCTTTATCTATAGCCTTGTCCTGCAAGCAATTAGGGTTGACTAGAAGTCCATCCCTTTCCTCTTCTTTTAGCAATTAGGAGTTCTATCTTATCCTTCCTTTTCCTCACTTAGATTTTAAATAAAGAGTTTAAAAATCCAAGTTTAGATTAGGTTAGATAATAAGAAACTTCTAAATTACTACAACTTTTGTACATGGGCTTGCACATGGGCTTTTGGGCTTCATTTAGGCTTTTATTTCTTTATTTTTTAATTACTCAAGGCCTGCACACATTAAATAATAAAACATTAGTAATAGTGCATAATTAAAAGAATAAATAGGGAAATATGATAGTAAATGTAGTGATAAATATGCATTTTTTACTACCTATCATTAATCATCATCAAAACTAGAGTGATAGGCCTTTGGGCCAACAGGCTTCATTTTGATTTTATTCCTTTTTTTCTTTGTAGTTTGTTTTTTTCTTTTTGTTTGTGATTATATGTGAAATGGAATTCAACAACAATAATTCTTTCAATCCTAATATGAATCCATATTTCACACCGACCCCATTTGATTCAGATAATTTCAACCCGGATTTTTACAATATGAACTAACCAAATACATCGGGTTGGACTTATCCGATTCAATACAAACAATACCCCTAATTTTATGACCATAATTTCTAAAATAATTTTAACTCTTCACAGAGTCAATGGGGATTCACCTCCCCCGAGTCAAATTTTCAACCACCTTGTCCAATATTTTCACAAATTCCACAATATCCATTTCCTGATTTTACTTCCTATATTCTTTTTTCTAAACCACACATAAAAGAAAAATCTGAGTTATAAAAGAGTATAGAAGCCAACATGCAAGAGGCCAAGCGATAATTTCAGAAAATATTGGCCTTCTCAATTTTACAATATTTTCAAGAGTCTTACTCAGTCCCTCATCTTTAAAATGATCAAACATCCATCTTAGAATTGACTGAGGAACTCTTACGTAAGTCCGAGCGAATCTCAAAATATGTTGGACTCATACTCTTCACAAATTTTTCAAAACCAAGATCCCTATACTCTTTTTCTAGAACATCCACTTGGAGAAATATCATATTTAGAAAAGAGTACAGAAATCTTGCAGGAGTCCGCATTACAATTTCAAAAATCTTCTACCCAGTCTATCAATAGGTTGGAAACACATTAAGTCAATTGGTTAGCATTTATAGGAATAAGAAAACTCTATCTTATCAACCTTTAATCAATTCAGATTTCTCTAACTCTATTGATTTGACCCAGTTTCATGTTGTTTTGAAAACCTAGATTCAATTTCAGCACGCCCATTTGAACTTGACCAACATCAAATTCTTGAGAATCACATTGACATGTTGGAAAGTTATCCTTTTCCTGAAATTGAACTTGAGCATGAATATGATCCTGAATCTCAACTTTGTAATTCAATTCTACTTCCTGATTCAATAATGACTCTGTGTCTTTACCTGATGTCAATCCCTTACCCGAGTCAGTATTGGATCCTGTGCGTATTCATTATAAAATTGAATCACCAATCTTGTATGATCATCATATTGAACTTGACTAATTTCATACTTTTGAAAGTCCCATTGACAAATTGACAAGTTTTTATTTTTATAAAATTGAACTCAATGAGGAATGTGACCTAGATTCTCAAATTTATGATCCAGTTCAAATTTTTGAATTAATATTGACTCCTGCTTTGCTACCCGATTTGAGCAACAGTTTAGATCAGATTTGATTCCCATACCTGTCAATCTTGAATCTTAGAAAGTCACATTCCGTTGTGGGAAAATGAATGTGGATTAGAATTTCAACTTATTGATTTGGACCTTCTTCGTGAACAAATTTTGACTCCTGAATTTTTACTTTACTTCAGTCAATTTCCTAAGTCGATTGTAGTTCATGCCCTTTCTGATTCCAGATCAATCATTTCATCTTTTTATTCTCCATTTTGGGACAAAGGTGTTGAAAATAATGACTCTGAAATTATTTTAAAAATTTGGAAATTAAATGGGATAAAATTAATAATAAAATCATTCATGTTTACATCATAATAATGGGTTGTATTATAAAGGTCTCTGGTGAGTTCCTCCGAACTCCCTGCAGACTACATTGGACCGCATTTCGTGGACCTATCAGACCACCATTGGAACCACCACCTTGAGGTGGTTTTTTCCTTCCTCTCTATTTGTTTCATGCATACATATATTCATGATGCATTGAGGACAATGCATCAGATAAGTGTGAGGGAGGGTTCACTGACGTAGAGTTTTTTAGATTTTCTTTCTTTTTCACTTCTTTTAGGATACTTTTAAAAATCTTCCCTTTTGTATAAGATTTTTCTCTTTTCTTAAAAACTTTTTGAAACAAGAGACAAAGTTTTGATCTATTTTAAAGAAAATTAAGATGATCTTAGAAATTAAGAAAGCCTTAATTATGATATCTTAAACCTAATCGAAGTAATGGATCTTGTTTAAGATTATAAGCTAAGTAAGATAAATTGGAGAGATAATTTTATCTTGAATTTTTTGCCTTAGATAGTATGCACATCACACTTACATCTTTTTAGAATCGAAACAAAGACCTAAATAGCCATAAGATAAATAAAAAGAAAAAATATATATATATATATGGTATGTATGAAGAAAAAATTACTTATTAAGCTGGATAACTATGCCTCAAGAACCATGATTATTCACTCCTAACGGTGGTCATAAGAAACAAATAATCCCCTTAGTTTTGTGGCCTTGTTTATTCGAGTCCTTAAACCCAAGGGATGTTTTCTCATCTGATGCCCTAAGACCATCTGGTTTGGGAGTTATCGGTTAAAGGCTCACTACCTGGGTAAACTAGAAAGCCTAAGAAACTAAAGGAAGAAGAAAAAATATAAATAAATAAATAAATAAATGGCTTGATTGTTGGAGTTGAAATCTCAAAAATCTTCACTATCACAAAGTGCATATTATCTAGGTTTTATGAAGGATAAAATATTCAATACAGTTTTAAATTCTTACCTTAATTGATGACAAGATCTTGCATATAGACTAAGTTTAAGGGAGAATAATTTTTGGTGGACTTATGATCTTAGATCGCTTATATTTTTGTAAAGGTATTTCGAAAAGTTCTCTCTTTCAAAATGTGTTTTCAAAACACTAATATTTGTTTTCTTTCTCTATGAATTTTGTGGGTACAATACGCTAAAAATTCTCAGGAGACAAAACTCCTCCTCTAGGGGTAACCTAGAGGTTTAACGGCTTGTTGCACGCGCCCGGTGCAATCGTGTCACCTGCGAAAGTGGTGAAATAATATTTGTACTATAGTTTTTCATTTTCTTGTTTTGCTCGGGATGAGTGATTGGGGAAAAACAGAGATAAAGTTTAAGTGATAGAAGGATGTTATCTGGATGGATGCGTGTCTCTGTCTTCCACAATATATCCGCGGTAGTAAGGGCTATGCGGGTCGAATCTACAGGGAGGAATGCGATGGAAGCTTTTCGGAACGATTTTCTGTAATAGTTAGCTTGGAAAAAAAGAGATATTGATTGTAAGAGAGAGTTTTAATCAAGCAAAAAAAATTATAGTCTACTAATCATCTATCACAACCAAAGTATTATTCTAAAAGAGTGAACATCATATTGAATAAAGAATTATCTACCCTAGGGTTTTGATTGAGAATCAAGAAAGATGAATAACAATGTTGTAAACCCTAATTAATGTGCAATAATAAAATCAACTATAGTTCATCCTAATTTCTAAGCATAGCATAAGAAAAGTCTACTTAAAATTATGCTATCAAGGTATTTAAATATGAACTATGAATAACCATTTAAGAAGTGCAACTCAAATCAGTTAAACTCAATTATTAATTCATCTTCAAGAATACCAATTCAATTCTAAGGTTTCTTAACAAGCATAGATGTCAATCAGTTCTTCTTTAAATTAAATTAGGGTTGATCTAGAGATTAGCAAACTATAAGTTTTAATTAGTTACTCATATTTTTATTTTTTTTCAATTTTTATTATGAATAAGAAAAGTTGCATGAAAATTAAAAGAAGAAAAAGAAATAAGCTAAAAAAGAAAAATAAATTGAATTGCAAACAAGAAAAATAAAAAGAATAAAGAACTTTTTATTGGCTGTCACCGGCTAATTACAAAGCTCTTCTCCTTCTTCTCCAAATAATAAAAAAAAAATAATACAAAAAATTCAAAAAAGAAAAGAGGATCTAAAGGAAACCTTAAGCTTGAGCTTCTGAGAGCTGCCCTTCCTCTGTTACTCTGCAGGGTTATTTATAGGAGAAAACCATAGGGATAAGAAGCGTATGAAGGAAAGAGGAGCAAAATATTTCTGAATTTGAATTCTCCTCTTATCTCAAACTTGTTTTGACTTATCCGTAGAAATTAAATTCTGACCAGCAGCTTGTTATCATGTTGATCGCTGAATCTGACTTATCAGATAGCTAAATTGGCAAGTGTGATCAACATAAGAGTTGTAGTCTTTCAAGTCTTCTTTTTGGACATCTTGAATCATCACATTTGAGTTTCGACAGAGAAAACTATGATTGAAAAACTAAAGAGTGTCCAATCTGAATCCGAATTAAATTCAGATTTTCTCTCCTTTATCTTCATCTTGTGGTGCAAGCAACCTGTTTCAAATAGAAGTTCCATCTCTATCTTTAATTAGGATGATGATTCATCTTGTTCTATCTTTTTCCTCCTCTAGATTTTGAAATCACCTAGAGGGGGGGTGAATAGGTGATAATGCTAATCAATGCACAATTAAAAATATGATGATGCAACAATTACCCAAAACAAGACTAGAAGCCGAATACCCCGTGAAGGGCTCTGAACTCCTTCCTCGTGATTCCTCTAGATAAGAGTTTGAGGTGCACAATGCAATCTTGTTGTATGAGTCTTTGATTGACAATATGAATATGAAATAAATGAAAATTGCAATGAAAATAGAGAGCAAGTAATAAAAGCAATGAAAGTAAAGCAAGAAGCAAGAGCAAGTAAACCAAACGCAAACACCGAGAATTTTTCGAGGTTCGAGCACCCAGCTCTACGTCTCCGCCTTCCCCAGAAGGATTTCTAACCACTATAACTTCACAAAGAGGTTACAATCACACCGGAGTACCCAACTCCACAATCTCAAGTACAAGTTCTCTCTTGGTGATCAAAAGACCACAAACTCTCTTTTGAAAAGTTCTTTTCCCTTACAAAATCCTTGTAGAACAATGAGTAGGATTGAAGCTCTTGTATGTAAGTGGAAAAAGAAAATGAAATCAGAGAGTTTTGAAAAACACTTCAGAAAATGAGAGAGAATTTCAGCACAAAAATCAAGAACAAAATCTCTTTTGAATGCCTTAAACTTTTGAAACTTTTGTAAACTTTTGTTGTAATCAAACCTCTCCCTAAACACCCTTATTTATAGGAGAGGGTTAGGGATTAAAGAGTAAAGCCACTTAATGGTAATTAGAAAGTATTAGGTTCAAAAAATATCATTTAAACACTTTTAGGAATGAAAAAGACAAAAATAAACCATGTTTAAAATATAGCCGTTACTGTTGAAACGACTCTATCGGTCGACTGGTCGGTCGACCGGGGTTCAAATAAAGTGACCGTTGCGGGCTTCCGGTTGATCGGCCTGTCGACTGGGCAAAAACAGAGAGCAACACCACTTCAGTCGGCCAGCCGCCCGGTCGACCGAAGGGCTTCGGTCGACCGCCCGGTCGACCGGGAAACGTGCACACGGATACGCACCAAAACTGCCAGAAGTCCAGTCGACTGGGTCAGTCGACCGATCTGACCTGACTTAGTGTCGGTCGACCGGTCGGTCGATCGGCTCAGGCCAAAAGTCAAAACTGAAACAAAATTTTGAAGGGGATTTGAAATCAAACAAAATAGTTTTGATTTTAAACATGTATAATACCCAAAATTGAGTTTATAAACAAGAGGCTTTAAATTAAAATAATTTTTACATATTTATAGGGAATATTCTTTGAAATGATATGTGCGCAAAAACGTGTGTGATAGAGCTTCAAACCTATTCACTATTCTTTAACAAAACTATAAAACTAAAAATAATCTAATGAAGTCTTCTTGAGCCATGCAATGCCTTGCTAGAGCTTTCTCTTCTATGTTCCTTCCTTGTTGTGCAAAAAGCCTTCTTTGCTCCATGAACCTAGAAATTCTTGCAAAAGCTAAGCAATGGCCTCCACATATGGTACAAACCTGAAACTTATCTTGAACAAACTTATTAGTACCAAATAGCTCTTATTTGTTTTGTTATCATCAAAACTCTAAACAAATGGAGAGTGTAACCTTTTGGGCCAACAATCTCCCCCTTATTGATGATGACAAAACAAATAGGCTATGAACAAAAATATAGGGGAGGAGAAAGCTCCCCCTCAAATTATGCTATATTAAACTCATAAAAACAATACAATTTGCAAGCAAAAATCATGAGACTAAAACCATGAGATATAAAACACTTGCAAAACACTTAAACTCAACTACAAGAATTCATAAAAACACATCAAACATCGAAAAACCAAAAACATATATAAACTCATATGGAACAAAAACCATATGAATTCATATTATATAAACTCATTCTCCCCCTTTTTGTCATACATCAAAAAGGGTTAAGAAAACATTTTTATTCAATAACACAAACATTAAGTTCACCACAAATAAAGGAAAATCTAGCAAAATCAAGTGGTTTAGTGAAAATATCGGCAAGTTGCAAATCCGTGGAAACATACTCAATATCTATATCACCTTTCTCAAAATGATCTCTAAGAATGTGATATCTAATCTCAATGTACTTGGTCTTACTATGTTGATTTGCATTCTTAGTCATATGTATAGTACTAGTATTATCACAAATATTTTTATATGGTTATAATGCAAATCATAATCAAGGAGAGTATGTTTCATCCAAAGGACTTGTGCACAACAAGCCCCCGCGGCAACATACTCCGCCTCGGCGGTTGAGAGAGCTACGGAATTTTGTTTCCTAGAGGACCATGAAACAAGACAATTACCAAGAAATTGACATGTCCCACAAGTACTCTTTCTATCTACTCTACAACCCGCATAGTCGGCATCCGAATAACCGTCATTGAGAAATCTCCGGTTTTCGGATACCAAAGACCCATTCCAATTGTGCCCTTAATATAACGAATGATGCGTTTTACCGCAATAAGATGTGACTCTTTAGGACACGATTGGAATTTAGCATAAAGACACACACTAAACATGATGTCCGGCCTACTTGCCGTCAAATACAACAAACTTCCTATCATGCTTCTATATAACTTAATATCAACACATTTACCTTGGTCATCCTTATCAAGCTTGGTTGTAGCTGCCATGGGAGTGTTGCAAACTTTTGAGCCTTCAAGTCCAAACTTCTTTACGAGTTCCTTTGCATACTTGGCTTGACATATGAAATTCCCATCTAGCAATAGCTTGATTTGGAGTCCAAGAAAGAAATTCAGTTCACCCATGGAAGACATTTCAAACTCACATTGCATAACCTTTTCAAATTCCTTGCATAAAAACTCATTAGTAGAACCAAAAATTATATCATCTATATAAATTTGCACAATTAAAATGTCATTATCAACATGCTTAGTGTTTAACGTTGCGTCTACTTTGCCTTTAACAAAATCTTTTGAAATGAGAAACTAGAAAGCCTTTCATACAAGCTCTTGGAGCTTGTTTCAATCCATACAAAGCTTTATCAAGTTTAAAAACAAAATTGGGATGAACATGATCAACAAAACTGGGAGGTTGTTCAACATAAACTTCTTCATTTATAAAACCATTCAAAAATGCACTTTTCATATCCATTTGAAAAAGTTTAAAATTTTTAAAAGATGCAAAAGCTAGTGTCATCCGTATGGCTTCAAGCCGTGCTACGGGTGCAAAGTTCTCCTCAAAGTCAATTCTCTCAACTTGAGTGTAACCTTGGGCCACTAACCTAGCTTTATTCCTAATGACATTCCCAGACTCATCCATCTTATTCCTAAAGATCCACTTAGTACAATTATTGGTCTATCGTGGGGCCTAGGAGCAAGGTGCCAAACTTGGTTGCGCTCAAATTGATTGAGTTCCTCTTGCATGGCTAGCAACCAATATGAGTCCGCCTCGGCTTCGAGGATGATTTTGGGTTCAAAATGAGAAATGAATGCAAAGTTACCACATAAGTCATGGAGTTTGGAGCGAGTTGTTACCCCTTTAGATGCATCACCTAAGATGAGATCCTTGGGATGATTTGTTGCATATCTCCAAGCTTTAGGAAGCGGTTGAGAGCTTTCATCTTCATCCTTTTGAACTTCACCAATTGAATCTTGCTTTTCTTCTTGAATGGGTGAGTCCTTTAAGGATAGCTTCTCCATGTCCTCACCTAAAGGGTCAATCTCTACAACATTCTCAACAACAACATTAGATTCTTCAAATTTAACATGCATGGATTCTTCAATGGTAAGTGAAGATCTATTGAATACTCTATAAGCTTTGCTAGTAGTAGAATATCCAACAAATATTGCTTCATAAGCCTTAGCATCAATTTTACCTAAGTTATCTTTGGTATTCAAAACAAAACACTTGCATCCAAAAACTTTGAAATATGAAACATTAGGTTTCCTAGAATGATAAATTTCAAAAGATGTTTTGGAGGAATTCTTACACAAATAAATACGATTTGATATATAGCATGCGGTGTTTACGGCCTCGGCCCATAGATATTGAGGGATGTTATATTCACTTATCATGGTCCTAGCCATCTCTTGAAGTGTTCTATTCTTTCTTTCTACAACTCCATTTTGTTGTGAAATTCTAGGACATGACATTTCATGCTTGATTCCCTTTTCAACACAATAAGTCATGAAGAGTTGGTTAACAAACTCACCACCTCTATCACTCCTTATTTTCAAAATCGAAAAACCTTTTTCGTTTTCAACCCTTTTTCGAAAAATTTTGAAATGAGAAAAAGTTTGATCTTTGTGTTTCAAAAAGAAAACCCAAGTGAAACGGGAAAAATCATCAACTAAAACAAATGCAAATCTACTACCATTTAAGCTCTTAATTTTAGTTGGTCCAAAAAGATCCATATGAATTAATTCTAATGGCCTAGTTGACATGATATCCTTGATTGGTTTGAAGAAAGACTTGGTTTATTTCTCAAGTTGGCACGCACAACAAATGCGATCTTTCTCAAGCTTCAAGCAAGGAATACTCTTCACCAATTTCTTATAATTAATCCTAGCAAGATGGTCAAAAGAAGCATGTCCTAATTTTCTATGCCAAAGCCAAGAGTTTTCATCAAAAGAATTCAAGCATTTAGTAGAACAATCCAAATTAAGCATGTCAATGATATAAACGTTATTATCACAAAATCCGGTGAGAATAGAATCATTGGTTTTGCAATCAAAAATTTTGCAAGAAGAATCATCGAAAACAACTTTAAGTCCACGGTCACAAAGTTGACTAATGCTAAGCAAGTTATGTTTCAAACCATCAACAAGAACAACATTTTCTATAATAGGAGATGCACCAATTTGAATGTTACCTATACCGATGATAGTGTCCTTGGGTCATCCCCGAAGGTGACGGTGCCACCTTCCACGTACCTTGATAGGGTTGTAAAGTTATTGATATCCCATGTCATGTGTCTTGAACAACCACTATCAAGGTACCACCGCTCCTTACGTCTTGGAGCATTGGTGTGTACCTACATCAAATAATTTAGGACTTGATTTTGGTACCCACATTTTCTTGGGTCCTAAAGAGTTAGTGTCATGAACCCATACAAGATTATTTGTTCTATTTATTTGGTCATTACAAAACTTAACCAAATGTCCATTCTTACCACAATAAGTACATCTATACACTCTACCATATTTAAAAAGCATAGTGAGTGTGTGACTTGTGAGCATGTGTAGATTTAGCATGAGTGTTGTGTGTAGTGTGAGCATGAGGAATTTTGACATGAGAGGCTTTAGCATGAGAAGTGTGCTTTTTAGAAAACATTTCCTTAAGTTTCTTAGTGTTGAAAGCACAATCCTTCAAAACTTTTTCAAAATCAACAATTCTAGTTTTTAACAAAGAAATTTCTTTTTCATCTATCTTTGGAAATTTTGCTTTGCAAGCAACTTTGTAAGCACTAAATTCATTTTGAGTAGAAATAAGATTGGAAGAAATTTCATCCTTTTCTTTAGAAACAATAGCAAGTTGATTTTTAAGAAAAACAACTTTCTTTTCCAATTTTGAACATTCTACCTTTTTAACATCATAGGTTTCCGAAAGTTCAACAAAAGCATGTACAAGCATTTCTTTACTCAATTCATCTTCTTCATCAAGAGGTTGAGTGGTTACCTTGGGAGTGTTTGCCATGAAACACATGTTCGCCGTGTCCACCTCATCTTCGGACTCGCTTTCCGAATCCCAAGTGGCTTTGTAAGCTTTCTTTTCAACCGACTTCTTTTGCTTGAAGGAGGAAGTCATCTTCTTCTTGAAATCCGGGCAATCGGTCATGATGTGTCCAGGCTTTCGATAATTATAGCAAGTGATTCTTCTCTCCTATTTTCCTTCAAATTTCCTTCTAAAGTTGAGCTTGTTCTTCCGATACATTCTCTTCACGTTTTGCACAAGGAGGGATAGCTCCTCATCTTCTTCTTCATCTTCATCATCGTCATCAAGAGTGGAGGAAGACGTGAAAGCTATGGATTTCTTCTTTTGAGGAGCCGCTTCTTCTCTTCCCTTCTTTTCCATCTCATGAGTCTTCAAGTTTCCAATGAGACTTATGAGATCCATTTCATCCTTGTCATTCAACTCTTTCAAGGTGGTGGCCTTTATCTCCCATGATGAAGGAAGAGCCCGAATCACTTTTTGCACCTTTTGGTCATTGCTAATATCATCACCTAAAGAGGAAAGAGCATTGGTGATTTTAGTAAACCTTGTAATCATGCAATCAATAGATTCATCATCAATCATTTTAAAGCTTTCATATTGGGACCTCAAGAGATCTATCTTAGCTCTCTTTACTTGTGATGTCCTCTCGTGTGTGACCAACAAATGTTGCCAAATCTCATAGGCGGATTGGCAATGTATTACCCGTGTAAGGTCATCCTTATTCAAGGCGGTTAGGAGGGAATTTTGGGCCTTAGAATTAGCCTCATATTCTATAAAGGTAAAGTCGGACCAAGTGCTTTCATCACTATCGGGTCTAACATAGGGTTTGGTCAAGGATTTTGCAACTAAGCTACCTAAAGATTGTAGAAAAATAGTCATCCTAACCTTCCAAATAGGGAAATTAAGTCCATCAAATTTAGGAGGGGTTTTGATGTTGTCGGCCATGTTTACTAGTGTATGAATGAAAGAATGCAAATGTTGCTTAGCAAATTTTAAGGATCTCTCTAAGGATGTTAAGCCAAACCTAGAGTCCAAGCTCTGATACCAATTGAAATCACCTAGAGGGGGGCTGAATAGGTGATAATGCTAATCAATGCACAATTAAAAAATATGATGATGCAACAATCACCCAAAACAAGACTAGAAGCCGAATACCCCGTGAAGGGCTCTGAACTCCTTCCTCGTGATTCCTCTAGATAAGAGTTTGAGGTGCACAATGCAATCTTGTTGTATGAGTCTTTGATTGACAATATGAATATGAAACAAATGAAAATTGCAATGAAAATAGAGAGCAAGTAATAGAAGCAATGAAAGTAAAGCAAGAAGCAAAAGCAAGTAAACCAAACGCAAACACCGAGAATTTTTCCGAGGTTCGAGCACCCAGCTCTATGTCCCCGCCTTCCCCAGAAGGATTTCTAACCACTATAACTTCACAAAGAGGTTACAATCATACCGGAGTACCCAACTCCACAATCTCAAGTACAAGTTCCCTCTTGGTGATCAAAAGACCACAAACTCTCTTTTGAAAAGTTCTCTTCCCTTACAAAATCCTTGTAGAACAATGAGTAGGATTGAAGCTCTTGTATGTAAGTGGAAAAAGAAAATGAAATCAGAGAGTTTTGAAAAACACTTCAGAAAATGAGAGAGAATTTCAGCACAAAAACCAAGAACAAAATCTCTTTTGAATACCTTAAACTTTTGAAACTTTTGTAAACTTTGTTGTAATCAAACCTCTCCCTAAACACCCCTATTTATAGGAGAGGGCTAGGGATTAAAGAGTAAACCCACTTAATGGTAATTAGAAAGTATTAGGTTTAGAAAATATCATTTAAACACTTTTAGGAAAGAAAAAGACAAAAATAAACCATGTTTAAAATATAGCCGTTACTGTTGAAACGACTCTATCGGTCGACCGGTCGGTCGACCGGGGTTCAAATAAAGTGACCGTTGCGGGCTTCTTGTCGACCGGCTGGTCGACTGGGCAGAAACAGAGAACAACACCACTTCAGTCGGCCAGCCGCCCGGTCGACCGAAGGGCTTCGGTCGACCGCCCGGTCGACCAGGAAACGTGCACACGGATAGGCACCAAAACTGCCAGAAGTCCAGTCGACTGGGTCGGTCGACCGATCTGACCTGACTTAGTGTCGGTCGACCGGTCGGTCGACTGGCTCAGGCCAAAAGTCAAAACTGAAACAAAATTTTGAAGGGGATTTTGAAATCAAACAAAATAGTTTTGATTTTAAACATGTATAATACCCAAAATTGAGTTTATAAACAAGAGGCTTTAAATTAAAATAATTTTTACATATTTATAGGGAATATTCTTGGAAATGATATGTGCGCAAAAACGTGTGTGATAGAGCTTCAAACCTATTCACTATTCTTTAACAAAACTATAAAATTAAAAACAAATCTAATGAAGTCTTCTTGAGCCATGCAATGCCTTACTAGAGCTTTCTCTTCTATGTTCCTTCCTTATTGTGCAAAAAGCCTTCTTTGCTCCATGAACCTAGAAATTCTTGCAAAAGCTAAGCAATGGCCTCCACATATGGTTCAAACCTGAAACTTATCTTGAACAAACTTATTAGTACCAAATAGCTCTTATTTGTTTTGTTATCATTAAAACTCTAAACAAATGGAGAGTGTGACCTTTTAGACCAACAGATTTGAATAGCAATTAGGAGTTCCACTTTATCCTTCCACCTCCTCTCCTAGATTTTAAATTAATAATTTAAAATCAAAGTTTAGATTAGGTTAGATAAGATAGAAGCTTCTAAATTACTAAAATAAATCATGCATGTGGGCTTGTGGACATTTTGGGCTTTTGGGCTTCAATTGGGCTTCATTTATTTTTTTTTAATTACTCGAGGCTTGCACAACATTAAACCATAAAACGTTACATAGCAGTGCTTTATAAAAGAATAAGTAGGGAAATATGTTGATAAATATGATGATAAATATACACTTTTTGTTGGCCCAAAGGCCCTTCACCCTAGTTTTGATGATGATCAACTCATGTAGTTATAGTTACTAATGATCTTGTGTTTAATTAGTGACAGATTCATGATCAAGATCTTAGTAGGTGCATAGCTCAACAAAGGATAAAAGAACAAGATTTGGAGCTTGCATGTGGTGATCCAAGGAAGTTTTTGGATCAAGCTTGGACCAAGTCAAGAAGATGAGAAGCCTTCAAGGGAAGACTTCAAGAAGTTGAAGACTTGTGTCTAGGTATAGAATTTGTATTTTTGTTTTAGTAAAAATGTAAAGGATAGAATAGTGGTGGATTGCTCAAGTTATATCACACACACACACTCTTGATAGAACTCTTGATTTAATTGATTTCATAAAAGATTTCTTTTTAGAAAAGAATTTTTACTTAGAACAAAGATTTTCTTTGAGACAAAATATTTATCTTGGATTTTGGTATTTCAAGTTTGCATATCTTATAACCAAAACCATACTTAGTGCTTATTGTCAAAAACATAGATATTTCTTATTGATTGTGTAGTGGATCATATCCATACACACCATGCTTTTAAATGAACTCAAATATCTTGTTTTTGTATTTGATGAAGATTTAGAAAAACAAGTTTGGAAAAACATGTTTTGGAAAAATACATTTTAGTTATTGAGCTAATATTTCCAAGTTACAAAAATAGACCAAAACATCTATAACATGTCTTGATTTTGTGCAAGCATGTTTGTTCTTTCAAGTATATTGGTAAAACTATTTTTGTAGAATTTCTATGTATTTTTAGGATTTTATAAAAGATTTTTAAATCCTGTTTTTCAGACCTGGAAACTGGCTGACAGGCCAAACCGGTCGACCGGTCCGGTCGACCGATGTGCACAGCCCTGTGCACGTTGTCAGCACAGTGGCCGGTCGACCGGGTCGGTCGACCGACCAAGAGAGCTTTGCTCTCTGGAAATATCAGTCGACCGGGCCGGTCGACCGACAGTTCATTCCAGGTTATCGGTCGACCGAGCCGGTCGACCGGTGGCTGCAACGGTCAGAAAAATGACCGTTGGCCGGTCGACCGCAACGGTCAGAAAAATGACCGTTGGCCGGTCGACCGGCGGTCGACCGACAGCACTGACAGGAGCCCAACGGCTCTATTTTCTGGCAGCCCTATAAAAGGGGTCTTGTCACTTGTTTTAGAGAGAAGATTTTTGAGACTTCTTGAGCAGATTTTCTGATACTTTTAGAAGAGTTTCTCCACAAGATTTTAGTGCAAATACTTCCAATTAAAAGGAAGAGTTTTTATCAAGAGAGTGTTAAAGTGATTTCTTGTGTTTTCTACCAAAGCTTTCTTTCCTTGATTTCTCACACTACACTTGAGCATCCATAGATATATCTATCCTATAGGAGAGTTGTAGTGAGAGCTTTGTAAGGTGATCAAAGTGTTGTGATCACCAAAGATATTTCTTTGTACCTTGAGGAAGCGGGCAAGTGTGCTCGTTGTGGTTGGAGTTCGGTTGTGAACTCTTGGTGGTTCGAGGTGCGGCCTCGGCAAGCTTAGGGGGCTTGCGTGTGTACGGGACTTGGGAGTCCGAGGGTTTGTAGGTGTACGGCACCGAGGAGAGATCCGGTGGGATCTTGCATAGTGGAAATCCTTCGTGTGTCGAAGGCGGGGATGTAGAGCAAGTGTGCTCGAACCTCGAAACAAACCCTTTGTGTTTGCGATTGCTTACTCTTCCCTCTTTCTCTTTTTGTCTCTATTTTATATCTTGCATTCAATTTATTGTGTTCATCTTATATATGCATGATATATACCCTTGTGCTTAATTGATATATAATTGCGTGGGATTGTTGTTAACACTAGTATTCAACCAAGAGAGCCAACGCGGCACCTCAACCCATTCAAGGGGAATCTAGAGGAGCTTGTCCAGAGCCTCGCAAGGGGAATTCGGCAACACTCTTGAGTTATACATAAGTGTTTAATTAAAAGAAATTTTAATTTGGTCAACTTAGTTTTAATTCCGCATTATTTGTTCATAAGTGACCATTAGATTAGCCATCACCTATTCACCCCCCCTCTAGGTGATCTTACAATTGGTATCAGAGCTAGTGCTCTTGATAAGGGTCTAACAACCTAAGAGTTAAAGATCCTACATTTGGGCTAATCACAATATTTGTTGTACACACACACCTCACCATGGACTTTATGTCACCACCCACCTTTGATATTCTTAACATCCACATTTGGAAAGTTAAGATGTCATTATTCCTCAAAGCCCTAGGTTATAATGTATATCTTGCCACTACTAATAATGCTTATTGTATAGATGGTAAGAATCTTGAGGCTAATACAAAAGCCCTTCATGCTCTTAAATCAACCCTAAATGATGATTATCTATCTAGGGTTTCTAACATTGAGTTGGCTTTTGTAGTATGGAACACCCTCATCTCCCTTGGCGAAAATGAACAATACTATGCGGGGAGCGATTCGGATGTTGGAAGCGACACCTCCAACAAGTGCTACATGGTCCAAGGGGATGACCCCCTTGAGGTAAATACCGAATCCGATGATGAGGATGCTAGTATGTCATATGATGAGCTAAATTCTTTATGCCAATTATTGCTTGAAAGATATGACATAATTAAGAAAGAAAATAAAATTTTGAAAAAGGACATTGCTTGCATGCATAATGAACATGATTCATGTAGAGATAACATTGCATGCTTAGAAAAGAATAATAAAGATTTGAAAAAGAACATTGATTGCATGCATGTAGAAAATGATTCCTTTAGAAATAAACTTGCATGTTTAGAAAAGGAAAATGAAGACTTGAAAAATGAAAATGTTTCCCTCATGTCTAAATTAAATGATTTGTGTAAAGGGAACACTATTTTGAAGGATAAGATAGCTATGGTAGAAAAACAAAAAGAAAATATTTTTCAAGAAAATATCACTTTGAAAAGAAAATTTGTTGAAAAAGAAAAAGATTTTGTTGCTAAGAAGAAAAAGAAAAATGATTCTTCATCTCATCATGCTTTTCATGCCACATCTAATGAGATTAAGAATAAGAAAAACAAAATGAATAATTTGAGTTCAACTTTGAACTCTTGTGCATTCAATCATTCTAAGTTGGAATCTTTGTTTCAAAAGAAACAAGTTCCCCATGCTCATGCACATACTCATCATGCTCATGCTTATGGTGCACATCACGATCACAATCACACTCATAAGCATCATGCTAAGGTGTACATTTGTACACATTGTGGCCGCAAAGGCCATCTAGCAAAATATTGTTTTGATAAGAAACCATATTTATATTTTGCTAAATATAATAGATTTTGGGTTCCTTATAACAATGCTAACCCCAAGGACCCAAGAAAACATGGGTACCAAAACCCCCACCTTTTGATTTTGATGTAGGTGTGGGATCTCACAAAACGTGAGAAGGTTGGTACCTTGGTAGTGGTTGCAATGGACATGATGGACATACACTTGGTTGCATCACTATCAAGGAGCTTGGTGGGACAACCACCATATTTGGAGCTTTGGAGTTGGTAACAACCTCTAAACTCCTATTTTATTTATATACATGCTTTTACTTATTTCATACATTCATAGCATGTTCATGATTTTGTTTGATTTGTGCTTCATGTGGTATTTACATGCCTAGATGTAGATTTGTCAAACTTGTATGTATACATATACAAATAGTGAATTACAATTGACTCTTAAATAATTTGAACTTCTTGCTCACTTGTATCCACTTTATGCATATGTATAATCTAGTTTTGATAATTCTCATATATACATGTTTTGCCAATTTTTGTGATTTACTTCATGTATATGCATGCTTAATTCAAATCTAATAAATATACATGTATACCCGTGAGTCTCTTGCCTTCATGCAAACATTTAATAGACTCTTTTAATATTTGGGATATGTATGCATATTGTTGGATTTGTATAATTCATACATATACCATGTAAATTTTTTATGATTTGTTTTGATACAAATGATTTTTGTGTGTTGTTAAATAAAAATTTTAGTCATGATTTGTTTTGGGCTTCAATGACTATTTTCATGTAGATACTATTTACATAACTTTTGAACACTCTATCTTTAAGAAAATATATATGTTGAGCTTTATGGAATATGAGTGCTTGAACTTTTATGTATTTAGTATTATTCATGAAAAACATATGATTTTTTATTTATGAAGGATCTTTAACTAGTTTGTCAAAAAAAAATTCATTTAAACTAGTTATCTATTCTTCAATTGATGCACATGATCCTATTTTTATGGATAAATTCCTTTGTGATTTCAAAATTTTGATGCTTCATTGTATTGAATATTAGTTTAGATGTTAGTATTTGTCAACACTTGGATTTATACTTGTACACCTTATGGACCACAAATAAATCTATATATGATTGGGTGGAATGCTTATTTGTGCCTATTAGATGTACTAGTATAGCCTTATGTTGATGATCATTACATTCTTAAACTTGTATTCCCATTCGGATTTATGTTATGATCATGTGATTTCATTTCATGAATATGGTTATTTTGCCAAAACATTAAGATATACATGGATACCTCTTGAGTCATTTGCTTTTCATGCAAATCTATTTATAAGGACTCAATTGTATTTTGGGGATATGTATGTATACTTAATGTCTTGTCAAAACATACATATGCTATGTAATATAATTTTGTTGATTTTCATGTATTAAAATTTGTGATGATTTTCGTGTTTTCAAAATTTATGTTATTTTTAAGGAATATTGAACTTCATTGTCATTTTCATGATATCATGTTTCACATAACATT
The DNA here is from genome assembly GCA_038442645.1 of Agave tequilana. Lineage (NCBI taxonomy): Eukaryota > Viridiplantae > Streptophyta > Magnoliopsida > Asparagales > Asparagaceae > Agave > Agave tequilana. The sequence goes on from JAVJIF010031355.1 coordinate 127,698, forward strand.
AGTACACTCACCTCTTTGAAAATTATATGGACTTTATGGATTAGAGTGTTTTAGTGCCTTGTGATTTATGCATATTCCATGAAAATATTTTTTGTTGTATTCCTTGGTTGAAGGATTCCTTACTAGTTGTTAAAACAAGTTCATTTAACTAGTTCGAATTCTTCATATGGTAGATTACATGATGTATACACTTATGCTTACTTTTCAATTGGTATCATTGGATATGTTCAATTGGTATCAATATGACTTCATGTTGTGTATATTCATATTTTGATTGTATGAATGCTTTCAAATTTTAATTATATCTATTCATACATATATGTGATCTATTTGTGCTTATTTTACAAGTGGTATTTCCTTTAAAGCACAAAGATTGTTGATGCTAAGCTTAATTAGATTTCAAATTGGTATTTCATAATAAGCTTATGCATTGTGTTTTGAAATTGGTATCAAAAATTCAAAATTTGATTATTTTACAATTGATATCTCAAAATTTGTTTTTACTAAGAAAAAGTTAAAATTTTGTTTTGATAAAGAAAAATTCAAAATTTTTGATTTGTATTGTCTATATGCAAGGAGAGCTTAACATCTCTTCCATATGTAGATTCATGTTGAGTATATTATAATTTGAGGAGCTTGACAACTCTTCTTTTCATGATATACGTGTGTAGGGGGAGCTTCACATCTCCTCTTATGCATGACATATTATACGTTATGTGAATTAGGGCTTGTCATCCCTCTTTCATGTAATGTATATGTGTCGGGAAGCTAACTTAACGTCTTCCTCTTCATGAATTTATATCGCATATAAATTTTATTGATTGATTTGTATTTACCCTCCTTGATTTCCTTATTTTTGACAAAAAAAAAAGGGGGAGAAAAATTTGTTTGATGTATTTTCTTTGAACCCTTTGTTGATGATTGACAAAAAGGGGAGAAGAATTTGTGATTTTATATGCATGATTTCCTTACTTAAGGGGGAGAAGTATTTGGTTCCTTGCTTAAGGGGGAGTAAGATTTGTATTTATGCATATATGTTGTCTTGCAATTAGGAGCAAAAGATTTGATTTATGATTTGATTTATATGATTGCATCTCCTACATTGCATACATGTCATGTGCTTTTATTGATATATCTATTATTTATTTGGTATGCATGAGTTAAGGGGGAGCTTCTTTGAAGCTTTACTTTAATCCACGCATATATAACTCCATGAGTTTTGTCATCATCAAAAAGGGGGAGATTGTTGGCCCAAAGGCCCTTCACCCTAGTTTTGATGATGATCAACTCATGTAGTTATAGTTACTAATGATCTTGTGTTTAATTAGTGACAGATTCATGATCAAGATCTTAGTAGGTGCATAGCTCAACAAAGGATAAAAGAACAAGATTTGGAGCTTGCATGTGGTGATCCAAGGAAGTTTTTGGATCAAGCTTGGACCAAGTCAAGAAGATGAGAAGCCTTCAAGGGAAGACTTCAAGAAGTTGAAGACTTGTGTCTAGGTATAGAATTTGTATTTTTGTTTTAGTAAAATGTAAAGGATAGAATAGTGGTGGATTGCTCAAGTTATATCACACACACACACTCTTGATAGAACTCTTGATTTAATTGATTTCATAAAAGATTTCTTTTTAGAAAAAAATTTTTACTTAGAACAAAGATTTTCTTTGAGACAAATATTTATCTTGGATTTTGGTATTTCAAGTTTGCATATCTTATAACCAAAACCATACTTAGTGCTTATTGTCAAAAACATAGATATTTCTTATTGATTGTGTAGTGGATCATATCCATACACACCATGCTTTTAAATGAACTCAAATATCTTGTTTTTGTATTTGATGAAGATTTAGAAAACAAGTTTGGAAAAACATGTTTTGGAAAAATACATTTTAGTTATTGAGCTAATATTTCCAAGTTACAAAAATAGACCAAAACATCTATAACATGTCTTGATTTTGTGCAAGCATGTTTGTTCTTTCAAGTATATTGGTAAAACTATTTTTGTAGAATTTCTATGTATTTTTAGGATTTTATAAAAGATTTTTAAATCCTGTTTTTCAGACCTGGAAACTGGCTGACAGGCCAAACCGGTCGACCGGTCCGGTCGACCGATGTGCACAGCCCTGTGCACGTTGTCAGCACAGTGGCCGGTCGACCGGGTCGGTCGACCGACCAAGAGAGCTTTGCTCTCTGGAAATATCAGTCGACCGGGCCGGTCGACCGACAGTTCATTCCAGGTTATCGGTCGACCGAGCCGGTCGACCGGTGGCTGCAACGGTCAGAAAAATGACCGTTGGCCGGTCGACCGCAAGTCGACCGACAGCACTGACAGGAGCCCAACGGCTCTATTTTCTGGCAGCCCTATAAAAGGGGTCTTGTCACTTGTTTTAGAGAGAAGATTTTTGAGACTTCTTGAGCAGATTTTCTGATACTTTTAGAAGAGTTTCTCCACAAGATTTTAGTGCAAATACTTCCAATTAAAAGGAAGAGTTTTTATCAAGAGAGTGTTAAAGTGATTTCTTGTGTTTTCTACCAAAGCTTTCTTTCCTTGATTTCTCACACTACACTTGAGCATCCATAGATATATCTATCCTATAGGAGAGTTGTAGTGAGAGCTTTGTAAGGTGATCAAAGTGTTGTGATCACCAAAGATATTTCTTTGTACCTTGAGGAAGCGGGCAAGTGTGCTCGTTGTGGTTGGAGTTCGGTTGTGAACTCTTGGTGGTTCGAGGTGCGGCCTCGGCAAGCTTAGGGGGCTTGCGTGTGTACGGGACTTGGGAGTCCGAGGGTTTGTAGGTGTACGGCACCGAGGAGAGATCCGGTGGGATCTTGCATAGTGGAAATCCTTCGTGTGTCGAAGGCGGGGATGTAGAGCAAGTGTGCTCGAACCTCGAAACAAACCCTTTGTGTTTGCGATTGCTTACTCTTCCCTCTTTCTCTTTTTGTCTCTATTTTATATCTTGCATTCAATTTATTGTGTTCATCTTATATATGCATGATATATACCCTTGTGCTTAATTGATATATAATTGCGTGGGATTGTTGTTAACACTAGTATTCAACCAAGAGAGCCAACGCGGCACCTCAACCCATTCAAGGGGAATCTAGAGGAGCTTGTCCAGAGCCTCGCAAGGGGAATTCGGCAACACTCTTGAGTTATACATAAGTGTTTAATTAAAAGAAATTTTAATTTGGTCAACTTAGTTTTAATTCCGCATTATTTGTTCATAAGTGACCATTAGATTAGCCATCACCTATTCACCCCCCCTCTAGGTGATCTTACACTTTTGACCATCTATCACGAGTAAAATGATAAGTGTGGGGTGTGATTAGTCTACAATTCTACATTATTATATCATATTTTCCTACCAATTTATGAATAAAATATCATTTTTAATTGCGTTTTGGTCTATTTTGCAGATAATCAAGAGTCTAAGGGCAAAGGATTAATAAAAGCTTAATTAAACCCATTTTTGAGTAATTAAATTCAAATTTCTTGGAGGCCAAACTAGAGAGTTTCTAAAAGATACATTGAATCTAAATATTGGCGGGTGTCTGACGAAAATCTGGACCCAAATAATTGAATCTGAGCATATCTGGAAGGTCCCGAAGCGAGGCGAAGTCGCTCGCCAAAACCAGGGACCAAAGTCCCTTGTTTTGCCATAGAAACGGGGCAATTGCACGTTTTCGCAGCAATGTTGGCGTGCCACGCGTTGATTTTCGACGCGTGGCCTCGTCTCGTCTTTTGGAACCTTCTTTTGCCTATAAATAGCCCTACAGAGACCACAAACGCAAGCAGATGAAGGAATAGGCTAGGTTTTCTCTCTTTTAGTGTACGTTTTCTTCTTTTCTTTTCTTTTGTATTTTCATTTCATTTTTAGATGATGTATTAGAGCTGAGTGATTCAGAGAGAGAAAGAGAGAGATTGATGTAATAGATAGTGATAATCTATGTAAAGGTGTCTCCTTTATTCTCTATTGAAATCTTCTCCATCTTCTACATGATGCTTAGCTAATTTTTCTTCTCATGACAATCTAACTGCTAACCACTAACTATGTAACTACTTACTTAATAATCCACATGAATCTAATAGCCTCTACAAGACCTTGCTCTTGCAAGAGCCATTGATGGCTCATGATGATGGATTCTAATATTCTAACATTTCTAACATCTCACCCACTAACTTGCTAAATTTCATGCTTACTTTTAACCGGATTTGATGATTTAATAGTACCTTGCAACTTATTGTGTGGTATGGATGTGTTGTTTGAATGCAGAAAAAATAATCTTATATGCCATGCTTGAAAAAATAATCTTATATGCCATGCTTTGTATCGTCAATTGAAGCTAAGGACTACTGATGGCCAAGGATCCATGTGAGGCAACTATCACTAAGAGGTTAGCATGGTTAGTGGAGCAATTAGTAGTTAGTAGTCATGAGCTTTCTTTATCTTATTTTAAAAATCAATTTCAAAACCCTTTTATCATTTTTCCTTGTTGTTCTCGCCAACTACTTAGTTCATCTTTTGTCACGCCCTGCTTCCCAAAATACGCTGGAGCAAAGACGCGACACGAGTCGGCGACGCATATACGCAAGAAAAATACCTCACGTATACGCGCTAAGCCTTAAATAACCCGAAACAAGCTATAAATCTAACTGTAATAAATCATGATTACTGCAATATCACATATACGCATCCACGCATGATATCATATGAATAAGAACTGAAATAACAACTGAATCTGATACAAAGAGAATCAAGAAATAATATAAAGGCAAGAAAGATAAGAATACCAAAGTCGAATAGGGAGAAGCTCCAGCTCTTCGCGAAGCGTACAGTCTCATCAAACACCCGCACAATAGAAAGAAAGTGTCCAATATCTGGACGTGCGAATCCAGGGTCGTTAGAAAGCGACCTGGTGAGTGTGTGTGTAAAGGGAAAGCTCGTGCATATAAACAATGTGCATAGAATAATAACAAGAATAACTGCAGATATAAGATAACTAAATAACATGATAAAAAGCTGAACTGAAGGATAACTGAATAACAATATGTATGAAGATATAAGGCAACTATTACAACTGTAAACAACAACTAATGTCTGAATGTGTAACCTAGTATATGTCACTAGTCTGGTTGGTTATTATTAACCTAGCTAATGTAGTACTTAGCTGTGTCCCATACCACAGCCGTTTTCCCACATATCAAACAAAGTTATCATTATTGTAACTGCCTACCAATGTAGTGCATGTGTTTTGAAAGAGTATCGTGCATGCCCGGTACCACGGTCTAACACCCCTGGCGCTGAACTAGGACAAGCCGCAAGGCTCTGACAACTGAAGATCACAACCCCACACGAAAAGACAACTAGTGTGGCGCCATAATCCGAGCATAGCCCTGACAATTGACAACTGAATAGGTAGCCAGTACTACCTTGGTTCCCCACGGTTGGAACCCACAACTCGGTACCCTAATATGTCCTTCCAAAATACACAACATGCATCATCAGGCAATTACCCCTGTTCCCCGGGTTATGGTATCTTTTATTAATAAGCGATCAATGTAATTTAATATGTAGTATTAACTGATATCTCCAACAACTGCTGATGTCAATCTTAACTGATATCTTACAACTGACAACTGAAAACTGATATCTGACAACTGTGATATCTGACAACTGATATCTGACATCTGAAATAAGACACTGGAGATATAGCCACTAACACAATAGTGTCGCTAACAACTGGTAATTGATACAGATACCTGACCACTACTATAAACTCTGAAATACATGATCACTGATCACTAATAAACTGATAACTACTATCTGATAACTCTGAAGTATAAGATCACCGATATCGAATAGATCACTATCACAATAGCTCAATCTCTATTAATTAAAGTAATCAATAACTAAACATGAAGCACATGATATATCCTCGAGATCGACACATACCGAAATCATATCTAAATAGAAAACATCCTCAAACAACTGCAATCTAGAATAATTCACTTATAAGTCAATATCAACAACTCATCCATACTTAAATGATATACTCAGTTGATACATCCAAGAACCCTTGCTTCTAATAATCCAAAACCAATATGATATCATATATCGAAGTCAAAGGTAAGATACCCACACATCTTGTCACAAACCAACAAAATCAGTCACATCTAAATACTGATCAATACCAATGTAAATAACATAAATCCCAGATCATACCAAATTCCAGCTAAGTCCATATACTGATCCAAGCATCAAGTAATCCAATCTCTTAGTAAAGTAAGATCATAACAAGTCTGTCATCAATACCCGAGTGAATCAACACCTAAGTTATTGCCAAATGAAAGAATAACAAGTCTAAGAAGTACTCGACATCAAATAAGTCATCTGCCCTCAAATATGAGCTGGGCCAACTAAGTAGTGGATCAAAATGAGTCACTGTCTAAGGTACATCAAAACTAGGCCTAAGCCAAAAGCAACAAACTACCAACACATGAAATGACACTGATACAAGCTCAAGTTAACTATGTAAATGAAGTGAAGAATTATAGATGTCTCATGAAGTGGTATAAGTTATCAAACTGATAAAATGTAACAGAAAGTCACATGAAATGATAAGTGCAACATGTAAACGCATACCGACAACGGTAAATAAGGAAATGCACAAGAACGAACACTCACATGAAATGACGCGGTTTCGGAATTGAATCGCCGTCTGGCCTTCACTGCACGAACCGGTACTGATCTACGGATAATCCTATGGGCCGGTCTTCGAATTGTCAGTGTGTCGGTTCCTCAATGAGTGCAAGTCTGAATCATGTCCTAGGCCTTCTATTACTGAGCTCGGAACGCCTGAACGGATCCGGGTCGCTGTAGCACATAACCAACACATGAATTGATACACACATACCCTCGTACACGTATATACTCCTCAATATATACGCATAAACATATGTGTGCACCCGCATATATGTACGTACACAAGCATATGCAACAATACATATATATAAACATGCCTACATATTATATACTTACATATATACTAATGCATAATTACACATATACCTATACACATTAATTTAATGCATACATCTCCAAATTAGTAAATACCTACTATTAACTATAAACACCTATACATTAATTAACTCACATCCATGCATTCATACACATCATGCACACACATGCATGCATATCACCACTTTCGTACACACCAATACACATTTAAATGAACTTCCCAATTATTACAAGATTGCCCTTATACATAAAAATAACACTAACCTCGGGGCAACTTGCGGCGCACCGATAGAGGCTCCGATGGAGGCGTCCGAGGCTGCGGAGGATTCCGTTGCATAGAGCATCTCGCCGTGAAGGGTGTGGGTGCGTTCGCACTCGCCTACGGCGATCCACGGCGATCCGCGGAGAGCCAGAAAATGGCTCGGAGTAAGGTATTTCCCGTACATGAAATAAAACACACATTAATACATATATAGACACATCTAATTATTATAACAATGCAAACTAACACACAATCACTCACGCACGGAACCCACCCTCATGCATAATTAATGAAAATTCACTTGCACCTTCATTTACACATCCATATAATTATATATACATTGTACACAAAATGATAATGGGGGGAAGAAGGAAACTCACGCAGGGAGGGAATAAGAGGCTCGGCCAACGGGGGATGACATTGCTGTGATTGCCGCGGCTCACTGCGCGTGGCTGCGCGGCTGTGAATGAAAGAGGAGAAGAAGCTGGAGGTTGCTTGCTTGGAGGAGCAGCCAAAGCCGGCTGTGGACTGTCGCTGGAGGGATGGAGTCGACCCCGGGCTGGACTGCTGTTGTGTGCGCCTGGGTGCTCGGGCTGTGGCCTTGTGAGGAGGTGGGACTACCAGATCTCGATGGCTGCGGGGGTTCTGCAAGGGGGATGTTGTGCCATGGGGAAGTGCTCTTGGTGCTGTGGAGGCTCGACAGTGCGCAGGGGCTCCTTGCGCAGGGGCCATGCTGCCATGGTTGCCGTTGCCGTGGGGGTGTTATGCGGCAAGGAGTATGCTGGGCGCTGGGGCATGGGTGGCGGCTGGATTGAGGGAGGAAAAGGAAGAGATTAAGATGGTGATTAGGGTTAGGGTTAGATTATATAGGATGGGTTACGGGTTATCGAGTAGCGGGTTAGGATCTAATGGGTAAAGGGTAATGGGTTAATGCTAATGAGTAATAGGCTTATTGGGTATGGGTATAGGCTAAGTTAATGGGTATAGAATCAAGGGGAAGGAAAGGAATAATACTACTACTGAAACAAATAATAATAAATAATAGTAACAATAAGAAATAATTAGTAATAATAATAGTTAACCAAATAATAATAACATTAACTAAATAAAATATTAACAAATGATAATAATCACACTTAGTAGTAACAATAATACTATTAATAACAATAAATAATAATCATAATAATGAATAGTAATTATTAATAAACACTAATAATAATAATCTTAATAATTAAACATACAATAATAATAATAATAATAATATTAGTAACACTATTAATAATTAATAAATACTAACAATATTAATAATAATAATCACAAGAAAGAAAATAATAAATTAAGTTGATTAAAAAAATAATCTGTAAATCAAAATAAATACTTTAGGAAAATAAAATACAGTATTTCTAACTAGGGACCTTACATTCTACCCACCTTATAAAAATTTCGTCCCCGAAATTCAATAGGGTAGGGAATGGTAAAAAGAATTCAAAATCAAAGGTGAAAACAAACAAACTTCATGTCGCTTCTCTGCACATCATAAATTCACCAAGCTTCCGTTGCGCTACTCTGATTTCTGCTACTGACTTCAACATGAAATAATCAATCTCAAGAGACAAAATCAAGGAATAGAATAGAGGAGGAGGACAAGAAGCAAGATGAAAATCCGAATCACTCTAAAAGAGGAGTAAAAATCAAGGATATCAAAAGATCAAAGATAAGGATTTCTAAAAGAAGGACGATCAATTTCAAATGGATTGAATATCATAATCGATAGTATATGTATATTACAGTGTAATTATAGCTTGTTTTTAAGTCATCGGTAAGAACTAGGTCTATCTTGCGAAACAAAAGTGAAAATTTAACATTGCAAGTCGAAAACCTATGCTCTGATACCAAGAAAACCCTGTTACGCCCCGCTTCCCAAAATACACTAGAGCGGAGACGCGACACGAGTCGGCGACGCATATACGCAAGAAAAATACCTCACGTATACGCGCTAAGCCTTAAATAACCCAAACAAGCTATAAATCTAACTGTAATAAATCATGATTACTGCAATATCACATATACGCATCCACGATATCATATGAATAAGGACTGAAATAACAACTGAATCTGATACAACGAGAATCAAGAAATAATATAAAGGCAAGAAAGATAAGAATATCGAAATCGAATAAGGAGAAGCTCCAGCTCTTCGCGAAGCGTACAGTCTCATCAAACACCTGCACAATAGAAACAAAGCATCCAATATCTGGACGTGCGAATCCAGGGTCGTCAGAAAGCGACCTGGTGAGTGTGTGTCTAAAGGGAAAAGCTCGTGCATATAAATAATATGCATAGAATAATAACAAGAATAACTGCAGATATAAGATAACTAAATAACATGATAAATAGCTGAACTGAAGGATAACTGAATAACAATATGTATGAAGATATAAGGCAACTATTACAACTGTAAACAACAACTAATGTCTGAATGTGTAACCTAGTATATGTCACTAGTCTGGTTGGTTATTATTAACTTAACTAATGTAGTACTTAGCTGTGTCCCATACCACAGCCGTTTTCCCACATATCAAATAAAGTTATCGTTATTGTAACTGCCTGCCAATGTAGTACATGTGTTTTGAAAGAGTACCGTGCATGCCCGGTACCACGGTCTAACACCCCTGGCGCTGAACCAGGACAAGCTGCAAGGCTCTGACAACTGAAGACCACAGCCCCATACGAAAAGACAACTAGTGTGGCGCCGTAATCCGGACATAGCCCTAACAACTGACAGCTGAATAGGTAGCTAGTACTATCTTGGTTCCCCATGGTTGGAACCTATAACTCGGTACCATAATATGTCCTTCCAAAATACACGACATGCATCATCAGGCAATTACCCATGTTCCCCGGGTTATGATATCTCTTATTAATAAGCGATCAATGTGATTTAATATGTAGTAGTAACTGATGTCTCCAACAACTGCTGATGTCAATACAAACTGATATCTGACAACTGACAACTGAAAACTGATATCTGACAACTGTGATATCTGACAACTGAGTAGCTGACAACTAATATCTGACATCTGAAATAAGACACTGGAGATATAGCCACTAACACAATAGTGTCGCTAACAACTGGTAACTGATACAGATACCTGACCACTACTATAAACTCTGAAATACATGATCACTGATCACTAACAAATAATCTCACCAATCACTAATAAACTGATAACTACCATCTGATAATTCTGAAGTATAAGATCACCGATATCGAATAGATTACTATCACAATAGCTCAATCTCTATTAATTAAAGTAATCAATAACTAAACATGAAGCACATGATATATCCTCGAGATCGACACATACCGAAATCATATCTAAATAGAAAATATCCTCAAACAACTGCAATCTAGAATAATTCACTTATAAGTCAATACCAACAACTCATCCATACTTAAATGATATACTCAGTTGATACATCCAGGAACCCTTGCTTCTAATAATCCAAAACCAATATGATATCATATATCGAAGTCAAAGGTAAGATACCCACACATCTGGTCACAAACAACAAAATAAGTCACATCTAAATACTGATCAATATCCAATGTAAACAACATAAATCCCAGATCAAGCCAAATTCCAACTAAGTCCATATACTGATCCAAGTATCAAGTAATCCAATCTCTTAGTAAAGTAAAATCATAACAAGTCTGTCATTAATACCCGAGTGAATCATCACCTAAGTTATTGCCAAATGAAATAATAACAAGTCTAAGAAGTACACTACATCAAATAAGTCATCTACCCTCAAATATGAGCTGGGCCAACTAAGTAGTGGATCAAAATGAGTCACTATCTAAGGTACATCAAAACTAGGCCTAAGCCAAAAGCAACAAACTACCAACACATGAAATGACACTGATACAAGCTCACGTCAACTATGTAAATGAAGTGAAGAATTGTAGATGTCTCATGAAGTGGTAAAGTCATCAAACTGGTAAAATGTAACAGAAAGTCACATGAAATGATAAGTAAAACATGTAAACGCATACCGACAACGGTAAATAAGGAAATGCACAAGAACGAACACTCACATGAAATGACGTAGTTTCGGTATCGAATCGCCGTTTGGCCTTCACTGCACGAACCGGTACTGATCTACGGATCATCCTATGGACCGGTCTTCGAATTGTCTGTGTATCGGGTCCTCAATGAGCGCAAGTCTGAATCATGTCCTAGGCCTTCTGTTACTGAGCTCGGAACGCCTGAACGGATCCGGGTCGCCGTAGCACATAACCAACACATGATTTGACACAAACATACCCTCATACACGTATATACTCCTCAATATACACGCATAAACATACGTGTACACCGGCATATATATACGTACACAAGCATACGCAACAATACATATATATAAACATGCCTACATATTATATACTTACATATATACGAATGCATAATTACACATATACCTATACACATTAATTTAATGCATACATCTCCAAATTAATAAATACTTACTATTAACTATAAACACCTATACATTAATTAACTCACATCCATGCATTCATACACATCATGCATACACATGCATGCATATCACCACTCACGTACAAACCAATGCACATTTAAATGAACTTCCCAATTATTACAAGATTGCCCTTATACATGAAAATAACACTAATCTCGGGGCAACTTGCGGCGCACCGATGGAGACTCCGACGGAGGCGTCTGAGGCCGCGAAGGATGTCGTTGCATAGAGCATCTCGCTGTGAATGGTGTGGGTGCATTCGCACTCGCCTACGGCGATCCACGGCGATCCACGGAGAGCCAAAAAATGGCTCAGAGTAAGGTATTTCCCTCACATGAAATAAAACACACATTAATACATATATAGACACATCTAATTATTATAACAATGCAAACTAACACATAATCACTCACGCACGGAACCCACCCTCATGCACAATTAATGAAAATTCACTTGCACCTTCATTTACACATCCATATAATTATATATACATTGTACACAAAATGATAATGGGGGGAGAAGGAAACTCACGCAGGGAGGGAATAAGAGGCCCGGCCAATGGGGGGTGACATTGCTGTGATTGCCGCGGCTCACTGCGCGTGGCTGCGCGGCTGTGAATGAAAGAGGAGAAGAAGCGTGGAGGTTGCTTGCCTTGGAGGAGCAGCGAAAGCCGGCTGTGGACTGTCGCTGGAGGGATGGAGTCGACCCCGGGCTGGACTGCTGTTGTGTGCGCCTGGGTGCTCGGGCTGTGGCCTTGTGAGGAGGTGGGACTGCCAGATCTCGATGGCTGCGGGGGTTCTGCAAGGGGGATGCTGTGCCATGGGGAAGTGCTCTTGGTGCTGTGGAGGCTCGACAGTGCGCAGGGGCTCCTTGCGCAGGGGCCATGCTGCCATGGTTGCCGTTGCCGTGGGGGTGTTATGCGGCAAGGAGTATGCTGGGCGCTGGGGCATGGGGTGGCAGCTGGATTGAGGGAGGAAAAGGAAGAGATTAAGATGGTGATTAGGGTTAGGGTTAGATTATATAGGATGGGTTACGGGTTATCGGGTAGCGGGTTAGGATCTAATGGGTAAAGGGTAATGGGTTAGTGCTAATGAGTAATAGGCTTATTGGGTATGGGTATAGGCTAATGAGTTAATGGGTATAGAATCAAGGGGAAGGAAAAGGAATAATACTACTACTGAAACAAATAATAATAAATAATAGTAACATTAAGAAATAATTAGTAATAATAATAGTTAAGCAAATAATAATAACATTAACTAAATAATAATATTAACAAATGATAATAATCACACTTAGTAGTAACAATAATACTATTAATAACAATAAATAATAATCATAATAATGAATAGTAATATTAATAAACGCAAATAATAATCTTAATAATTAAACATACAATAATAATAATAAATAATAATATTAGTAACACTATTAATAATTAATAAACACTAACAATATTAATAATAATAATCGCAAGAAAGAAAAAAATAAATTAAGTTGATTAAAAAAATAATCTGTAAATCAAAATAAATACTTTAGGAAAATAAAATACAGTATTTCTAACTAGGGACCTTACATCTTTGTCTCATCTTCTTTTATTTTCAAAACCACTTCTCTTTTATTTTCACATCGTTGTTTCTTCGCCTTCTTCACCTATCACTTCTACATTTCTTTTTCTTTTTCTTTTTCTCATTCTTTAACAAAGAAGAACTTGTTAACAATCGACGTGAATAAGAACTGTTAATGCTTCTATCGCCTTCCGTCCCTATGGATTTGACCCGTTGAGCCAATGCTATAACGGAAGTATCAAGGGAATATTAGCATACACATTTTTACATTGATTTCAAAAACACACGTTTTCGAGTGCTCGTTCCGCCCCGATCAAAGAGCTAAGCATTATAAGCATATTGGTAAAGAGAAAGAGCATCTTAGAGCACTTGGCAAATCAAGAGATCTACTCTCTCGCTTCCAAGAATTCAAATAATCACTTCTCTAATCCTGCAAGGATAAATTTAGGGTGCTAATACTCTAAGATCTTCCTCACTCAAGGAATCTCTGAAACCAAGCGAGAAGGAATTCCTTAAGATTTGATCGATCGCATCATCAATGGTACAAAGTGGTCACGTGCTGATCAGAATTCTTGTGGCACACTTCCCTAGAATCTCATAAGATAGTTTCTTGAAATTTTCTTTTTAATACTTGTGACTTCTCTTCAAATTTTTGTAGGTTTTCCCACATTCAAATCAATGAAAAATAAGATGGCGACTCCGCTTGGGAATTTTTTCTCCACTGCGGAGAATCAAGAGCCACAATGCCACGTTGGGCTACTGTAGAGACACTGGTCATTTACTTTGACCAACAGAGGTTCGAATAACTTCTCTCTGGGGTAGCATAAACTCTTGCATGTACGCAAGCACAGGAACGTCAGCATAGCCAGAGTCCCTCGAGCTACCTCTTGGAAGCAAGTCTCTGTTGAGATAAGTCATTCTCTTATGAGCCTATTACAGTCTCATGTGAGGCTAAACAGACTCTGTTTAAGTCTAGCACAGTCTCAACATAGACTAACATAGCCTCGCGCCAAGGTGCTAACGTTCCGCATGAGGCTACAAAGGTTCCTTGCGACCTTAAAACGGCTCTGCCAAGGCTATGTGAATTACAAAATCCTTAGTCTCAAGCGAGACTAGAACTCTTGACAAAGCTTCAGGCGAAGCTAACTCAGCTCTTCACAGAACTCAGCCTCACCTTTCATGCGAGGATAAAGACAAAGCACCTTTGTGTGTTAATAGCGTTGCTGATGCAGCTTTGCTCCCACTGCCGGTACTAAGTGCTAAAAAAGTTCTCAGCCACAAGGTTAGAACTAAAGCACTAAATTCTAATAATCTTAGCCGCGAGGCTAAAGATAAAGCACCACTGAGTGCTAACAGCGAAGCTATTTCAACCTCGCTCAAGGAAAGAGCTCTGCATAGCTCGTCTTCAAAGGCGAAGCTTGAACAATAGCTTCGCCTTGCGAAGTTACTTCCTTAGGCGAAGCTATTCAAGCTTCACCTACAACCAAGAAGGCCATTTTCATGGCTAGGCTACATTTTCATGGCTAGGCTAAGGCATGCCAACTCTCAGCCTTCTCGAGTCTCCGTGATGGATCTGTTAAGCCGAGCTAATACTACCTGCAAGAATTCTTGAACCATAAGCAGAAATTCCGCTCTTAAGAGTCAGTTCACGTCTCGTCATCCAAGTGTGGACAAGTAGGGTGTTAACTTATGATGGTCCACTCCATCCATTGTTATTTGGGGATAATTCTCATAACTTCTCTTTCAAGCCAGCAATCAGTGTTCAACCGGTTGTCAGTCTAAACTTCTGAGAAGCCCAAGTCTTGGGAGAAGAAGAAGACAATAAAGGTGGTCCATCTTACAACTGTCTCTGTTAACATAATAAGCAGAGGAAGGGATCTATTGTGGTCCCGACGAAAGAGACAAGGGGATTATACTCCTCTAACTAGCTTCCCGGACTTTGATTATAGCCCCGACTTAAGTCAGGTTCTGGTGGAACAAGATGGTGCCTTCCAAGATATTCGATACAGAGTAGCAATACCCTATAACTATGGATAACCTTCTTCATTAACCGGAGCTGTGTCACCAGCATCATTGAGGAACTTTTTCTAATGGTCTGATGATGAGGAGGAGGCCAGTGGATAGGCTTCTTCAGCTACCATCAGCTCGGTACGAACGGGGCCTGTATCTCCTAATATGGCCGACAATAATAATAATGATATCCGTCGGCGAATGGTGGCACAGGACCAAACTTTCAGGGCTCAGCAGTAAGCCTTGAAAAACATCCAGCTGATGTTAACTTAGCTTTTAGTCAAGCAGAACACAAATGATACCAGTAACAATCACAATGAAGAGAAGCACAACAATGCTGAACAACCTAAGACTGAGACGTAGAAGGAAAGCTTCTCAATCGATGCCGAGGTCATCAAAGACATCCAAGCTCAGATCGCATCGCTAGTGTAGAGGGATTAACTGAAGAAAATAGGGATGACTCGTCCTTACCCGCTGGAATGGGATTCGGTTCGCACCCACCGAAGTTCAAGCCACCTACATTGCACACGTATGGTGTCAAGAGCTTACCTAACCAGCATATGTATTACTTCTGGTCTCAAACCGGTAATGTGATAGATAATGATGCCATTATGGTTAGACTATTCATCGGCACCATTAAGAGGGTAGCCTTTGATTAGTTAAGGAGCCTGCCCAGCGGCTCCATCAATTCTTGGGTTGACCTAAAAATCCTATTCCTCTCTCGATTCTACGAGGATGACATCGAGGTGACCATGGACAATCTCCTCTTGACGGTCCAGAAAGGAGGAGAATCTGTGCAGGAATACATTGAAAGATTTTGCAACCTTTCTCTCATGTGCCCTGCTGGCACGCCATTGCCCATGTTACTCTAGACATGCCGGTATAATTTTCTCGACAGAGTGAAAATACGTATGGGAGCTGCATAAGCCCATACATAGAAGGATCTTATAGAGCAAGCTGAGATAGCCAAAAAATCGGCTAAGAAGTTTGAACCTTTAGTACTCAAAAACAAATGGGGGGTCAACACCAAGGGACGTGATGCAGCCCAATCTTCCCAATCAAAAGGAAAGGAAACCATGGCCATTGAGCTATCAGGGGTAGCTCAACCAAAACCGAAGAGTGGCACAACAATAATTAGGAGTTCAATTTCTCGCCAAAGGTGTACTCCTTCAAAGACGAGCAGGTGGTGATAATCTTCACTTGCTTCATAAGGATAATAAGCTCAAGTTACTCAAAGTTCGGTGACCTAATGAGGTAGGACGTACAAATGATCCCAACTACTGCCTCCTTCATAGGATGGTGCATCACCCTACCAGCAGATGCTTTTTCTTCAAAGACAAGATCCAAGTATTGGTGGATGTTGGAGTTCTTGTTGGCCCAAAGGCCTTCCACTCTAGTTTTGATGATGACTCACTCATGTAGTTATGTTTACTAATAATCTTGTGTTTCTAAGTTTTAGATCATTAGCAGGTTATTAGTTTTGATGATTAGCTTCAACAAGGGTTTTGGAAGCATATCATGGTGATTCCGGTGCCAAAGCTTCAAGATTATACCTTTGCACTTGGAAGATCACGGTTTGGGAGCTAGTCTACTTGAAGATAGAAGATCTACAATCAAGACTTAGGTATCCTAGTTTAGATAGAGTTTTTAGATCCATTTGTAAAGCTTAGTTTAGTTGATATGCTCAAGTGCACAACACACAAGTTTTATGTTTTGATATTTGGTTTTCATGAATAGTTTGATCAAAACAAGTTTTCATATTCTATATGTATAGTAGATGATTTCTTTCTATACACACATGCGTTAACCTTCAAGATAACTTATTTTGATATTTCTATTCATGTTTGGAAAATCATGTTTGATAAAAATACATGTTTGGTTTTTGATTGAATCGGTTTTGGATTTCAAGGCTTGACATCCTTCTATAGTTATTATCATAACTTTTTATTTTTATATTCAAATAACATGATTTAACTTTCATCTCAAAGATAACTTTCAGATCTAAATTTCTTATTTAATAACCATTTCCTGATTCTAATTTTAAAGTTGTCAAATATTTGGTTGAAATCTGTTCTTGTTCTGAAAACAGTTTACAGTTTCTGTTTTGACACCTTTTAGTATTTTATTGATAACTTTTAATTCTGAATTGATATTGATTTGATTTAAGTTGTATTAGAAAGTAGACTTCAATATCTACAACTTCATCCTATATACTTATTTCCAAATTCGAACGTTTTAGACCTCAAAAATGCGTTCCAACCTAACCTATTTTTGCTGTCTGCCAGGTTGGGCCAGTCGACTGGGACAGTCGACTGGGCCAAGCGGCCAGTCGACCGACCAGTCGACCGGACGTGCACAAAACTGTGCACGTCGGCCAGTCGACCGGCCAGTCGACTGTACTGAAACAGGTTTGGTCTCGGGTTATTACCAGTCGACCGGCAGCTGTCAACGGTCAAAAATAGCCGTTGGACGGTCGTCCGGCCAGTCGACCGACCGCCTGTCAGGCTGACACGTCAGCCTAACGGCTAGTTTTGTATAGGGGCTATATAAACCCATTGTTTGGAGTTTT
This sequence comes from Agave tequilana, assembly GCA_038442645.1. NCBI lineage: Eukaryota > Viridiplantae > Streptophyta > Magnoliopsida > Asparagales > Asparagaceae > Agave > Agave tequilana. The sequence continues at coordinate 145,675 of JAVJIF010031355.1, forward strand.
TGGTTAAGATTTTTGTGCTAGTTTTTCCAGATCTTTTTCATTGTTTTAAAAGTGTTTTCAAAAGAGTTTAAGTGCTAAAAGTGATTCATCTTTATTTGTTTTGTGTTTTTGGAAAATCAAAGAAAATAGGATTTGGGATATTTGTGTTGATTTTCATTCTATATCTTTTGGCAAGAATTTTCCCAAGTATTTTTCTTTGTTGCTTGTTTCCAAAACACTTAGCTTCCACTTGAGCTATATCTTCTATCCTAAGTTATTAGGATCTTTGTTTTGTGTGGAAAAAGAAAGAGAAAAAGAAAGAGAAGTGTTTGAGGTTGTTGTTGTAAACCTCTTTATTGTAAAACACCCTTGTTATTTGTGAATCCCTCTTAGGTAGAGGTGATCGGGTGATTGAGTTTGTTGTGAGCCTCTTCGGTAGAGGTTGTGGGTTTGTTGTATTTGGCTACGGGCCGTGTCCCTCTTCGGTAGAGGTGGATTGTGGTTGTATAGCCTCGGTGGCTTTGTAAGGTTGAGAGAGGAGTTTGATACTCCTATAGTGGATTGGAAAATCCTACACGGTGGTGTAGGCGGGGATGTAGAGCTAGGGGCTCGAACCTCGAAACACATCTTGGTCTTTGCGTTTGATCCAATTTCTCTCAACTCTACTCTTTTTACATTTGTGCAAGCATCATTCATTCATTGCATACATAATTTATTAATTGCTTGTGTTGCCTTGCATCTCTTATATTGCTTATCCTTGATTGCTTGGCTTAATTGTGTGTGATTCATATTGCCATTGCTTGGATTGCTTGTGTGTGTGTGTCTAACTTATACTCATCCAACAAGAGCTTCACATAGCACCTCAACCCATTTCAAGGGGAATCAAGAGGAGTTAGTCCAGAGGCTCGCAAGGGGAATTCGGCTACACTTGTTGAATTGTATTAGGTTGTGCAATACTTGCATTAGCTTCCGCATTTAGCGCACTTAGTTTGCATTAAGTTCACTAGATTAGCACTTTCACCTATTCACCCCCCCTCTAAGTGTACTTTCAATTGGTATCAGAGCTAGTGCTCCTGATACTTAGGCTTAACATCCTAGGAGTGATCCATTTGCTTGCTAATCTCACTTGCATTTGTTTGTTTGCACATTCATATATAGTTTACCATGGACTTCATGACCCCTCCTAGCTTTGACCCTTCCAACATTGATGTTTGGAAGTATAGGATGTCCATGTACCTAAAGACCCTAGGTTTGCATGTATTCCTTGCGGCCACCAAGAGATGTTATCTTGGTGATTGCAATCATATAGGGGCCAATGCTCAAGCCCTAGAGGCCATTAGAAGCACTTTATCTAAAGATTATCTTTTATGTGTTTCTAACTTTGATTCCGCTTTTGTAGTGTGGAACAAATTGACAACCACCAACACCTCCAAGCTTCAAGTCCAAATCCAACAAGAAGAGGAATCTAGTGGAGAATCCGAACCACAACAATGCTACATGGTCCAAGGGAATGACTCCCTTGAGGTACAATCGGAAACTCAACTAGATAGTAATGATTGTGCTAGTTCTTCAAATGATTTTGTTGATCCCCATGCTTTAAATGAAGAACTATCTATTGTTTGTGAAAAACTAATAGAAAAATATAACTTGTTGAAAAAGAAGAGTCTAGGCATTAATAAAGAAAATAAGAGTTTGCATGCTAGACTTAACAATGTTTTGCAAGAGAAAGTTGAGGTCTATAATGAAAGGGATTCATTGAGATCTCAATTAGAACTTGCACTTAAAGAAAATGAATTTTTAAAATTTAAAAATGATTGCCATGTTCTTTGAAGAAAAATGAAAATTTGTCTTCAAAGTTGACTTTGTTTTAAAAGAGAATGTTAATTTGAAAAATAAAATTATTTCTATTTCAAATGATCTAGATGTTTGTTTAAAGAAAAACATTGTTTTGCAAAATAAGATTAATGCACATGTTTGCCATGCTAGGGTAGTATCACACACTTCACCTATTGCATGCCACACTTCTTCTTCTAAGATTAATGATGATATTTGTTTGCTTAAGAAGAAGGTTGATTGTTTGGGCTCCACTATGAGCCAATGTGCCTTGAACCACACTCGGTTGGAAACCTTGGTTCGAAAGAAACAAGTTCCATCCTTTATGCATGCACACCCTTCACGGCATACACATGCTCCTCACGGACACACCCATCACATGTATGCTCATGTGTACACATGTACACATTGTGGACGTAGGGGCCACCTGGCTAAATTTTGTTATGATAGATTACATACTCCTAATTTAGCAAAGAATTTTGTTTGGGTTAGAGAAGGGACTAACCCCCATGGACCCAAGAAGGTATGGGTACCAAAGACCACCCCTCCAATTTTTGATGTAGGTGTGGGGTCTCACATGACGTGAGAGTGTTGACACCTTGGAGTGGATGCGTTCCGGACTTAAAGGAAATCATATGGATGCATCACTTTCAAGGGAAGAGTTGGTGGGAGGACCACCTTATTTTGGAGAATTAGAGAAGTGCCCTCATCGGTTTTGGTATAAATCTCTAACTCTCATATTATTTGTTTACATGCTTTTATGATTCATTATTTATAGCATGTCTCATTTGTTTAAGCATATTTTTGATGTCTTTGGATTAGTGTGTAAATTCCATGATTATTAGATCCATGACATACATGTATAGTATTTGAGACACATATGCTCACTTGAATTCATATTTAGTGTTCTCACCGTTTGTTTAGCTATAATGTACATCATGAATCTAATACATGTGAATTTACATAGTAATCATGTTTTAGTTTTATCATGATGTTCTTTTATGATTGTTTTAATGTTTCATGTGGTGATAACATGTTTAAATGTAGATTTTATCAAAACTTGCATTATACTTGTGCAAATAGTGAACTACAATTGTTTCTTATATGCTTGTTCTTCATGCTCACTTGTATTCACTATATGCACACGTATGAGCTAAGTTTTGATGATTCGTTCATTTGCACTTGTTATGTCCATTTGCATGTTTATGTATTTTAGAATTCAAATAAAATAATTTTTGATGAATCTTATATGTGTTTTATTTAAAAATATGGTATTCATGTTTGTTTTAATGCTTCATGACTTGATTACATGTTTAGATGTTAGTTTTCATTAAGACTAGTTGTATACTTGTACATATAATGGGAAACAAATTAATCTTTATATATGTTTGAGCTTGAATGCATATTTGTACCCATTAGATGTGCTAGTATAGTCTAGTTTTGATGATCCATACATTTTAGACTTGTATTCATATTTTTGGATTTATAAGAGTTTTTATTTCATGTATATGTTTATTTTGCCAAAACATTAAGATATACATGTATACCTCTTGAGTCATTTGCCTTCAATGCAAAATCTATTTATGGACTCAATTGTGTTTAGGGATATGTATGTATACTTAGTGTAGTGACAATTCATACATATACCTTGAAATGAAATTGATTTTGGATGAAAATTTAGTTTTTTCATGTTTCATGTATTATAAGTTTAACCTCATGTATATGTCTTTCTAGTTCAAACTAATCTTATACATATACATCCTTTTTGAGCCACGTGCCTTCATGCATATACTTTAGTGGACTCGTTGAGTTTTGGATATGTATGTATATTTTAGTTTGCATCAGACATACATATGCCATTGAAGATTAAACTAGTTAGTTTTATGATTTTCTAATTTTGATGTTTAAAGGAATAATTGAGTTTAATGAAATATTTTTCATGATTATGATCTTCACATTTTATTTGTACACTCATATCTATTACTCATGTTTTGTTTCTCATGAGTTGTGCTTAATTGATTAGAGTAATAATTATTATGTGATTTTCATTTCTATGAAAAATAATCTTGTTTTATTCCTTGCTTGAAGGATTTCATACTAGTTTACAAAACTTTTCATTTTAACTAGTTCGGATTCTTCTTTGTGATATGAGATATACCATACTTATTATTGTTAATTCAATTGGTATCATTGAACTCTTTTAATTGGTATCAATTTGATTTCTTTATGTATACTCATATTTGTTGATTTGTGTATGTATGCTTACAACTTGGTATCATCTATTAGTGATTGGTACTCATTTTATCTTCATACACATTTACATGTTTTATTTGTGCTATTATATTTCTATATCTTAAGCACAAATATTGTTTATGCTAGTGCTTGTGACTTAATTTTTATTTCAATTGATTTAGTCTTTCAATTGATACCTTAATCAAGCCTAAGCATGTTTTTAGTTAGTATTTCATAAAGGGGGAGAAAATTTGAATTTCTTATTTCAATTGGTATTTGATTTCCACTCCCACACTTTATGACTTTAAAAATTGAATTTGAATGAAATATATTTTCAATTTGGTATCATTGGTATGCTTGCTTATCAATTAGTATCAAAATGTTTTAATATGTTAAAACATGTAACAATCAATAAAAAAATTATGATATGTATTTTTGACTCTCTTTTATGATTACATGATTTTGTTTCTATTGGTATCTAGATGCACTTTATTGACATATTTTTAACTGATATCAATGTTTTGATTTTTAACCCTTTATTGATTCTTGGTTTAGAACAAAAAGGGGGAGAAGATTTTGTATTGTTTCGAATGTTTTGATTACCCCTTCTTGATTTTTTTGTTTTTAACAAAAAGGGGGAGAAAAATTTGTTTTTATGTTTTTTTTTTTTTACCCCTTTGTTGATGATTGACAAAAAGGGGGAGAAGAATTTGTGTTTTGTGTTTTATATATGCATGTCTTCCTTGTGTTTGCATATATGTTTGGTTGTTTGCTTATTTTAATTGGTATCTAGAACATGTTTTATGTTGAATATTCCATTAGTATCTAGAGCACCATGTTTATATGATGCATGAGTTAAGGGGGAGCTTCTTTGAAGCTTAACTTTAATCCATGCATATATAACTCCATGAGTTTTGTCATCATCAAAAAGGGGGAGATTGTTGGCCCAAAGGCCTTCCACTCTAGTTTTGATGATGACTCACTCATGTAGTTATGTTTACTAATAATCTTGTGTTTCTAAGTTTCAGATCATTAGCAGGTTATTAGTTTTGATGATTAGCTTCAACAAGGGTTTTGGAAGCATATCATGGTGATTCCGGTGCCAAAGCTTCAAGATTATACCTTTGCACTTGGAAGATCACGGTTTGGGAGCTAGTCTACTTGAAGATAGAAGATCTACAAGCAAGACTTAGGTATCCTAGTTTAGATAGAGTTTTTAGATCCATTTGTAAAGCTTAGTTTAGTTGATATGCTCAAGTGCACAACACACAAGTTTTATGTTTTGATATTTGGTTTTCATGAATAGTTTGATCAAAACAAGTTTTCATATTCTATATGTATAGTAGATGATTTCTTTCTATACACACATGCGTTAACCTTCAAGATAAACTTATTTTGATATTTCTATTCATGTTTGGAAAATCATGTTTGATAAAAATACATGTTTGGTTTTTGATTGAATCGGTTTTGGATTTCAAGGCTTGACATCCTTCTATAGTTATTATCATAACTTTTTATTTTTATATTCAAATAACATGATTTAACTTTCATCTCAAAGATAACTTTCAGATCTAATTTCTTATTTAATAACCATTTCCTGATTCTAATTTTAAAGTTGTCAAATATTTGGTTGAAATCTGTTCTTGTTCTGAAAACAGTTTACAGTTTCTGTTTTGACACCTTTTCGTATTTTATTGATAACTTTTAATTCTGAATTGATATTGATTTGATTTAAGTTGCATTAGAAAGTAGACTTCAATATCTACAACTTCATCCTATATACTTATTTTCAAATTCAAACGTTTTAGACCACAAAAATGCGTTCCAACCTAACCTATTTTGCTGTCTGCCAGGTTGGGCCAGTCGACTGGGACAGTCGACTGGGCCAAGCGGCCAGTCGACCGACCAGTCGACCGGACGTGCACAAAACTGTGCACGTCGGCCAGTCGACCGGCCAGTCGACTGTACTGAAACAGGTTTGGTCTCGGGTTGTTACCAGTCGACCGACCAGTCGACCGGCAGCTGTCAACGGTCAAAAATAGCCGTTGGACGGTCGACCGGCCAGTCGACCGACCGCCTGTCAGGCTGACACGTCAGCCTAACGGCTAGTTTTGTATAGGGGCTATATAAACCCCATTGTTTGGAGTTTTTGGTTAAGATTTTGTGCTAGTTTTTCCAGATCTTTTTCATTGTTTTAAAAGTGTTTTCAAAAGAGTTTAAGTGCTAAAAGTGATTCATCTTTATTTGTTTTGTGTTTTTGGAAAATCAAAGAAAATAGGATTTGGGATATTTGTGTTGATTTTCATTCTATATCTTTTGGCAAGAATTTTCCCAAGTATTTTTCTTTGTTGCTTGTTTCCAAAACACTTAGTTTCCACTTGAGCTATATCTTCTATCCTAAGTTATTAGGATCTTTGTTTTGTGTGGAAAAAGAAAAGAGAAAAAGAAAGAGAAGTGTTTGAGGTTGTTGTTGTAAACCTCTTTATTGTAAAACACCCTTGTTATTTGTGAATCCCTCTTAGGTAGAGGTGATCGGGTGATTGAGTTTGTTGTGAGCCTCTTCGGTAGAGGTTGTGGGTTTGTTGTATTTGGCTACGGGCCGTATCCCTCTTCGGTAGAGGTGGATTGTGGTTGTATAGCCTCGGTGGCTTTGTAAGGTTGAGAGAGGAGTTTGATACTCCTATAGTGGATTGGGAAATCCTACACGGTGGTGTAGGCGGGGATGTAGAGCTAGGGGCTCGAACCTCGAAACACATCTTGGTCTTTGCGTTTGATCCAATTTCTCTCAACTCTACTCTTTTTACATTTGTGCAAGCATCATTCATTCATTGCATACATAATTTATTAATTGCTTGTGTTGCCTTGCATCTCTTATATTGCTTATCCTTGATTGCTTGGCTTAATTGTGTGTGATTCATATTGCCATTGCTTGGATTGCTTGTGTGTGTGTGTCTAACTTATACTCATCCAACAAGAGCTTCACATAGCACCTCAACCCATTTCAAGGGGAATCAAGAGGAGTTAGTCCAGAGCCTCGCAAGGGGAATTCGGCTACACTTGTTGAATTGTATTAGGTTGTGCAATACTTGCATTAGCTTCCGCATTTAGCGCACTTAGTTTGCATTAAGTTCACTAGATTAGCACTTTCACCTATTCACCCCCCTCTAGGTGTACTTTCAGTTCTGTCTCTCAAATTAGAATGAAATAAAGTCACTGCCAATATGGCGACTCTTAATTTCGGGACCTTCCCGAAGATGATTGTATAAAATGGATTAGTCCCAGTCCCTAAAGCCAGATTGGACATCATCAATCTAATGGTTAAAAAGAAAAAAACTAAGGGCCTCATTCCAATGATGATAGGATCTAGAGAGATCATATGGGTTAACCCAGATATCATCCAAGATGAGCAATGGGAAACTAGCAAGCCCAAACTGAAAGGCAAGTCATGCAATGCTGTTTCTCTAGCAACTGATGACGACTCTGTGACTATAGCCTCTCTCAGTGACACGGAAGAAGAAAAGCTTGCCTTAGCGGCACAGCCCGCTACCTCGCAGCTTGTGGGCACACGTGCTGGAAAATAGTACTTGTGATAGTACAACCAGATACCCAATGGGACACAGCAACCAACAACTTCGGTAACTATTGCACCTGTCCAGACCCCAGTGCCTAAAGACAAAGAGAAGTAGAAGGAGATTCAGTTTGATGAATCCTTGAAAAAGAATCCTTCCCAAGGAGTCAACACTCCTTTTTGTTTTAACATATTAGCGCAATTGGCCAATATTCTGGCCCGTATTACCCTGAATGAACTACTCGGTCTCTTGAAGAAAACAAACGAGGCACTTAGGGATGCGCTTGCTAATTCAGAATTATTTTTGACTAAGGTGCCTTCAATCCCTATAAAGGAGGATGGAGCTTCATGTCCCCAATGTCATATGGTACAACAGCAAGTACCATGCATCGCCTTCACTCCTGAAGACATGCTCCTCAAGGATAACTGATATGACAGACCCTTGTACTACACTGGGTACATCGGGTCCACACACATCGAGAGAATACAAGTCGACCCAGGGTCTGCTTTAAGCATCATCCCTAAAAAACTTCTTTATTTTTTCGGCATCCCACGAATAGGTTGTCAACTACGTCTACGACCATATATGGATTCCACGTTGGGAGTAGTTACCCTCTGGGAAAGATTCGTCTCCGATGCCAAATTGGAGACTTGAAATCAAAAGTGACATGTTATATCATTGACGCCAACCTCTTGCTTGGACGGCCTTGGATCTACACCAACTGCATTGTACCTTCTACACTCCATCAATACTTTAAATTTATGGATAACAAGGCGATGGTCCGGATGATATTCGCCGAAATGCAGCCGTTCAAAGGAGTGGAGAACTACTTCACTAATTCTCTACTTTGTAAAGAGAATGGTAAAGTGGTGGAAAAACCATTTCCAGATGACATCGATAGCGGTAACGAAGCGGATTCAGAATCAGGAGACGATCCAATGGTTTCTTTTGATGAAGAACCAATTATAGCACATCTTAATGATCTTGATTGCAATAATTCCACCGATAATGGTGACGAATGGGTCCTTAATGAAAATGTCAATTTCGATTATCCTTTTTGTTGTGATGATGTAAATAGTCCTGTTGATATGAGTCCTCTACATATGCCTCTGCCAATGTCTATGAAATGCATGCACATAGAGGAGAATGATGGATCTGTGTTTATAGTTCCACCTTCTAGAATGATCAATATCCAATCATATTTGGCAAAGTCTGATATTGGATTACTACATCCATTGATTCAGATGAAGACTTGGAGCCCCACAATTCTTTCATTATGTACAGTCGGCGCACCATATGATGAAAGAAATGGGATACGACTTATATAGTGGTGAAGGCTTGAATTTTGGAAAGGGAGGACACATCCCTCTACAGCCTTTTGTACTGAAAGGAAAGCCTGCCAACTAAACGATCAGACTCACAGAGGCTTGGGGAATGTTACCCCATCTGTTCAATTTGATTTGGAATCAAAAAATCTCTACCATCAAATTCCTCAGACTCATCGGATTAAGAATCTCATAAGTGTGGGGTTGCCTTCAAGAAACTCTTCGCCAACATGATATCAACCAGTCAGGTGGAACGAGAATAGGTCATTGAGCCATTTGACACTGATCCATAGGCTAAATAACTTGATCTTCAATGGGAGAAGAGTTTTAAGCAACGCAATCCTCCTACTGAGGGTAAAGTAATCCAGATCGATGTGGGTGATCAAACACACCTGAAGCTTATCTCTATAAGTGATAGTTTATCACTGATGAAGAAGCAAGGCCTTATATCTCCTATAAAAGAATATATAATGTCTTTGCTTGGAGCTATGAAGACATGCCTAGTTTTGATCCTCAAGTGGCCATGCATCGCCTTAATATCAAACTGGATGCTAAGCCGGTCAAACAATAATAGTGACGATTCTGACCTAACATCATGGAGGCATCGAAGCTGAAGTTCAAAAACTCATCGAATACGGCTTCAGACGATAGGAACAATATGCAGACCAGGTCACTAACATTGTGCCCGTCCTTAGAAAGAACAAAAAGATCTGAGTCTGTTTCAATTTTTGTGATCTAATATATCATGTCCTAAAGACGAATTTTCATTACCCATCACTGATGTCATAATTGACAACACATGTAGTTTTGAAAGAATGTCTTTTATGGATGGCTTTTCAGGGTACAATTAAATCAAGATGTACCCGAATGATGAAAAGCATACGTCATTCCAAACACCATTGGGAGTGTTTGCTATATGGTAATGTCGTTTGGCTTAAAGAACATAGGTGCAACCTACCAATGCACAATGAGCACAATTTTCTGTGATCACCTACGATAGACAGTGGAGTGCTATATCGATGATATTGGATAAAAAAATCATGACAAGAATAACCATCTTCATGACCTGAGGATGATGTTTGATCTCATGCGGGCTCACCAGCTGAAGATGAACCCAACAAAGTTTTCTTAGAAGTTTCAAGTGAGAAGTTCCTTGGATTCATTATCACATCAAAAAGAATTCATCTTAACCCCAACAAGATCAAAGTCATCCAAGATATGCAGCCTCCGAAGAATATCAGAGAACTCAGGGGTCTACAAGGCAGATTGGCCCACATCCGTAGATTTATCATAAATCTGTCAGATCATTGTCAATCATTTACACTGCTAATGAAGAAGGGCATATCTTTTATTTGGGATGACACTTATCAAAAAGCTTTTGAGGATATCAAATAATACCTCACTAAGTCTCCGGTCCTGGCATCTCGTCTTTTAGGAAAACCATTCTTACTCTATATATAAGAGTCATGGATCATTTTTTAGGTGCTCTGCTTGCACAGAAGAATGATGAAGGTGCCGAGCAAGCCATCTATTATATCAGTAGAACCTTAATTGGGGATGAAAGTTGCTACAACCCAGTCGAAAAGGACTGTCTTGCTCTCGTTTTTGCCATCCAAAAGACACGACATTACTTGGTCGGGTAGACAATTCATGTCATTACAAGAGTAAATCATCTGCGGATTCTTATGACAAAGCCAAGTTCTCTGAATTCCAGATTGGCTAATTGGGCCATATTTGTAATAGCTCATAGTCAATAATACTGTATTATTATTTTTTAATATCTTATCTGGCTTTACCTGCCATTTTGTTAAATAACATGACTTATAGTTATTATTATTAGATATACAAATTATTTCTAAGATATTAACATTGGCTTTATTTATTATTTCCATTATCACTTATTAATATTTTTAATTACTATTACTATTATCATTATTTGTTATTCTTAGTAATGAGTGTTCAATTATGATTATAATTATTATTGCTATTATTATAGTTATTTTATTATTATTAGTAGTATTATTAATTATTATTGTTATTAATATTATTATTATGTATTGGTATTATTGTTTGTAATTAATATTACTAGAGTATTATTATTAGTATTTTAATTATAATTATTTATTTCTATGATTACATGATTAATTAATTATTATTTATCATCATTGTTATTATTAATATTATTGCCTGAATTATTATTTTTCCCTTCTTGATTCTTTTCCCCATACCTATTTATCTAAACCCGAAACCCACCAACCAAATAACCTATAACCCAAAACCCAAATCCCCATAATCCTATCTTAATTCAAATTCAAATCTTAGGTCTTAACTACCTAATCCAAATCCTATCTAATCAAATCTTTATCCTAACGAACCTCATAAATCTAGGATAATCCTAATCTAAATCCTAACAAAAATTATATCTAATCCTAACTTAAATTTAATTATTATTATTAAAGTCATAATCTTAATTAATTATATCCTAACTACTAAGTCAAACAGTTTGAATTTAACTGAAATTCAGATTTTAATATCCCTAATAACCTATAAAAGCCTAAACTGCTTCTTTTTCTATCTCAAAAGAAAACCCTAACCCAACTCTCCCCTCCTCTTTCTTTCTTTTCTCCTCAAGCGGGGCATGGACAAAAAGGGATCTTGAAGTACCAAAATTAAGGAACATGCTAGGGGAGGTCAACTTCAAGTAAGTAATCTATCTTCTCACAATTTATTTGATATAAATGGTTTATTAAAAATCATGTTTATATATTAAAACCTAACCACAAAACAAATTTAAATACATGTGAGAATATACAAACCCATAATTTTAATTTACATAATTTTTCAAAAATTTTAAAATAAAGTATTTCAAAAAAAGGGGGACTACCCTGCTGCATAATCCAACCACTGGTCTGTGCAGCCTAGGCGCCTGGCCTGGCCCGGGCTAGGCAGGCTGGGCCGACAGCACAGGGCCTTGTGTACCGTTCAAAAAAAAAAGAAAAGAAAATTTTCGAACCAGCCTGGGCCTACCCTGGTCTAACTTGGGCCTAGCTGGGGCCTGGCTGCTGGATATATAAAAAAAGAAAAAGAAAGAAAGAAATAAAGAGAGAAAGAAGAATTGCATAATAAAAAATCAGATAAAGATAAAAAGGAAAAAAATGGAGAAAAATAAGAACAATAGTTTACAACTCTTCTACTTTCTATGGTAAAAATTTTAGACTAATAGCAAAATAAATTAACTCAAACTACCCACTTTAAAGCCATTTTAGATAATGATAAATTCAGACTCGTTAAGCGTTTTAATGGTTTAAAGCCTATTAAAAATCTAACAAAAATTAGAAATTAGTTTAAATTAAACCTATTAAATTCATTAGACCCAGAGGACCATATTCTCAACCCCCAAACTAATGAATCAAGATTAAAACCCTTATAACTTCAAGTAAAACATCTTTTAAAAAAATTCTAACAATTTCTATTGAAATAATTTATGTAGATTTATCAGGATCTTAGGATTTCAGTGCTTTGGATTTGTGATCAAACTCAGGTACGTGTTCTTTCCCTCCTTTACTTAAAGAAGAATTTTATGATGAATGATTTTATTTTTGTTCTGTAATTATGCTATTAAAATTTATTGAGATGATATTTGTGAGTGTTTACTCTTGTTGTTAGTTACCTGTATCATTTCATGTGATCATCTGACTTATTTTACTAATGTGATTACATGTATTCCTTCATGAGACATTGGTGAGTACTTATCCTATTTAGTTAGTTCATATGAGTTTTTATTAGCGTCATTGCATGTGTGGAGGATAATTATTATTTATTCTAGGCTGTTGTCATAATTATTATTTATTCTAGGTTATTGTCATATATCTTAGACTATGACTTGGATTGATCTTGAGATTGGCCTAGTTCATATTTGTAGACTTATTTTTAGGTATTTATCAGACATTTATTTGATGATGCTTCAGACGAGAATTCATTTGGACAATAAAGATGGATTAAATAAGATGTTACCTTATTTAAGAGATTGTTTTCTCTTGATGCTTGGATTTCAACTTAAGATTTACATGAGATCTTGATTCGCATTCAGATGACATCAATAATAGCTGGGTTTTGATCATACGGAGAATAACTTACCATGATTTTGATCTATCACATAATATTTATTTTGGATTATTAGTTGCAAGTATTTTATTTGGACATATTCATTGATAAGTTATCGAGTAATGATGTTTATGGATATCGAGACTTTCTAGATTTTAGATACCTTGAGGATATCCTACTCTTTAGTTATAATCTTGATTGGGATTAGAACTATTAGTGATGAAATTTAGACTATAATCAGATTTAGATTTTGGATTGGACTGGTTCATGATGGTAGTTATATAAGTGATATCTAAGTGGCATTATTAGTATATTTGATTATTCTTATTAATGATAAAACAGGTGAGAGTTTAGTTGGATATTCATGTTTTGATCTTGACTACTTCAGTTATTAGAGATAAAGTTATTATGAGAGTGATTTCATTGATATTAGTGACTATATTACATGTTCGAAGTTTTATGGAAGCTATTGATCAACTTTACTTATTGGTGACTTAGAGGGTAGATATATGGATGACCTTGAAAATCTGAGTTCATTGTATACTTTGACTGGATTATTGTATTGATGCCAGCAGTTCATTACTCATTCTGAATATCATAATTTACTTAGGAAACTTGACTGATTTTACATGCCATCTACCTGATAACTACAATGTCCATGTTACCATAGTTGCTAGGAAAATATTGTTATACGGTAATAACACCCTAAAGTTATACTTGTTACATGTCTTGTTATATTGTTATCCTATTCACTGACATTATATATCTTGTTATACCAGTATCCTGATTACTCATATTGACATTGTTACCCACCGAGATATCCCAGTGGTCTAGGTAACATGTACATTAAATAATCTTGATAATCTAAATAATCTGATATTAAACAATGTATACTGGGATTGGGAAAATTAATGGAAGAGACAGCGTCTGTATTTTGGGTGGACCTAGGATATAGGTTGCGCAGCCGAAAAAGGGTTCCACTGCAGGGTTCCCGGGGTGACTGACACCCCATCCTGTTCTTGTTCCTGTTATACATGTCATACATGTTCCTGACTACCTTATGGTACGTCTTAGTTCAGCGCCAGGAGTCTGGGTCGTGATCCCGGGTATGTATGGGACCCAACTAAAGCATGAACAATGTCTCCTACCGATCAGTTTCAATAACGTAGGACCCTGATTGACACATGTAGTAGGCGTAGTATGGGAAGCGTCTATTACAAGTGGCAATTGGTGTTCGCTGACATAATTAATATTAATAAATTGCTATTGATTGTATTGACCTGACTGTACTCATGTAAGATTTGACAGACATCTAATACATGTATACTATGTTGGACACCGATGGTATACATGACCTAATTATACATTAGACTTTAGTACTGACTGACTCTACCCGCCTGATATATATAGATCGTGATAGATACCTGATTGAATACCTGACTGGATACATACTCCACTGTGTGCTATCCACATTACTGTTTATTTACTTTATTCATGACATTTCTTATTCCAGTATATATATTTTCTTTATCTGCTCACATGTTATATGCACATGCACTTTCAAGTTCATTCACACATTCACTGAGAGTTCTGACTCCCTAAATTTGCATATCTAGATCTGTGGCTATTTATTGCTGATCAAGTATTTGGAGAGGATTACATGTGTTTCGAGGAGCTGGAGTCTTTTTTTATTATAGGTGTTTTTGTTCTTTTATTCATGTTATTTCTTGATTTTATTTATTCTTATTCTTTTATTCATCTGCTATCATTATGTTAGATATTTATATGTCATATTGTAGTGATAATAATTTATCGTAGTAGATTTTATAACTTGTTTAGGCTACTTTAGGCTTAGCGTATGTGCGTGGAGTATTTTTCTCGCATACATACGTCGCTAACCTTCGTCGCGACCCGTTTTCGCGTATTTTGAGAAGCGGGGCCTGACAGGGTTTTCTTGATATCAAAGCCAGGTTTGAAATAAAAAGGACATGTTCTTGCCAGTGACCTGAAACATGTTATAATTACACTGCAATATACATATATTACTTACATAGTAATACTGAGTCCACTTGAAAATCAAGCGTCCTTTCTTTGAAAATCCATCACTTGATTCTCTTCTTGATTCTCATATTCATCTCTACTCTTTTTTTTGATTTTATCTCTTGGAATTGATCACTCCATTCTGAAGCCGGTAACAGAGATCAGAGCGTGCAACGGAATCGTTATGTCTTAATGAAGCGAAGTGGTAGCTTGCTTATTTTCTCCCTTGATTTTGATCCTTTTGATCATTCCTTACTTTATGAAAATTTTGAGAAGAAAATTTTAATAAGGTGGGTAGAATGTAATACGTTCTAGTCAATAATACTGTATTATTATTTTTAAATATCTTATCTGGCTTTACCTGCCATTTTCTTAATTAACTTGACTTATAATTTTTAATATTAAATATACAAATTATTTCTAAGATATTAACATTAGCTTTATTTATTATTGCCATTATCACTTATTAATATTTTTAATTACTATTACTATTATTATTATTTGTTATTATTAGTAATGAGTGTTTCATTATGATTTAATTATTATTGCTACTGTTATGTTATTTTAATTATTATTAATAGTATTGTTAATTATTATTGTTATTAATGTTATTATTATGTATTGGTATTATTGTTGTAAATTATTATTACTAGAGTATTATTATTAGTATTTTAATTATTATTAGTTATTTCTATTACTACATGATTAATTATTATTATTTATCATCATTGTTATTATTAAAATTATTGCCTGAATTATTATTTTTCCCTGCTTGATTCTTTTCCCTATACCTATTTATCTAAATCCAAAACCCACCAACCCAATAACCTATAACCCAAAACCCAAATCCCCATAATCCCATCTTAAATCAAATTCAAATCCTAGGTCTAACTACCTGATGTAGATCCTATCTAATCAAATCTTTATCCTAGCAAACCAAATCATAAATCTAGGATAATCTTAATCTAAATCTTAGAAAAAATCATATCTAATCCTAACTTATTTAAATCTAAATATTATTTTTAAAATCATAATCTTAATTAATTCTATCATAACTACTAAGTCAAACAGTTTAAATTTAACTGAAATTCAGATTTTAATATCACTAATAACCTATAAAAGCCTAAACTACTTCTTTTTCTACCTCAAAAGAAAACCCTAACCCAACGCTTCCCACCTCCTTATTTCTTTTCTCCTCAAGCGGCGCATGAACAAAAAGGATCTCAAAGTGCCAAAATTGAGGAACACGCTAGGGGGGAGTCAAATCCAAGTAAGTAATTTATCTTCTCACAATTTATTTGATATAAATAGTTTATTAAAAATCATGTTTATATCATGATTATTCATGAATTTTTATACATCAAAACCTAACAACAAATCCAATTAAAATAGATGTGAGAATATAACAACCCATAATTTTAATTTACATAATTTTTCGAAAAATTTAAAACAAAAGATTTCAAAAAAAGGGGGGACTACCCTGCTGCACAGACTAGCCACTGGTCTATGCAATTCAAGCGCCTAGCCTGGCTTGGCTAGGCCAGGGCCCGGTTGGGCTAGGGCTGGCCTAGCCTGGCCTGGGCCAGGCAGGCTGGGCCGGCAACACAGGGCCTTGTGCCCTGTTCAAAAAAAAGAAAGAAAATTTTCGGACCAGGCCTGGGCCTGGCCTAGTCCGGCCTGGGCCTAATTTGGTCATTGGTTGCTGGATATATAAAAAAGTAAAAAAGGAAAGAAAGAAAGAAAGAAGAATCGCATAATAAAATAATCAGATAAAATAAAAAGGAAAAATAGAGAAAAATATAAACAATAGTCTACAACTCTTCTACTTTCTATGATAAAAAATTTAGACTAATATGAGCATAAACTAACCCAAACCACCCACTTTAAAGCTATTTTCTGTAATGGTAAATTCAGACCCGTTGAGCATTTTAATGGTTTAAAGCCTATTAAAAATCCAATAAAAATTAAAATTGGTTTAAATTAAACCTATTAAATTAATTAGACCCAGAGGACCATATTGCTAACTCTCAAACCAATTATTCAAGATTAAAGCCGTTATAACTCCCAAGTAAAACATCATTTTAAAATAAAAAATTCTAACAATTTCTATTGAAATAATTTTTGTAGATTTATCGGGATCTTAGGATTTCAGTGCTTTAAATTTATGATCAAACTCAAGTGAGTGTTCTTTATCTCTTTCAGTTAAACAAGAATTTTGTGATAAATAATTTTATTTTGTTTTGTAATTATGCTACTAAAATTTACTGAGATGATATTTGTGAGTGTTTGCTCATATATCTTTTCCTTATTTATTGTTGTCAGTTACCTGTGGTCACACTTAGTCGTCACTCATGAGGGAACATCACAAGTTAAGGGGGCTAAAATTGATCTCTTGTGTTCCCAATATGAAAACTTTATTATGCATGAAAATGAGTCTATTGATGATATGATTACAAAATTTACTAAAATAACTAATGGTCTTTCTTCTTTAGGTGATGCCATTGACAATGATCAAAAAGTCTAGAAGGTCATTCGTGCACTTCCACCCTCATGGGAAGTCAAAACTACTACATTGAAAGAGGTAAACGACAAAGAAGAGATGGAGCTCATCGGTCTTATCGGTAACCTTAAGACCCTTGAGATGGAGAGGAAGGCTAGAGAAGAAACGACACCATAAAAGAAGAAGACAATTGCCTTCAAGTCTACTCCCACCATCTCCGACGATGATGAAGAAGAAGAAGAAGAAGATGAAGATCTTTCCCTCTTTGTAAGAAATGTAAGGAGGATGTACAAAAAGGCAAAGATCTACAATAAGAGACGATGGCAAGAAAAGGAGGAAAAGAAAATTATCTATTTCAACTGTCAGAAACCCGGACATATCATTGTCGAATGTCCGGATATCGAAAACAAACTATCTTCCTCAAACAAGCCAAAGAAGCCATTTAAGAAGAAAGCTCCCAAAACTAAATGGGATTCAGAAAGTGAATCTGAAGAGGAGGTGGACACGGCAAACGTGCGTTTCATGGCAAATGATAACACACCTAAGGTAATTTCTGAACCATCCCTTGATGATTGTGATTTAACTATGGATGAACTAGGAGATGCATTTGTAGAACTTTCAAATAATTATGATTTTCTAAAGAAAAAATATCTAAAAATGAAAAAGAAAAATAAAGTTCTTCAAAATAAAATTATCACTCTTTCTAAAGAAAATGATGATTTGTCTTCAACTCTTTTATCCACACAAAAAGATTTTGATGCATACAAGATTTCATGAAAAGAAAAGTTTTTCATGATTGATGAAAATGAAATTTCTACTTTAAAAACTAAAATCAATACTTTGAGAAATATTTTAAAGAAATGTAAGTTTGATAAAGCTAAATTAGAGGACAATGCTTTCCAAGAAAAATTCTTCAAAGAGACATATTCATATTACACATGCTCACACTTCTAAATCACATACTAAACATGCTTATGTACTACATGCTCATCATACACATCATGCATTTATGTATGGTAGAGTTTATACATGTACTTATTGTGACCGAAAGGATCACTTAGCTAAATTTTATTTTGATCATATAAATGCTTCTAATAATCTTATTTGAGTTCAAAGTACTAACGTCATAGGACCCAAGAAAATATAGGTACCAAAATCAACAACTTCATTATTTGATATAGGTTCACACAAAGGCTCCAAGACGTAGGGAGCGGTGGTATCTTGATAGCGGTTGATCAAGACACATGACTTGGGACATCAATAATTTTGCAACCCTATCAAGGTATCAAGAAGGTGGCACCATCATCTTCGGAGATGACTCAAAGGGTAACATTATCGGTATAGGTAACATAAAATTCCTTCATCTTCATTGATTGAAAATATTATTTTAGTTGATTGACTCAAACATAACCTCTTGAGTATTTGTCAACTATGTGATCGAGGTTTCAAAGTTATTTTTGATGATTCTTCTTGCAATATTTTAGATGGTAAAACTGATGCTTGCATTCTTTCCCGGTTTTGTGAAAATAATGTATATATTATTGATATGTTAAATTTAGATTGCAATGCTACATGTTTAAATGTTTCAATGAGGATTCTTAGTTATGACATAGAAAATTAGGCCATGTATCTTTTGACCATCTATCTAGAATTAACTCTAAGGAATCGGCTAAGGGTATTCCTGGCTTGAAGTTTGAAAAGGACCGCATTTGTGATGCGTGCCAACTTTGAAAACAACCAAGTTCTCTTTCAAACTAATCAAGGATATCATGATATCTAGACCATTAGAGTTAATCCATATGAATTTGTTTGGTCCTACTAAAACTAAGAGTTTAAATAGAAACCCTTTTTTTTGGTTGACGATTTTCTCGTTTTACATGGGTTTTCTTTTTGGAACATAAAGATCAAGTTTTTTCACATTTTAATATTTTTCGAAAGAGGGTTAAAAAAGAAAAAGGTTTTTCAATTTTACACATAAGAAGTGATAGAGGTGACGAATTCATTAACTTTGAATTAGGCATGAATTGTCTTGTCCTAAAACTTCACAATAAAATGGAATCATTGAAAGGAAGAATCGTACTCTTCAAGAAATGGCTAGGACAATGATTAGTGAATACAGACTCGCTCAATATTTATAGGCTGAAGCCATAAACACTTCATGTTACATATCAAATAGAATTTATTTTTATAAAAATACTTTCAAAACTTCTTTTGAAATTTACTATTTGAGAAAGCCTAATATTTCTTACTTTAGAGTTTTTGGATGCAAATGTTTTGTTTTAAACACCAAAGATAAACTAGGTAAATTTGATGCTAAATCTTTTAAAGATATTTTTGTTGGTTATTCTAACACTAGCAAAGCTTATAGAATCTTCAATAAATCTACTTTGTAAATTGAAGAATCTATGCATGTTAAGTTTGAAGAATCTAATACTTTTGTTAAAAATGTTGTAGAGATTGATTCTCTAGATGAAGACATGGAGAAAGTAACTCTTGAAGGACTCGCCTATCCTAGAAGATAAGTCAAAACTTGATGAACAAGGTAAAGCTCAAGAGGTTGAAGTGCCGCCAACACTATCACTTCCAAAAGATTGAAGATTCTCTACAAGTCATCCCAAGGTACTCATCATAGGTGATGTATCAAAGGGGGTGACTAATCGTTTTAAACTCCATGATTTTGTAGCCATTTTGCTTTTATTTCTCATATTGAACCAAAAAGCATCCTCGAAGATGAGGGCGACTCATATTGGTTACTTGCAATGCAAGAAGAGCTCAATCAATTTGAGCGCAACCAAGTTTGGCACCTTGTTCCTAGACCCCATGATAGACCAACAATTGGTACTAAATAGATTTTTAGGAACAAGTTGAATAAGTCAAGTAATGTTGTTAGGAATAAAGCTAGGTTAGTTGCCCAAGGTTACACCCAAATTGAAGGTATCAATTTTGAGAAAATATTTGCACTCGTAGCACGGCTTAAAGCCATACGGATTATACTTGCTTTTGCTTCTTATAAAGATTTCAAAAATTTTCAAATGGATGTCAAAAGTACACTTTTAAATGATTTTATTAAAGAGGAAGTATATGTTGAACAACCCCCCTGGTTTGTTGATCCTACATATCCGGATTTTGTTTTCAAATTAGACAAAGCTTTATATGGTTTAAAACAAGCTCCTAGAGCTTGGTATGAAGACTTTCAACATTTCTTATTTCAAATGATTTTGTAAAAGGTAAAATAGATACCAACTTGTTTACAAAACATGTAGATAGTGATATTCTTATTATTCAAATTTATATTGATCACATTATATTTGAATCTACTAATGAAAAGCTTTGCAAAGATTTTGAATTATGCATGAAGATTGAGTTTGAGATGTCTATAATGGGCAAGCTAAACTACTTTCTTGGACTCCAAATCAAGCAAAGGAGCGATGGGATTTTTATAAATCAAGCCAAGTACACAAGGAAACTCATCAAGAAATTTAGACTTGAAGGGGCAAAGACGAGCAAAATTCATGGCTACCACAACAAAACTTGATAAGGATGAACAAGATATAAATGTTGAAATTAAACTTTATAGAAGCTTGATTGGTAGATTACTATATTTAATGGCTAGTAGGCTGGATATTATGTTTAGTGTATGTCTATGTGATAGATTCCAATCTTATCCTAAAGAGTCCAACTTGATTGCGGTAAAACACATTATTAGATATCTTAAGGGCACTATTGGAATGTGCTTGTGGTATCCAAAGACTAGATAATTTTTCATGATGAGTTTTTTGGATGCTGACTATAACGGCTGTAGAGTGGATAGGAAGAGCACAAGTGAAACTTGTCAATTTATAGGAATTTGTCTTGTTTCATGGTCTTCTAAGAAATAAAATTCTGTAACCCTCTCAATCGCCAGGCGGAGTATGTTGCGGCCGGGGCTTGTTGTGCACAAGTCCTTTGGTTGAAACATACTCTCCTTGACTATGATTTGCATTATGATCATATTCAGATATTTTGTGATAATAATAGTACTATTCATATGACTAAAAATGCAAATCAACATATAAGACAAAACATATAGAAATTCGATATCACTTTCTTAGAGATTACTATGAGAAAGGTGATACTGAAGTTGATTATGTTTCAACTGATTTTCAATTGGCAGATATTTTTACTAAATTACTTGATTTTAACAGATTCTCTTTCATTTATGGAGAACTAAATGTTTGTATTGTTGATTCATGAGTTTTTCCTACTAATAAAATCTACATATAATTTAATTTTTGGTTGTTTTTGCTTACCCTTTTTTATGCATGACAAAAAGGGGGAGAAGTATTTATGAGTATTTATTGGTATTTGAATATTTATTGGTATCTGTTTGATCATGGTCTTACACTATGCCTTTGTCATATAACCTGTTGATATCTTGTACTTGATAGCTAGCATAACCTGAGGGGAGATTTTACAAAGCTCTTTCCTAGATTTTTCTTTTAAATAGATTATATGTCATGTCATCATCAAAAATGGGAGATTGTTGGCCCAAAGATTACAATCCCCAGTTTTATGTTTTGATGATAACAAAGTATATGAAGTTATTTGGTACTAATCAAGTTCAAGAGTGTATTTCAGGGTTCAATAAGATCTAACAGGTTTCTTCTTATAAAGAAAAGTGTTGATGGCTCAAGGGTCCTCAAGTACAGGATCATAGCTCAAAGCTCTCTAAATCGCTCAAACGTCACTATCAGAGAAGCCAGCTTGAAGATTCTTGTAGCCGATTAGAACCTTGTAAGAAACTAGTTTGTTAATGAGTAGAATAAAGATTTGGGGCTCAAAGACACAAAAAATGCACATTTTCAAAAGTATGGTTTTGACATGTTTGGTTTTGATACTTGTTCCATATTTTTCTAAAAATTTCTATCTCTGTTTAGAACTTGTATCTCATAGCTATGCATGTCTTCTCTCTTTCAAAATTCAAACAAATTATTTGAAAATTTTCTGTATCTTCAAAAATACCTTGATCTAGTTTTTTCGGCCTAGGTCGGTTGACCGGGCGGTTGACCATACGTATTATAGGCTAGAACGGTTGACCGCACGGTCGACCGAACCTCTAGCAATTGGGGTGTGCACGTTGTGCACATTTTTGGTCGACCGACCGGTCGACCGGTCCCCTATTGTTATTGATCGGGCGGTCGACCGACTGTAACCAGGTTCAGTTAAACACGATCGACCGACCGGTCGACCGAGAGCCAACGGTCAAATTTGTTTGAATGGTCGATCGACCGGCCGGTCAACTGACCGAGACACTACCATATTGGCAGTAACGGCCAGTTTTGAAAGCTGTTTTTAAACATGTTTTTAAAACGTGTTAAGTTGAATTTTTAGGGTCAATTTCTTCCTTTTAAACCTGGTAAAACTACTCTAAAAATGTTTTTCTAAAACCTACATAAAGGGTCATTGGGATTGAATAATTCATAACAACAAATTTCATTAAAAATTTATTTTTGCTTTCAAAGAGAAAAATTTCAAGTTTTATTTTGTGCTCTTATTTTCAAAGTTTTTAATTGAGTTTTTCTACTCTTAAAATCTCTTTTTTCTGATTTTCACTCTTACTTACATCCCTGAGCTTCAAGTTTACATTTTACTCTATAAGGTTTTTGTAAGAGAGTTGCAAAGAGAGTGTTTGTGGTCTCTTGATCACCAAGAGCTTGTTATCTCAATTGGCTTTGTGTTGTTTCTGGTGTAGAGGATTGAGTTGGGAAGTGGTGTACTCCGAGTGGTTGTAATTCCTTGTTGTAAGGTCCCTTTGTAGAGGATCCAATAGTGGATAGTGAAATCCTACACGGTGGTGAAGGCGGGGACGTAGAGCGATGGCTCAAACCTTGGGATAAATTCTTTTATTTGTGATTGCTTTATTGTCTCTATTTACTTGTTTATCATTCATTTATTTTTATTTATCAATACTCATCTCAATAAGATAGCAATTAAGCACCTTAACTCTTATCTAGAGGAACACGAGGAGAAGTTCAAAGCCCTTCACGGGGAATCCGGCTTTAAGTCTTGTTTTGATTGAGCGGTTGCATCATTTCATATTATATTGTATTGAATTTTTATTTGATTAGCTATACACCTATTCACCCCCCTCTAGGTGTAATTTCAAAATTCACTGATAAGTTATCTCAGTAATGATGTTTATTGATATCGAGGTTTGGATACCGAGACTTTCTAGATTTCAGGTACCTTGAAGATGTCTCACTCCTTAGTTATGATCTTGAATAGGATTGAAACTATTAGTGATAAAATTTAGGCTATAATCAGATTTAGATCTTGGATTGGATTGGTTCATGATGGAAGTGATATAAGTGATATCTGAGTGACATTATCAGTAGATTTTATTATTCTTATTGATGGTAAAACAGGTGAGAGTTTAGTTTAATATTCATGGTTTGGTCTTGACTACTTCAGTTATTGATAGAGTTATTATGAGAGTAATTTTATTGATATCAGCGACTATATTACATGTTCGGAGTTTTATAAAAGCTATAGATTGACTTTACTTATTGGTGACTTAGAGGGTGGATATATGGATGACCTTACGAATCTGAGTTCATTGTATACTTTGACTAGATTATTCTATTCATGCCAGCAGGTCATTACTCATCTTGAATATCATGATTTACCTAGGAAACTTGACTGATTATACTTAGCATCTACCTGATAATTACAATTTGCATGTTACCATAGTTGCTGGAAAAATATTGTTATACAGTAATAACACCATCATATTATACTTGTTACATGCCCTGTTATATTGGTATCCTGTTCACTGACATTATATATCCTGTTATACCGATATCCTGATTACATATGTTGATGTTGTTACCCACCGAGTTATCCCAGTGGTCTAGGTAACATGTACATTAAATAATCTTAATAATCTAAATAACCTGATATTAAACAACTTATACTGGGATTGGTAAAACTAATAGAAGAGACAGCGTCTATATTTTGGGTGGACCTAGGATATAGGTTGCGCAGCTGAAAAAGGGTTCCACTGCAGGGTTTCCGGGGGGTGACTAACACCCTGTCCTATTCTTATTCCTGTTATACATGTTATACATGTTCCTGACTACCTTTAGTAGGACCCTTCTCATGATCAAGTTAATATTACACGTATGATCAAAGCTTTCAGATCCAAGATGCTTGGAAGAGCGCCAAAGTAGAGCTTCTTCCTTCAACGGATCACATTACAATCGATCGACGCTGAGCCAGCCAAACATCGTTAATATCACCATGCATGATGTTAATATTGAAGAGACAAAGTGTGAAACTTTAATTTTAGGCTTGTCACTTTTCTCATGATCAAGTTAATACTACACCTCTGATCAAAGCTTCTAGATCTAAGATGTTTGGAAGAGCGCCTTGGAAGAGCTTCTTCCTTCAATGGATCAGATTATGGTCGATGGACGTCGAGCTGACTGAACATTATTAAACATCACCATGCATGATGTTAATATCAAAAGAGACAAAGTGTGAAACTTTGGTTTTAGCCTTGTTACTCTTCTCTAGTACATCTATATTACATTCGACGCCTCCGACGGCTAAAGGATAGAGGAAGTAGTTGGCATTTAAGTCCAATGAAAAATCCTCAACAACTCATCATGTTGAGAAAAATAGCATGGCTAGCCCAACTCAAACAATAGTTGGTAAGGCATACCAAATTCGTTGATAGCTGAGGGTTTACTAAAAATCATAAAGGACCTGATCCCGCTTTTCCCTCTAAAATTCCTTACCAATTCCCATCCATGGAATGGTAAGACCTCAAAAAAGTTGTAATTATTTCCCCATCGAAATAATCACGAACAAACATGTTAAGTTAATATTGTAGTTCTGACATACCCCACTATTAAGTTAACATTATACCTCTAATAATGATTTTCATCAATATCTCCAGCGGATAAAATTTCAACTTATCAATTCTCTTCAATAGAATGGTAAGTCCACTAAAATTGCTCAAATCGCAAAATCTCTAGGTCAAGTTAATACTATATCTCTAACCAAAATTTAACTTGTCAATTCTCTTTGATAGAATGGCAAGTCCACTAAATTGCTCAGATCGCAAATTTCTCGATCAAGTTAACACTACCTCTCTGACAAAAATTGCTCATATTGCAATATAAAACCCTATTAAGTTAACACTGTACCTATGACAGTGGTTCTCTCGATTTTCCCACTGAAAATGAGACATTCAATGCTAAGTTAATATCACACCTCTGGCATCAATTTCATTATTAAGTTAAATACTACACCTATGATAATGATCTTCCCTCGAACTTTCTCATCAAAGCTGAGATGTCAAAATGCTAAGTTAATATCACACCTTTACCATTCACCTTGCTATTAAGTTAATATTAAACCTATGACAGTGATTTTCTCAGTTTTCTTAATGAAAACGAGATCTCTTTGATGCTAAGTTAATATCACACCTCTAGCATTTACTTCCTTGTCAAGTTAATATCACCCCTCTAACAATCAATTTGCTTTCAATTTCAAATCCTAACCCATCACGTTAACATTACATCTTTGATGGTAAAAATTTTCATAAATCCCGAGTGGATTTAATTTCACTTGTTATTCTCAGCAATAGATTAGCAAGTCCATAAAATTCGTTCAATTCAACTTATGTCAAGTTAACATTACACCTTTAACAGTAACCTTTTCAAATTTCTAAACGGAATTTTCAAACTTTGAATTGCTTGTTAATTGTCACCTCTAGCAAAACAAAGACAATCAATTTCATTTGTCTGATTTTCACAACACAAAAGGAATGTCAAGACAAAGAAGAAGGCAAATTTTATCACTTTTATTTATATCAAAATTTCGAAGTGATACAAACACTCTCTTACTCAATAAGAAAGAGTATTAATAAAGGAGTACAAAGAGTTACTCTTATTCAGCGAAAGATTGTACTTGCTCCTTGAAACGTTGGAAGCCAGGAATAGTAGGTCCACTTCTTCTCCTCTTGAGAACAATGGTGTTTCTCGAGGTCGAAATACAGTGGAACATTCTGATTCCACTCGACCAACCGGCATGAAAGTCTTCCTCCCTTACAAGGCCGTAATCCTTTACTTAATGGAAGATCTTGCCACCAGAAGGTCATCTAATGAGCATGGGTTCTTCGTCGTTGTCACTTCTTTGAACAAGAATAGGGAAGGGAGGATCCAAGACCTTACTGGTGACGTCCCCTTTCCCGTGACCTTCAAATGCATCATGCTTGTTTTGGTCGTTCCCTTAAGCAAGATTGGTGAAGGGAGGATCCTAGACCATACTAATGTCCCCTCCCTCTTTGATACCATCTCGAAAGAGAAGCTTTGACTTCCTGAATGGCTGCTGGTTGGATGAACTTGCTGTTCTTGTTAGCTTCAGTGAATGCAACTATCTTCCACGGGCTGGAGGAGACAGTAGAGTCAACACCGTCGATATAGTTGAGGCCTGCAAAAAGAGAAAACTCTGGGGTTAATTTTGAAAAGACAGAAAACATGTCAAGACATCGGGTGCAAGGCTCAGTATGAAACCCACGTCCAATGGTTGAAATGCGAGGCTCTTACGAAGCCCGCGTCTGAACTCCAGACTTAAAAAATTTTCTACGTCTGGGAGCTCAAACGCGAATCTTATAAATGAGGCTCACATTTAAGATCTCAGGACACGAAGTTCGCTACGCTCGTGTCTAAGATCTCAAAATGCGAAACTTGTTAGGACACGAAAATCACATCAAAAAGATCGAGATGCAGATCCGTATTCTACCCATTGATGCGAGAATCGCGTTCGCAAATCAAGCAAGGACTCATGAATCTTAAATCGATTTTTCAACTTCAAAAGAAGCTTTGGAAACTTTAGAAAGAAAGCAAGAGACAGTGTCTCTTCATGATTCAACAACGGCAAAAACTTCAAAAAGAAGTTAAGAGATAGCGTCATGATCAGCAATAGCAAAGCTTCAAGAAGACGGTGTCTAGCCATATGCGATAATGGTGAAAGCTATTTGCTACCCGAAGAAAGGATCTTTTGAAAGAAGGTGCTATCCATCAGGATGCGGCAACAAGGATGCCAGAGACTTGATAGTGATAATCTTTAAAAAAGATTGCAAGAAAGTATTAAAGCTTTAGGTTCTCCTTAAGATCCCAGAACTCTAGAGTTCTTCAGAGTACACACTTGAGGAAGAGGACAGTCAAATGAATAATTATTAAGAGACTCTTAGCCTATTTGTAGGCTCTCTAATGGCCTTAATTAATGGCATAAAACTCAAAGCCATTCTGAATTGCCTTAATTCGCGGCGCGAATCTCAAATCCAGTCTGAGCAAGGCATGTGTCTAACAGGTTATTCCAGTTTAAAAGATATTCGCACCCAAAAATTCTCAACGACCTTTGGGTCCTCAAGCCAGACACACGTCCCAAGCAGTGCCTGCATTCGTGCCTGAAAGCATCTAACGCGATCTTCGCATTCCAAAGAGTCACGTCTCAAGAGCCACATCTTAATAGCAATCAAAGTCGCATCTCTACGCCAATCAAGAGTGTGTCTCAACAACAATCAAGGGCTGCGTCTCCACAGCAACTAAGAGTCACATCTGCACAGCAATTGAGAATCGCATCTCTGCGATAATTGAGAGCCGTGTTTTAATCTCACTAAAGTTTGTGTCTCCACTTGATCATTATGACAACCGCATCTGTAAGGGCTGCGTTCTTTCACATACAAGGGGTATGTCCCTGCTTCTGCAATTAGTTCAATAGTACACTGGCAATAACAATCGATAACTCTATTGATAAGCAAACCAGAGCTCATAACAAATACTAGACTGAGTTTCTAAGACACTTGTGATGATCTTTCCTGGAGGCTTCAAGCAGTCCAATAGTACACTCACGAAGACCACAATCCAAACTAGATCACGCTCAGGGCATCTCAAAAGATTGCCAGTCAAATCATGGGAAGCCCAAATTCAACCGAAGTCTAAAGTATTTCAAAGTCTATCCCAGTCAACAGCGGAGTATCAAAAACTTTGGAGGAGTTCTATAGGCTGTCCAAAAAACACCAAGGACAAGTCATCAGACGCGAACCTCACTTCAACACGAAGGTCGCGTTTTGAGCTGAAACGCGGACCTCGCATCCCAAGAAGTATAAGGACTTCAGACGCGGGTCTGAGTAACTCTGTGTCCCATCCAACACGAGTCTAAGTAACTCTGCATTCCAGGTCAAGCGCAGGTCTAAACAACTTGGCGCTCCACTTCAGACGTGGGTCTGAAAAACCCTGCGTCTCATGTCAAACGCGAGTCTGAGCAACTCCGCGTTCTGAGACGCCCGCATCTATGTTTGATCGAGATTATTCCTGCACACAAAATAAAGTATTTTAGATTTAGAACAAAATGTGCAAGTTCTCAATTCGAATCCGCTGTAGCAAGGCTATGCGGGTCGTGATCCTCAGGGAGGGACTAGCGATGGAAGCGTTTGTAAGATTCTCTAAAATTTTTATTTATTTTATTAGTTATGATGGTATTTACAAGGAAGTGTGGTGGAAAGAATTTGAGAGAGATAGAGATAGAAATCTAAACTAAAGAAAGAAAGAAAGAAAGAAACACATACCTCTTCAGTCTGCTTACCTTTTGAACCGTTGCAATGATTTACCTTTTCTTGGAAGGCGTACAAGCATGGCGTATAGGATCGTCCGCCTTCTTAATCTACACTATGAAATAAAAGACAACTATGAAGACCTGTTCATCACCATAGGCCATCAAGGGCTCTTCTTCGGCTAGGTAGTCTCGAAGCAGTTGGTTCTCATGGTGGGCTAGACATTAGAGAGAAAATAGAAGAAAGCAAATACTGAGATACACAAGATTAAAGAAGAACAAAAAAACAAAAATAATAAAAAAACAAAAACAAACCTCGATTCGATTATTAAACAATGGTGGAAAAATAAAACTTACACCGACTGTCACCATCAGTACAAGTAGATCCCTTCCTCTATGAGAACATCTCTCCTCTCAGTTTTTACAAAAAGGAAAAAAATAAAAATTACAATGGAGGAGAGAAAATCTAAAGTACAAGAAGAAAACCTAAACCCTAGATTTGGCCCTCTGGCTCTGCCTCTGGACGCCCCTTCTCTGTTGCTCTGCAGGGGTATTTATAGGAGATATAGGAAGTAGAGTCCCAGTACAACTCCTCAACGAAAACGCATCGCCAACCGCCTCAGGATTGCCGCGAAAACGGGAAATTTGCCGCGGAAACGCGGCACTTTTGTAGCCAAATGCCACGCGCTTTGGCGCGTGGCATCCTCTGGTCCGTCCATCTGGGTTTATCCTTCTGAAAATTGCATCCTGGCTCTTAATCTTTGAATTTGGATATAACTTGGGAATCAAGTTACCTAGATCCCAAATCTTTTATCCACGAATTTCCTTCTCTTCTTTGCCTTTTATCCTCATCCTGCAAGTGTTTAGGGTTGAATAGAAGTCTATCCTTCCCTCTTCTTTGATATTTGCAATTTTAGCCCTGTGTATTTGCACTTTTGACATTTGGTATTTGCACTTTTGCACTTGGGCTTTGAATGTGGGCTTTTGGGCTCTTTTTAGGCTTTAATTCTTTTATTTTTATTTACTCAAGGCCTGCACACAATAAATTACAAAATATTAATAAATGTGCAGAATTAAATGAATAAATATGAAAATGTGATGGTAAATATGATGATAAAAATGTACTTTTCACTACCAATCAATCTACAACAAGCAACGCGAGATCGGCATCCAGCGTGAGACCTGCGTTTCTTTTGTAATAGACTCCATTACTGGGTTAATTAACTCCCATATAGTGGGGAGTTAATCTCCATTATGGAGGGATTTTAGGGGACAATCATACCCCTATGACTCCCTATAAATAACCTGAGTAGCTATGAGAAATTGGGACTCCTTTTTGATAAAGAGAGAAGACTTTTGGAGAAAAAGAGAAACGAAGTAGTCAGTGGACTCTAAACACTTTGCGTGTTAAAAATAGAGTTCCTCTCTGATTAGTCTTAGAGAGCATCTTGAAGAGAAGCTAGACAGTCGGTCGGTCCACGAAGAAAAAGAATCACTCTCCACCCCACTCGAAGAACCCAGCTTTAAATAAAGGGAAGAATCGAGTCTTCTTCCCTCTTTTGTAATCAGAATCGTTCTGTTGTAATTTTTCAGCCACTTAAAGAAATCTTACACCGACTCAAGAACCTTTTTCAAGGTGAAACAACCTCCTCTTGAAGTGGCCCTGTGATTGGAGCCGTCAATGATAAGGTTTTTGCAAAAACTCTAGGATTAAAAAAAATCATATGAGAAATTGATTGCTAAACTCTTACGATCATTACCTGAGGGAGCTGAGGTGTCAGCAATAGCAACCTCAGTGCTAATTATCATAACTTCAGTAGCCTCAGTGTGAATAACCTCTAAGGAAATATCCTCAGCAGCAGTAGTGTCATCTATATAGATCACCTAGAGGGGGGTGAATAGGTGATGTGCTAATCAAATGCCAAAATGCAGAATTAAAAACTATTACACAAACTAAACTGTCATATAACGTATAACCAAAGAGTGAAGGGCTCTGAACTTCTCCTCAAGATTCCTCTAGACTAAGAGTTAGGTGCGACTATAGCTCTCTTGGTTCAATACTAGTGTGAGCACATACACAATATCAAGCATATAAAGATAGACAAGAAATAGGAGCATGCTGATTGAGGCAAAACCTGCACATAAAAATAAAGAATTTCAGATTTAGAATGAAGATGTGCAAGTGCTCAATTCTTACCGCTATAGCAAGTAGCTATGCGGGTCGTGATCCACAAGGAGGGTTTTGCGATAGAAGCGTTTACAGTTCTGTATTGAAATCTTGTGAAGAAAAAACGAAAGTTCTTCTTTGTGTGTAAGAAATAAAAATGAAAAAGAATTTATGTTAAAGTTAGAAAGAAAACGAGAGATGAAGAAGGTGGAGAAAATGAGAAAATAAAAGAAAGAGACTATGTACAAATGAGTTGGGAAAGAAGTGATTTGGAAGATATAGTGTTGGTGATTTAATTTACAGAAATAAAAGAAAACAAATAAAAATAATTACTTACCTTCTTTTCACCAAAAGCTTACCTTGAGTTTTTAGCTACGATGTTACCTTGAATTGGAGGCAATCAGCGCATAGCCTATAAGAGTAGATTTTTGGTTTCTTCCACATTACATCATCAAGACACTCAAGCATGAAATGATACAGAGAGACTCACAATTCCATCGTCGTGAGCTATCGGTGGCACTCGCAAAGGCAAGGCTCTTTCGATGCTTTTAGACTCACTTGGAAGACAATTGTACCAAAAAGAAAAGTGAAGTAGAGAAGAAGAAGAAGAAGAAAACTAAAACAAAGTATATACAAAAAGAGAATACCGATTCGATTTCATAACGATAAAAGAAAAGAGAGAAACTTTACACCGGTGTCACGCTCAGCACAAGCTTCAGTCTTGTTCTTCTATGAAAGTCTGATCTCCTCTGAATTATATAAATGAAAACTAAAATTACATGAAAAGGAAAAAGAAAAAACCTACACTAAGAAATGGAAAACTAGGCTAAATCCTATCTCTGCATGGTCGTCCCATTTTTAGCACAAAGACTGCCCTTTTATAGGCATAACCCACACGAGGGGGATTCCGGGGAGATCGGGGGAGCAAACGCTCCCCCTAACTCCCCAACAAAGCCACGAAAACGCGGCTTGTGCCGCGTTTCCGTGGCCAGGGTGTGGCCATCTGGCCACACCCTGTTAGTGGGTCTCTCTGGGATTTTCTTCTGTATTTATCTTCAGTTGGTTTCTTCGTTTGAGTCCAGGATTCTGACGAAATGGCCTTTGATTCTTGGCTTTAACCGATCGATTCTGAGAGGATTCTTCTCAACCAGTTTTCAACCTCTTGATTTTGCCCTGATTTACTGAGTGCGAATTAATTCTGATTTAACTCAGAATTTTGGTGGGCTTTTGGGCTCATTTCTCTTCACTCCTTAAGGAATGGGCCTGCAAATAAATTAAACAATTAATTAGGACAATGCAGCTTTTATTCTATAATAAGTATGAAAATATGATATTAAATATGCAACATTAGCGACCAATCACATGCAAGATATCAAACAATCCCAAGTATGTATATCTATAGAGTACAAGCAATATCAAGTATGTAATAGATGAGCACAAGTGTAATAAGCATGTAAGATATAAACACAAGTGAGTTGAGAGAGAGATGAACAATCGCAAACACAGGAGAATTGTTTCGAGGTTTGAGCTACTTGCTCTACGTCTCCGCCTTCACCGCAATGAAGGATTTCCACTAAAAATGATCCTGTAAGATCACTCAGTGCCATAATACCTACAACGAGCTCCCTCAAGAACTCTTCAACCCGCAAGTCCCTCACTTGTTCCCACAAGAACAACACACAACACGAACCCGCAACCTCCAACTCCTCAAATTACAATGGCAGAATACATTGTGATCACTTCTCTTGATCATAAATAAACACTCTCATAAACAGGGATCCCTATAGGATGGATATAGCAATGGATAACTCAAGCTTGTGTAAGAAAAACTAGATAGATTTTGTGGTAGAAAACTTAAGAAAATCTTTTTGAAAAAGTCAAGAGAAGCACTCTTGATAAACACTTTATTTGATATAGAAGTTAAGCTCAAAAACTTGTTGAGAAAACTCTGTTGAAGACGGGAAAAACTAATTCTAAAAACTTCTCAAAATCTTATACAAAAACTGGCCAAAAGCCATACTTATAGGGCTCAGAAAACTAGCCGTTATACAGCCAGAGTGTCCTGTCGGTCGACCGCCCGGTCGACCGGTCAACGGTCAATTTTATGACAGTTGGGGTTGCCGGTCGATCGCTCGATCGACCGCACCCAAAGATAGAAAGTCAAAACTCTCTGTTGGTGGAGCGCTCGGTCGATCGAGCCAAGCCTGAGAGTGGACTTGAGCCAGTCGGTCAACCGGTCGGTCAGGAGCACTTAGGCTCATGCATGTGTGCCGTCGGTCGACTGGTCAGTCAACCGAACTAGCCTTCGATTGACCGGTCGGTCGACTGCAAGCAGCCCAAAATTCATATTTGATACTTCTTTTTAAACACATTTTAAATACCTTAAAATCTCCATAGATCCCACAAAAATAAGTTTATTGAAATACTATGAATTACAAATACGTGTGATTAAAAATCAACACGTATTACAAACATGTGAATCATTTTTGAGGTAAAAAAATTAAAGCTTAAAAAAATTGTATTTTTCCAAAAACAAAACTTCTAAATGAAAATTTAATTTTTCTCTAAATTTGTATAAATACAAAAAAAGATATTGAAACACATTTGAAGCATAATGTATATGTATAAAATCCAATGCACATATATATGATATATATACTTGTTTTTGACAATAAAAACTAAAATAAGTTTTGATACAAACAAAACTTAAACACATGAACTAAATACGTTAAAATAAGTTTTTCTAACCATATATGAACCATCAATATATATGGATGAGATCCAATATACATATAAACCATGTAAAATTGTTTTGATGAAATCTATTCATGAAACCGAAAGTTGTATTCTTGAAACTCAAAACCAAAATGATTAAAACAAAAACTGAAACTATTTAATCATGAAAGATAATAAAAATATTTTGTGTGTGTATATATGAACTTGAGCAATCTACAACTAATCTATCTTTTACATTTTATCCTAAAATAAAAATCTTAAACTTATAAAATTAAAATCAAGTCTTCTTGAAAATCTTCTCTTAAAAATCTTCTTTTCCATCTCGACTTGATTCAAACTTGATCCATGAGCTAGACTCCTCTTTGAGTACTAGCGCGAGCTCTTGAATCAACATGTGATGCTTCAAAATTTGACTTCGAATTTTTGTTGAAACTAATCACCGACTAAGATCTTGATTGAATATCTGAAACTTAATAAGTATAAGATTATTTGTATTATAATATGAGTTAATCATCATCAAAACTAGAGTGATGGGCCTTTGTGTTGGCCCAAAGGCCTTCCACTCTAGTTTTGATGATGATTAGCTCATGTAGTTATGTTTACTAATAATCTTGTGATTTTAGTTACAGATCTTTAATCTAGATATTAGTTGGTGATTAGCTTCAACAAAGGAGTTTAGAAGCTTTTCATGGTGATTCCAGGGCCAAAGCTTCAAGATCACACATTGCCTAACCCATGGATGGAGTTTTGGATCGGGTCTACTTGAAGATGGAGATCGTCAAGAAGACTTAGGTATCCATAGTTTAGTGTGTTTTAGATCCATTTTTAAAGCTTAGTATAGTTGATATGCTCAAGTGCACAATACACACACGTTTCATGTTTTGGATTTGGTTTTCATGGCTAATAGATCAAAACAAGTTTACTTTATTCTTATGTATATTAGACATGTTCTAGATATACATACATGCTTTAAACTTGCTAGACAAACTTATTTTGACTATCCTATTCATGTTTTGGAAAAATCAAGTTTGATAAAAATACATGTTTTGGTTTTAGGTAAAAATGATAAGACACAAAAATAGTTCATTTTGATTGATATTTGAGCTAAACTTTTTACAACATGTTTATATATCAATGCAAAATGATAAAACTATTTTTGGTGATTTTTAGAAGTGTTAAAAGATTTTTCAAAATATTTTTAAACTGTTTTTCTGACCCAGATTTCTGTTCCAGGCTTCAACCAGTCGACTAGTCAACTGATCAAGTCGACTTGGGATGAAGTCGGTCGACCGGGTCGGTCGACTGACGTGCACAAACCTGTGCACGTTTGGCAGACACAGGGACGGTCGACCGTCAGGGTCGACCGAGTCTGAGAGCAGTGCTCTCTGTTTGTTTGGGTCGACCGGGCGGTCGACCGGAGGCTCCAACGGTCGGATTTTAGACCGTTGGCGGTCGACCGGAGGTCTGTCAGACGACAGATCAGCCTAACGACTAGTTTTTTTTTTGGGGCTATAAATACCCCATCTCTTCATAGTTTTCTCCAAGATTTTTAGAGCCAAAATTTTCAGACTTTCTCTACTGTTTTAAAAGAGTTTTAAAAAGAGTTTTGTGCTAAAAAGATTTATCCTTGTATTGTTTTGGGTTTTTGAAAAATCAAAGAAAACTAGGTTTTTGGGATATTGTATTGGTTTTCATTTTCTATCATCTACAAGAGATTTCCCAAGTAGTTTTTCTTTGTTGCTTGTTTTCAAAAACACCTTGATTCCACACTTGAGCTATCTTCTATCCTAATCTATTTAGGATCTTGTATTTGTGGAAAAAGGAAAGAGGTTTGTGGTTGAGATATACCACTTGTTCTAAACCCTTGATTTCTTGGTTGCTCCCTCTTTGGTAGAGGTTGAGGTTGTTGTATTGGGTTGGTGTTTGCTCCCTCTTTGGTAGAGGTTGAGGCTTGTGGTTTGCTCCCTCTAGTGAGAGGTGGAGTTTGGTTGTAAACCTCTTCAGTAGAGGTGTTGGTTGTTGGCTTACCCCTTGGTTGTGAGGTGCTTGTTTGAGAGAGGAGTTCGGTACTCCCTTGTTGTAAAAATCCTTCTAGGTGAAGGTTCCCTCGGTGGGAGTCCTCGGTGGACGTGATAGTGGATTGGAAATCCTACACGGTGGTGTAGGCAGGGATGTAGAGCAAGGTGCTCGAACCTCGAAACATATCTTGGCCTTTGCGTCTGATCCATTGTCTCTCTAACTCTCTCTCTTTACATTTGTGCAAAGCATCATTCTTATTGCCATATCATTCATATCATATTGCTTGTGTTGCCTTGCATCTTTCATATTGTTGTATATCCATTATATGCTTGGCTTGCTTGTGTGTGTGCCTCACTTGTACTTAATCAACAAGAGCTTCACATAGCACCTCAACCCATATCTAGGGGAATCAAGAGGAGTTAGTCCAGAGCCCTTCACGGGGAATTCGGCTACACTTGTTGATTGTATTAAGTGTGTTTGCAAAATTGTTTTAAGCTTCCGCATTTAGCGTACTAAGTTTCTAGATTAGCACTTACACCTATTCACCCCCCTCTAGGTGTTTTTCAATTGGTATTAGAGCTAGTGCTCCTGATATTAGGCTTAACATCCTAGAAGTGAGATTCATTTGTTTGCTAATCTACATTTGTATTTGCTTGTTTGCACACTATTTGTTTTGCACACTCATCATGGATTGCTTGTCACCTCCCATGTTCGATGTCTCCAACATTGACACATGAAAATATAGGATGTCCTTGTATTTGAAAGCCCTAGGACATAAAGTTCACCTTGCCATTACCAAGGAATCCTACCTTAGTAATAGCAAGCATATTAAGACCAATGCATTAGCCCTAAAGGCACTTAGAGCATCACTTCACAAAGATTATTTATATGTGTTTGCTCACTATGATTCGGCTTTTGCAGTTTGGAGTATTATGACTTCTCCCGAGCTACCAAAGATCATTGAAAAGAAGAGGAGATCTAGAAGAGATGAGTCCGAAGAACATTGCCTCATGGTCCAAGGGAATGACTCCCTTGAGGTACACTCGGACACTCAACTAGATGCTTGTTCAAATTCATATTGCAATGATTGTTTAGAAGCACAAGCTATGAATGATGAACTTGCTAAAAATTGTGAAAATTTGATTTCTAAATATAAGATATTGAAAAAGGAAAATCTTGTTTTAAAAGAAGAAAATAAAAATTTGTCTTCTAAAATTGAGATTGTTTTGCAAGAGAAGGAAGAGGTGTTTACTGAAGGTGACTCACTTAGATCTCAACTAGACCTTGCATTAAAAGAAATTGATTGCTTGAAAAATAAAAATGATTGCCATGCCATTTTGAAAAATAATGATGCTTTGACTTCAAAAGTAGATTTTGTTTAAAAATAATTCTTTAAAATTGAAAATTGCTTCTATTTCTAAGGATTTAGAAGATTGCTTAAAGAAAAATGAAGTTTTGCAAAATAAGATTGATGCACATGTTTGCCATGCTAGGGTAGTATCACACACTTCACCTATTGCATGCCACACTTCTTCTTTAATTAACAATAATATATCCATGCTTAAGAAGAAGGTTGATTGTTTGGGCTCCACTATGAGCCAATGTGCCATGAACCATACACGCTTGGAATCCTTGGTTCGAAAGAAACAAGTTCCATCTTTTCATGCACACCATACACGACATACACATGCTCCTCACGGACACACCCCTCAACACATGTATGCTCATGTGTACACATGTACACATTGTGGACGTATGGGCCACCTTGCTAAATTTTGTTTTGATAGATTACATGATGTAAATTTAGCAAAGAATTTTGTTTGGGTTAGAGAAGGGACTAACCCCCATGGACCCAATAAGATGTGGGTACCAAAGACCACCCCTCGTATGTTTGATGTAGGTGTGGGCTCTCACATGACGTGAAAGTAGCGGCACCTTGGAGTGGATGCGTTCCGAGCTTAAAGGAAATCAATTGGATGCATCACTTTCAAGGAAAGTTTGGTGGAGAGGACCACCATGTTTTGGAGACAAGGAAAGTTGCCTTCTTGGTTTTGGTAACAATTCTTAACTCCTATTTATTGTTTACATGCTTTTCATATTCATTTGTTTATAGCATGTTTTGATGATTATTGATTAGTATGAAAATACCATGATAATTTGATTCTTGACATACATGTATAGTAGTTGAGACACACATGCTTATATGATCCCATTTTTTTTGGTGTTCTCTTGTTAGCTTAGCTATCATGTACATCATAATCTAATAACATGTGTATTTACATAGTAATCATGTTTAGTTTTATCATAATTGATTTATATCTTGGT
This sequence comes from Agave tequilana, assembly GCA_038442645.1. Taxonomy (NCBI): domain Eukaryota; kingdom Viridiplantae; phylum Streptophyta; class Magnoliopsida; order Asparagales; family Asparagaceae; genus Agave; species Agave tequilana. Next base: position 184,105 of record JAVJIF010031355.1, read on the forward strand.
TTTATGCTTAATGTGTTGATTACATGTTTAGATGTTAGTTTTCATTAAGACTAGGATTTATACTTATACATATAGTGGGCCACAAATAAATCTATATATGTTTGGGCTTAATTGCTTATTTAAACCCATTAGATGTGCTAGTATAGTCTAGTTTTGATGATTCATACATTTTAAACTTGTATTCTCATTTTTGAATTTGTTTTATGATTGTGTGTTTCACTTCATGTATATGTTTGTATTGCCAAACTTTAAGATATACATGTATACCCCTTGAGTCATTTGCCTTTCATGCAAATCTATTTATGGACTCATTTGTGTTTAGGGATATGTATGTATACTTATTGTGTTGACAATTCATACATGTACCTTGAAATGAAATTTGTTTTGGTGAAAAGTTTTTTTTTTCTTGATTTCGTGTTTATTTGTTTAACTTCATGTATATGTCTATCTTGTCCAAACTATTAGATATACATGTTTATCCTTTTTGAGCCACGTGCCTTCATGCATATATCTTTGTGGACTCGTTGTGTTTTGGATATGTATGTATGCTTTAGTTTGTATAAGACATACATATGCCTTGAAGATTAAATAAGTGTTGATGATTTTTTATGTTTTCATGTTTAAGGAATAAATGAGCTTATTGTCTACCTTTCATGATATTGATCTTCACATTGTATTTATACACTCACATTTATTGCTTACTCATGTTTTGTTTTCATGAGTCATAATTATGCTTAATTGGATTAGAGTGTTGACTTTCATGTGGATTTCTTATTTCCTGAAAAATGATTTTGTTTTATTCCTTGCTTGAAGGATTTCGTACTAGTTAACAAGTTTTCCATTTAACTAGTTCGTATTCTTCATTTTGGTAGTGGATTTCAAACACACTTTATTTTTCAAATCTATTTTTTGAAAACCCCTACCTTCCACGGGCGGTTGGATGGGAGATCATGTTCATGTATGCTTTCAAATGAAAATCATTTAAAACTTGAACCATGATTGGGTGATAGATTATATGAGTTATACCATGCTACTATTGTTATTCAATTGGTATCATTGAACTCTTTCAATTGGTATCAATTTTGACCTCTTTTTGTATACTTGATCGGGGTAAAACTAGCACTCAAAAATGTGTATTATGTGAAATCAATGAAAAGCTCGAATGTGCTTAGTGTACCCTCGATACTTCCGTTATAGCATTGGCTCAACGGGTCGTATCCACAGGGAAGGGAGGCGATAGAAGCATTAACAGTCTCTAGTCACGTCAGATGTTAACAATTCTTCTATGTTGAAAGAATGAAAAAGAAAAGAAAATGAAAAAGAATGAAAAAGAAACGAAAATGAAAACAAGCATGTGGTAGGTGAGGAGAGCGATGAAAACGTCGATAAGAAAATAAGAAGAGGAATTTGAAAACGATTTCTAAAACAAAGGTAAAAGAAAACTCATGGCTACTAACTACTAAGTACTCCACTAACCATACTAACCTCTTCGAGATAGTTGCCTCACATTTTGATTCTCGGCCATCACAATCCTTATCTTCAAGAAGCAATACAAAGCATGGCTCATGGATGGTTCATAACAATAAAAACATTGCAACAAGAACAAGCTATTACAAGCATCACTCATTACACTACTAGCATGAAATAAAAGAGCATGAAATAAAAGAGAGTTAGCTTGGTTAGCAAGTTAGCAAGTTAGATGTTAGAACCCATCATCTTTGGCCATCAATGGCTCTTGCAAGAACAAGGCCTTGTAGAGGCAACCCGATTCATGTGGATTATCAAGTAAGTGGTTAGATGGTTAGTGGTTAGTAGTTAGATTGCCATGAGAAGAAAATGTTAGCAAGAAATCATGTTAGAAGGAGAAGGAGATTACAATGGAGGAGAAAAGAGGCACCTTTACATAGAGTGTCACTCTCTATTACATCAATCCCTCTCAATCTCTCTCTATGAATCACTCAGACCTACTACAATGATCTAAAAACAAAGAAAAGAAAATACAAGAAATGAAGAACACTCACCTACACTACTCCTAAAATCTGGACCTACTCCTAAAAACGAAGACTGCTCTCGGTTTGGCTCTCTGCAGGGCTATTTATAGGGCTCAGAATGATCCAGAAGACGAGACGGGGCCACGCGTCGAAAATCGACGCGTGGCTCCCTAGGATTGCCGCGTTTTCCCAAGGATTGCTGTGGAAATGTAGCAATCCTAGGGAATCGTGTCTCTGGATTTCGTCCACGCGTTCGTCTGGCTTCTAGCGGCTTCCAGATATACCCCTTTTCTGGTACTTTCGCCCGAATATTCGTCTGACAGCTCAGGAGTCTAGGTACAATGCATGTTCTAGAAAATCCTTTGCTTGGCCTCCAAGTAATTGCGGGATTAATTAGCATAAATTGAGCTGAATTAGCCTCTTATTCCATCTTTGCCCTTGGACTTTGGATTTACCTGCAATTAAGACCAAAACACGATTTAGACGACTATTTATTCATAAAAACTGTGAGAAATGCGATATAATAATGCGGAATTGTAGACTAATCACACCCACACACTTATTCTTTTGCGCGTCCCGAGCAAAAAAAGAAAAGAAAAACTATACTACAAGGATTATTACACCACTTTCGCAGGTGACGCGATTGCACTGAGCGTGTGCAACAAGCCGTTAAACCTCTAGGTTACCCTAGAGGAGGAGTGTTGTCTCCTGAGGGTTTTCAGCGGATTGCACCCACAAAATCCATAAAGAAAGAAGACAAATGTTAGTGTTTTGAAAATTCATTTTGAAAGAGAGACATGTTTTCGAACTATTTTTGCAAAAATATAAGTGATCTAAGGTCATAAGTCCACCTATAATCATTCTTCCTTAAACTTAGTCTCTATGCAAGATCTTGTCTTCAATTAAGGTAAGAATTCAAAATTGGATTGAATATTTTATCTTTCATAAAACCTAGATAGTATGCACATTGTGATAGTGAAGATTTCTGGGATTTCAACTCTAACCATAAAGCCATTTATTTTTATATATTTATTTTCTTTTTCTCTTTTTTCTTCCCTTAGTTTAGGCTTTCTAGTTCACCCTTGTAACGAGCCTATAACCGATGACTCCCAAACCAGTTGGTCTTAGGGCACCAGATGAGAAAACATCCCTCGGGTTTAAGGACTCGAGTGAAAAAGGCCACGAAACTAAAGGGGATTATTTATTTCCTTTACCACCGTTAGGCGTGAATAATCATGCTTCTTGAGGCACAATTATCCAGCTTAATAAGTGATGTTTTATTTACATATATATATATATATATATATATATATTTTTTTTTTATGGCCTTTTTTGTCTTTGTTTCCGTCCCAAAAATGTGTAAATGTGAAGTGCATACTTTCTAAGGCAAAAAATTCAAGATAAAAATATCTCCCCAATTTTACTTACTTAGCCTATAATTTCAAACAAGATCTATTATTTCAACTAGGTTTAAGATGTCATAATTAAAGCTTTCTTAATTTCTAAGATACATCTTAATTTTCTTAAAATAGATCAAAACATTTGTCTCTTATTTCAAAAAGTTTTTTTTTATTTTATTTTATTTCTAAAAGAAGTGTAAAAGAAAGAAAATCTAAAAACTCTATGTTAGTAAACCCTCCCACACTTATTTCATGCATTGTCCTCAATGCATCGTGATATATGTATGCATGAAACAAAATAGATAGGGAAGGAAAAAAATTACCTTAAGGTGGTGGTTCCGGTGGTGGTCGGATTGGTCCACGAAACATGGCCCAATCAACTTTGCTTTGGGTTTTGAGGAACCCACCATAGACCTCCATGATACAACCCACTAGAATGATGCATGCATGTGTGAATTTTATTAACAATGTTACCCCATCTAATTTCCAATTTTCAAAATAATTTCGGAGTCAAATTTATCAAGATCCTTGTCCCAGAATGGAGTATGAAAAGATGGAATGATTGATTTGGACTCAGGAGGCACAGGAACTAATATCAACTAAGAAAAAAGACTTAAATCAAGTAAAGGTTCAGGAGTTGAAATCGGTTCAGGAAGTGGGTCCAAATCAAGAAAATGAAGCTCAAGTCCACCATTATTTCCCCATGATGGAATGTGACTTTCTATGAGTAGTGATTCAAGTTCAGGAATGACAGGTATGGGAATCAAAACTGACTCTAAAATGTTGCTCAAATTGGGTAACATAACAGGAGTCAATAGTGATTCGGGAATTTGAACAAGATCACAAATTGGAGGATCAAAGTCACATTCCTCATTCAGTTCAATTCCACAAAAATGAGAACTTGCCAATTTATCAATTGGTCTTTCAAAAGTATGAAATTGGTCAAGTTCAATATGATCATTATAAGAGATTGGTGATTCAATTTCACAATGAATAGGCACTGGATCCAATACAGACTCGGGAAAAGGAGTGAAATCAGGTGAAGACACCGGAGTCATAATTAAATCAGGAAGTAGAATTGAATCATCAAGTGGAAGTTCAGGATCATATTCATGCTCAAGTTCAATTTCAGGAAAAGGATAACTTGCCAAAATGTCAATGGGATCTGAAGTTTGGACAAGTTCAGGTGGGTGTGCTGAAATTGAATCTTGATTTCTAAAATGACAAGAGTCTTGGGTCATATCAATAGAGTTTGGCATAGTTGAATTGGTCAAAGGTTGATAAGATAGAGTTTCCTCATTCCTAATAATGTTAACCAATTGACTCATTGTTCTTCCACCTTATTGATAGACTCGGCATGTGATTTTTGATATTGTAATAAAGACTCCTTCAAGATATCCAAACTCTTATCTAGATTTGATGTATCTCCAAATGGTTGCTCTAGAATGGGAGTATAGGAATCTTGGTTTTGGAAATTTTGTGAATGATTTGAGTCAAAAATGTGTGGAAATCGAAGCTTGGACTCACACAAGAGTTCTTTACTCATTTCCAAGGCAAATGGTTGTTCATTATGAGGAGGTGGAACTGAGTAAGACTCTTGAAAATATTGTGAAATTGGAGGGGCCAATGTTTCTTGAACTTGTTGCTCGGCCCTCTGTAGATTGGCTTCTAAACTCTTTAGTAACTCAGATTTTTCTTCAATTGGTGGAGTATAAGAAGCAAATTTGGGGAATGAATATTGTGGACAAGGTGAATATGGTGGACAAGGAGGTTGAAAATTTGACTCGGGGTACGTGAATCCCCAATGACTATGTGACGAGTTGAAATTATTTTGGAAATTATAGTCATAAGAATGTGGGTATGGGTTGTATTGATTCGGATAAGGCCAACCCGGTGTATTTGGTTGGTGCATATTAGAAAACGCCGGGTTGGAATTATCCGATCCAAATGGAGTTGGTGTGAAATATGGATTCATGTTTGGATTGAAAGAATTGTTATTGTTGAATGTCATTTCACACAAAAAAAAATCACAAAAAAAAAAGAAAGAATCAAACAACAAACAAAAAGAAAAGAAAAATCAAAACCAAGCCAAGAGGAGGGTTGACCTAGACCTAGATGAAATGTCCCTAGGGGCCAACGTCTATTCAAATTTTATTAGGGCTTGGGTTGTGTGAGTGGGGAGATGATTTTTGGGCTAAGGAAGGGTGATTAAATCCCACCTTATCTTGTTTGGGTTTTGCCCTTAAGTTCAATTTGTGCAAGTGTGCAATATAGACAAGAATATAACACAAAGCGATAAATCACCCACGTGTTTGTCCTATGCTATATGCAATGCCATATGTACATCTCCATCCAGATCACAACAACAGAACAAAATACAGTATATTGGAATTGAATTGAACACGTGCCTAAATGCAAATGTCTAAACCGTTTTAAAAGCGTCCAAATACCGTATTTTAGTTCTTTTATTTTTATGGTATGTAGGCAATCAAAGCAAGAAATAAAGCAGCACAAATCAACTAGCTATTACAATTCACACATCCCAGAACAACAACAATTACAACGTTCACAAAAGTGCCGCGGTTTCACGGCAAAAGTCGCGGTTCCGCGGCTTTTCTTTTGAATCTGGGGCCCTGCTTTCAAGAGCAGAGGATGCAAAGCTAGGGTCTATTCTGCAATGTTAAGCACCTGTAAAGATTGCCCTGCACACCAAAACAGAGAAGACAATGTTAACAAAAACGTGAAAACAAAACCATTCCCTTCCCCGGCAACGGCGCCAAAAATTTGATCGGGGTAAAACTAGCACTCAAAAATGTGTATTATGTGAAATCAATGAAAAGCTCGAATGTGCTTAGTGTACCCTCGATACTTCCGTTATAGCATTGGCTCAACGGGTCGTATCCACAGGGAAGGGAGGCGATAAAAGCATTAACAGTCTCTAGTCACGTCAGATGTTAACAATTCTTCTATGTTGAAAGAATGAAAAAGAAAAGAAAATGAAAAAGAATGAAAAAGAAAAGAAAATGAAAACAAGCATGTGGTAGGTGAGGAGAGCGATGAAAACGTCGATAAGAAAAAAAGAAGAGGAATTTGAAAACGATTTCTAAAACAAAGGTAAAAGAAAACTCATGGCTACTAACTACTAAGTACTCCACTAACCATACTAACCTCTTCGAGATAGTTGCCTCACATTTTGATCCTCAGCCATCACAATCCTTATCTTCAAGAAGCAATACAAAGCATGGCTCATGGATGGTTCATAACAATCAAAACATTGCAACAAGAACAAGCTATTACAAGCATCACTCATTACACTACTAGCATGAAATAAAAGAGCATAAAATAAAAGAGAGTTAGCTTGGTTAGCAAGTTAGCAAGTTAGCAAGTTAGATGTTAGAACCCATCATCTTTGGCCATCAATGGCTCTTGCAAGAACAAGGCCTTGTAGAGGCAACCCGTTTCATGTGGATTATCAAGTAAGTGGTTAGATGGTTAGTGGTTAGTAGTTAGATTGCCATGAGAAGAAAAAGTTAGCAAGAAATCATGTTAGAAGGAGAAGGAGATTACAATGGAGGAGAAAAGAGGCACCTTTACATAGAGTGTCACTCTCTATTACATCAATCCCTCTCAATCTCTCTCTCTATGAATCACTCAGCCCTACTACAATGATCTAAAAACAAAGAAAAGAAAATACAAGAAATGAAGAACACTCACCTACACTACTCCTAAAATCTGGACCTACTCCTAAAAACGAAGACTGCTCTCGGTTTGACTCTCTGCAGGGCTATTTATAGGCTCAGAAGGATCCAGAAGACGAGACGGGGCACGCGTCAAAAATCGACGCGTGGCTCCCTAGGATTGCCGCGTTTTCCCAAGGATTGCCGTGGAAATGCAGCAATCCTAGGAAATCGTGTCTCTGGATTTCGTCCACGCGTTCGTCTGGCTTCTAGCGGCTTCCAGATATACCCCTTTTCTGGTACTTTCGCCCGAATATTCGTCTGACAGCTCAGGAGTCTAGGTACAATGCATGTTCTAGAAAATCCTTTGCTTGGCCTCCAAGTAATTGCGGGATTAATTAGCATAAATTGAGCTGAATTAGACTCTTATTCCATCTTTGCCCTTGGACTTTGGATTTACCTGCAATTAAGACCAAAACACGATTTAGACGACTATTTATTCATAAAAACTGTGAGAAATGCGATATAATAATGCGGAATTGTAGACTAATCAATACTCATATGTTTATTGTGTATGTATGTTTTCAATTGGTATCATCTATTGGTGATTGGTACTCATTCTATTTCATACACATATACATGTTTTATTTATGCTATTATATTTCTATATCTTGAGCACAAATCTTGTTTTTTGCTAGAGCTTGAACTTTATTTTTATTTTTCAATTGATTTATTTTTCAATTGGTATCTTATTTCAAGCCTATGCATAGTGTTTATTGGTATTTCATAAAGGGGGAGAAAATCTCATATTTTATTTTTCAATTGGTATTTAGTATTCCACTCCCTTGCCTTATGATAGAAAATAATAGTTTTCAATTTGATATTATTTGTTTTTGATAAACAATTTAAATTGGTATCATATGCTCAAAATAAAAATATTTACAATTGGTATCAAGATTGTGTTTTTATGTTCATTTTTTTTTTCAATTGGTATCAATATGCACTTCATTGTCATATCTTTAAATTGGTATCATAGTTGTTTGGACACACCCCTTATTGACTTTGTGTTTTGTCTTAGACAAAAAGGGGAAGAAGATTTTACTTGTTTTAGAAAAAGCTCTAATACTTTCAAAATGTTGTTTAAGACAAATTAAAATGTTTTGATATGTATTTTCTATATACAAGGAGAGCTTAACATCTCTTCTACATATAGATTCATGTTGAGTGTAGTGTATATTGAAGAGCTTGACAACTCTTTTTTATGTGGTACACGTGTGTAGGGGGAGCTTCACATCTCCTCTTATGCATTACATATTATACGTTATGTCATCCCTCTTTCATGTAATGTATATGTGTAGGGAAGCTAACTTTACGTCTTCCTCTTCATGAATGTATATCGCATATAAACTTTTATGAATTGAACCCCTTTTTGATCTTTCTGTTTTTGACAAAAAGGGGGAGAAAAATTTGTTTTTGTGTTTTTACCCCTTTGTTGATGATTGACAAAAAGGGGGAGAAGAATTTGAGTTAATATGCACTAGTTTTATATGCATACTTATGTTTTTGGCATATATTAAGTTTAATATAGTTTAATGTTAATTGGTATCTAGAGCATGCTTTGTGTTGAATATTTCATTTTGTATCTAGAGCATCTTGTTTATGCATTGTCATTCATGCATATTTATGTTTATTTGTTTTATGCATGAGTTAAGGGGGAGCTTCTTTCAAGCTTAGCTTTAATCCATGCATATATAACTCCATGAGTTTTGTCATCATCAAAAAGGGGAGATTGTTGGCCCAAAGGCCTTCCACTCTAGTTTTGATGATGATTAACTCATGTAGTTATGTTTACTAATAATCTTGTGATTTTAGTTACAGATCTTTAATTAAGATATTAGTTGGTGATTAGCTTTAACAAAGGAGTTTAGAAGCTTTTCATGGTGATTCTAGGGCCAAAGCTTCAAGATCACACATTTCCTAGCCCATGGATGGAGTTTTGGATCGGGTCTACTTGAAGATGGAGATCGTCAAGAAGACTCAGGTATTCATAGTTTAGTGTGTTTTAGATCCATTTGTAAAGCTTAGTATAGTTGATATGCTCAAGTGCACAATACACACACGTTTCATGTTTTGGATTTGGTTTTCATGGCTAATAGATCAAAAAAGTTTACTTTATTCTTATGTATATTAGACATGTTCTAGATATACATACATGCTTTAAACTTGCTAGACAAACTTATTTTGACTATCCTATTCATGTTTTGGAAAAATCAAGTTTGATAAAAATACATGTTTGGTTTTAGGTAAAAATGATAAGACACAAAAATAGTTCATATTGATTGATATTTGAGCTAAACTTTTTATCACATGTTTATATATCAATGCAAAATGATAAAACTATTTTTGGTAATTTTAGAAGTGTTAAGAGATTTTTTAAAATAATTTTAAACTGTTTTTCTGACCCAGATTTCTATTCCAGGCTTCAACCAGTCGACTAGTTAACTGATCAAGTCGACTTGGGATGAAGTCGGTCGACCGGGTCGGTCGACCGACGTGCACAAACCTGTGCACGTTTGGCAGACACAGGGACGGTCGACCGTCAGGGTCGACCGAGTCTGAGAGCAGTGCTCTCTGTTTGTTTGGTTCGACCGGGTGGTCGACCGGAGGCTCCAACGGTCGGATTTTAGACCATTGCCGGTCGACCGTTGGCGGTCGACCATTCCGGTCGACCGGAGGTCTGTCAGACTGACAGATCAGCCTAACGGCTAGTTTTATTTTGGGGCTATAAATACCCCATCTCTTCATAGTTTTCTCCAAGATTTTTAGAGCCAAAATTTCCAGACTTTCTCTACTGTTTTAAAAGAGTTTTAAAAAGAGTTTTGTGCTAAAAAGATTTATCCTTGTATTGTTTTGGGTTTTTTGGAAAATCAAAGAAAACTAGGTTTTTGGGATATTGTATTGGTTTTCATTTTTTATCATCTACAAGAGATTTCCCAAGTAGTTTTTCTTTGTTGCTTGTTTCCAAAAACACCTTGATTCCACACTTGAGCTATCTTCTATCCTAATCTATTTAGGATCTTGTATTTGTGGAAAAAGGAAAGAGTTTGTGGTTGAGATATACCACTTGTTCTAAACCCTTGATTTCTTGGTTGTTCCCTCTTTGGTAGAGGTTGAGGTTGTTGTATTGGGTTGGTGTTTGCTCCCTCTTTGGTAGAGGTTGAGGCTTGTGGTTTGTTCCCTCTAGTGAGAGGTGGAGTTTGGTTGTAAACCTCTTCAGTAGAGGTGTTGGTTGTTGGCTTACCCCTCGGTTGTGAGGTGGTTGTTTGAGAGAGGAGTTCGGTACTCCCTTGTTGCAAAAATCCTTCTAGGTGAAGGTTCCCTCGGTGGGAGTCCTCGGTGGACGTGATAGTGGATTGGAAATCCTACACGGTGGTGTAGGCGGGGATGTAGAGCAAGGTGCTCGAACCTCGAAACATATCTTGGCCTTTGCGTCTGATCCATTATCTCTCTAACTCTCTCTTTACATTTGTGCAAAGCATCATTCTTATTGCCATATCATTCATATCATATTGCTTGTGTTGCCTTACATCTTTCATATTGTTGTATATCCATTATATGCTTGGCTTGCTTGTGTGTGTGCCTCACTTGTACTTAATCAACAAGAGCTTCACATAGCACCTCAACCCATATCTAGGGGAATCAAGAGGAGTTAGTCCAGAGCCCTTCATGGGGAATTCGGCTACACTTGTTGATTGTATTAAGTGTGTTTGCAAAATTGTTTTAAGCTTCCGCATTTAGCGCACTAAGTTTCTAGATTAGCACTTACACCTATTCACCCCCCCTCTAGGTGTTTTTCACTTTGGCCAACAATCTCCCCCTTTTGATGATGAAAAAACTCATGGAGTTATATATGCATGGATTAAAGATAAGCTTCATAGAAGCTCCCTCTTAACTCATACATTGCATAAAATATTTATAGATATTCAATAAAGCTCATAAACTAAACCAACATAATTATAAATTCATAAACAAAACATAGCATGCATATATAAAACTCTAAATTTCTCTCCCTTTTTATCAGTTCATCAATAAATGGGTAAAGAAAAACAGTGTAAATGTATATGTGATATAAATACATGAAAAGGAGAGACTATAAAGTTAACTCGCCCTGCATACATACATTACATAAAGAAAGAGGTGACTAAACCCTAACCCATATAAGCATAATATACAATGTATAGACGGGATATTAAGCTCCCCATACACACGTGTACTACATAAAAAAAAGAGATTAAGCTCTTCTTCATGTACTACACTCATCATGAATCTATATATGGAGGAGATATTATGCTCCCTTGCATATAAGCAATACATGTCTAAACAAATTTTGAAAACCTATTAAAACAAATTTTGATATCACTTGTAATTAACAAAACATATTTTGATACCACATGAATCAATTAAACAAATTTTAATAATACTTGAAAAAAAATTGATAAACTGATACAAAATATACTAGTAGATAAACATAAATATTATCTTATAGATACCACTTGTAGATAGCACTTGTAGATAAACATAAATATTATCTTATAAATAAACATGAAATCATTTTAAGTCAAAGAATTTTTCTCCCTTCTTGAAATAATCACAAAACTAATGCATAAGCTTGTTGGAAATAAAAGTAAATATGTTGAAGTAAAATCAAGCTTAGCATGAAATCAATTTATGCTAAAAAACATGTATGTTCAATGTAAAATAAACACAATCAATCATATATATGTATGTCTATCAATGAAAATGCCACTTGAAATTTTACGCATACATATATAAAAAAACTTGATTGAGTATATAAAAATGAAATAGCATGAGAATCATGTGTATAACCAATATCATCTACCGTATCATGCACAAGTTAAAAAATATATACAATGTAGCATACAAGGCATGGTCGCCCAATCAATCGACCTTGTAGGGTAGAAGTTTTCAAAAGTAATTTATAAAGATAATTTTAGCATAGATTGAAAACACTACCAATTGAAGAATAAAGAACTAGTTTAAAGTATTTTGAAAACTAGTATTAAATCCTTCAAGTAAGGAACAAAACATATATATATATATATATATATATATATATATATATATATATATATATATATATATATATATATATATATATATCCCATGAAAACATGCTAAATACACAATAATTGATACTCAAAGATCAATGAAGTACATATATGCTCATGAATCGAAAATTATGAGTAAGCAAAAATGTGAGTGCACAAGAATCATGTGAATAACATATTCAGAAAAATAAATCAATAAAGCTCAAAAATCAAATATAGCATGAAATTTTTTTCTCAAAAACATGTATATCATATAATAATGCAAGAATCATCAAAACTAGGACATACAATGTACAATTAAATATAAAATGAGTAATGAAATGAAATAAAATATATATGACATGAAATACAAGTGTAACTCAAGAATTGCACATGTATAACACAAGTTTTTAACAAGATTTGCATATCAACATATTGTTGGCCCAAGGTTACAATCACCCGTTTTTAGTGTGTTTTGATGATTACAAAACATATATAGTTATTTCTACTAATCATATTTGTTGTTTTAGTGTGTTTCAGGGTTCTAATGAAACTAGAAGTTTTCTTCCCTAAAGGAAGGTGTTTTGACTCAAGTCACCTCAATTCGGGCTCAAGTATCAAGCTTGCAAGATCATATGGAGAAGCCCACTTGAAGAACTTGTAGTCCTTAGAACCAATGTAAGAAATAGTTTGTTAAAGTTTGAGTTTTGAAAAATTGGCTCTAGGATACACACACACATTTTTGTATATAAGTTTTCATGTTTAAAGCTTTTGTTTCTAAGTTTCATGCCTTAGTACATATACATGATTTCAACTTCTTACACAATGAATATCTTGTTTAAATCATGTATGTATACTCTTTCTAGCATGATACTTAGCTATCCTCACTTCAAAAAAAATTTTTACACAAAATTCCAAGTTCTGTCTCTTGCTGTCTTTCTGTTTCAGGCAAGACCGGCCGACCGGACCGGTCGACTGGCACTAGTATCAGGACGTGCACGCTTGTGCATGTCTGTCGGCCGACCGCCGGGTCGACCGACTGAAACAGTTTTGCTCTCGGGTCCGCCCGGTCGACCGCCTTCAGAAAACTGTGTTTCATTTTAGAGGACGGTCGACCGAGCGGTCGACCCGAGCCCAAAGGCTCTTTGCCAGCAGGGCGGATGGCCGACCAGACCGGTCGACCGCCAAGCCTGCAGAGCCCCAACGGCTCTTTCCTCTTTGGTGTAATTCTAAAATCTATTTTTATAAACTGTTTTTGGCAGACCTTTTCTGAGTTTTTAGAGATCTTTTCCAGATCAAATAAGCTTAAAATGAAAGAGTTTTAATCCTTTCCTCTCCCTATAAATAGAGGAGATAGGTCTCTTGCAATACACCAAGAAAATTTCCTAAGCTTTCAAGTTTTCAAAAGAAAAGAAAAGTTTCAAAAGCTCTCTATTTTCAATTCATTCTTGGCTTGTTTTTCAGTTGTGTTAGCAAGAAAAATTCATTTACAACTGAGCTTTGTTTCGTCATTACACTTCTAGAGCCAAAAATTCCCTACTCAATCTATAAGGAAGTTGTAAAAGAGAGTGTTTGTAAGAAGTTTAGTGATCTTGTTGTGATCACTTGGTTACTTGTGTTCTTCTTGTTCTTGTGGAGATAACTCTTCGGTAGAGTTCTTGTAAGTGGTGGAGCTCGGTGCTCTGGTCTTCGGTAGACCTTGTAATCGTCCTCGGTGGATAGTGGAAACCCTTCACGGAGGTGAAGGCGGGGAGTAGAGCGTGGCTCGAACCTCGAAATAAATACTTGTGTTTGCGATTGTCTTTTGCTCTTGCTCTCTATTTTCGCTTTACTTTCAATTGCTCTCTATTGCTTATTGTTTCTAGTATTTTGTTTCCTCTACTTGTGATATCTTGTGTGCACTTCATCATTGCCTATTATTCATTCATTGATATTTTGTCGATCAAATCTCATACAACAAGATTGCATTGCGCACCTCTAACTCATATCTAGAGGAATCACGAGGAAGGAGTTCAGAACCCTTCACGGGGTATTCGGCTCTTAGTCTTGTTTTGAGAGATCGTTGCATCATTCATTCATACTTATTTCAAAAAGATTGTTAGATTAGCAATTACACCTATTCACCCCCCCTCTAGGTGTTTTTCAATTGGTATCAGAGCTTGGACTCTAGGCTCTTGGCTTAACAACCTTAGAGAGATCCTATATTTGCTAATCATTTCATTCATTTCCACTAAGTAAAAATGGCTGATGGAATTAAGACCCCTCCTAAGTTTGATGGACTTAACTTTCCCATATGAAAAGTTAAGATGACCGTTTTCTTGCAATCTCTAGGTAGTCGAGTTGCAAAGGCCGTGACCAAACCCTTTAGTGCACCCCCCGGTGATGAATCCACTTGGTCCGAAATTGAGACTAAGGAGTTTGATGCCGATGCTAGGGCTCACTGTGCACTACTTCTAGCCCTCAATGATGATGACATTTCTAGGGTCATCCATTGCAAATCCGCATTTGAGATTTGGACACACTTGCTAGTAACACATGAGGGGACCTCACAAGTGAAGAGGGCTAAGATTGACCTTCTTCGGTCCCAATATGAGAACTTTTGCATGCAAGAAAATGAAACCATAGATGATATGGTTACAAGATTTACAAAGATCACTAATGGACTTTCTTCTCTAGGTGATGCTATCGACAACGACCAAAGAGTTAGAAAGATCATTCGGGCTCTTCCTCCTTCATGGGACGTTAAAGCAACAACCTTGAAGGAACTCAATGACAAGGAGGAGATGGAGCTTATATTTCTCATTGGGAACCTCAAAACCCATGAGATGGAGAGAAAAGCAAGGGAAGAAATGGCTCCCTCCAAGAAGAAAGCCATAGCCTTCAAAAGTCAATCATCATACTCCGACGAAGATGATAAAGAAGAAGATGACGAAGAGCTCTCACTTCTTGTCAAGAATGTTCGGAGGATGTATAACAAGGCTAAGTTCCAAGGTAGAAAGAAATGGCAAGGAGGTAAAGAAGAAAGGAAAATTATTTGCTTCAATTGCCAAAGGCCGGGACACATAGTGGCATAATGTCCGGACAAAGTAAAGCCCTCCACCTCCAAGAAGCCTTATAAGAAGAAAGCCTTGAAGGCTACATGGGATTCCGAGAGCGAATCCGATGAGGAGGTTGACACTGCAAACATGTGCTTCATGGCTAATGAAGGCACAAGCAAGGTAACCCCTAACACTTCTTCTATTAATGATGAACTTTCCATGGATGAGTTAGGAGAAGCTTTTGTAGAATTATCACATAATTATGATTTTCTAAAGAAAGTATTTAAAAACGAAAAGGAAAATGAGTCTCTTAATCATCAAGTTTTTACTCTTTCCAAAGAAAAAGATGAATTACTTTCCACTCTAGCTTCCACCCAAAAATATTTTGACAACTACAAGATTTCATGCAAAGGTAAGTTTCCACAAGTTGATAAAAATGAAATAACCATGCTAAAAAAGAAAATTGATTCTTTAGGAGTAGTTTTGAAAAAGTGTGAATTTGACAAGAATAGACTTGAGGCTATGTTTCCTAAGAAACAAACCCCTAAGAAACATGCTTTTCATGCTCATGCTCATGTTCATACTTCACAACCTCAACGTCATGCCAAACCCCCAAAACATGCTCACCCCATACACACACATCATGCATTCATATATGGTAAAGTGTTTTCATGTTCATTTTGTGGCCGTAAAGGTCACTTAGTTAAGTTTTGCTATGATAGACTCAATGCATCTCATCATAATGTTTGGGTTCGAAATACTAACTTTCAAGGACCCAAGAAAATTTGGGTACCAAAATCAATGAATTTGTTAAATGATGTAGGTACCATCCAAGGCCCAACGACGTAGAGGGTTGTGGTATCTGGATAGAGGTTGCTCAAGGCACATGACTTGGGACATCAATAACTTTGCAACCCTATCAAGATACCATGAAGGTGGCACCGTCACCTTCGGAGATGATGCCAAGGATAAAATCATCGATATTGGTAATGTTAAACTTGGTACGTCCCCTTTAATTGAGAATGTTGTTTTAGTTGATGGCCTCAAGCATAATCTCTTGAGTGTTAGTCAACTTTGTGATAAAGGTTTTGATGTTGTTTTTGATAATAAGTTTGTAAAGTAATTGATAGAATATCTAATACTTGTGTGTTTTCCGGTTTTCGTGAAAATAATGTTTATATGATTGATATGTCTAATATGTCTTGTAATATTACTTGTTTAAAAGCCCTCGATGATGACTCTTAGTTGTGGCATAGAAGATTAGGCCACATTTCTTTTGACCATATATCTAGGTTAAACACAAAGGAAATGGTGAAAGGTATTCCTTGTTTGAATTTTGAAAAGGACCGAGTTTGTGACGCATGTCAATTTGGGAAACAAACTAAGTCTTCTTTCAAGTCAATTAAGGATATCATGACATCACGTCCTTTGGAGTTGATCCATATGGATTTATTTGGTCCTACTCAAACCAAAAGTCTAAGTGGGAGTTGGTTTGCATTTGTTTTGGTTGATGATTTTTCACGTTTTACTTGGGTTTTCTTTTTTGAACACAAAAATCAAGCCTTTTCACATTTTCAAGCCTTTAAGAAAAGAGTTGAAAAGGAAAAAGATACTTCAATTTTAAGAATAAGAAGTGATAGAGGAGGTGAATTCATTAACCTACCCTTTACCACTTTTTGTGAAGAACATGGAATAAAGCATGAACTATCTTGTCCTAGAACTCCACAACAAAATAGAGTAGTTGAACGGAAAAATAGAACATTACAAGAGATGGCTAGGACAATGCTTAGTGAATATGGTCTACCACATTATTTGTGGGCCGAGACCGTTAATACATCATGCTATATATCAAATCGTGTTTTCTTGTGTAAAAATACTTCAAAAACTTCTTTTGAAATGTACTTTTCTAGAAAACCAAATGTTTCATACTTTAAGGTTTTTGGATGCAAATGTTTTGTTTTAAATACAAAAGATAATTTAGGAAAATTTGATGCTAAATCTTATGAGGCATTTTTTGTGGGTTATTCTAATACTAGTAAGGCTTATAGAATCTTCAATAGATCATCTTTGACTATTGAGGAATCTATACATGTTAAGTTTGAAGAATCTAATTTGTTTGTTAAGAATGTTGTAGAAATAGATGCATTGGATGAAGACTTGGAGAAAGTTACCTTGGAGGATACACCTACTATGGGAGACAAGCCAAAGGATGATGAAGGAAGTAAAGCTAAAGTAGAAGAGGCTCAAGGAAATGAAAATCAAACAAATGAAGTAGAGCCTACTCAACAACTTCCAAAGGATTGGAGATACAATCCACATCATCCCAAGGACCTTGTCATAGGTGAAGTATCAAAAGAGGTAACCACTCGCTCTAAGCTTCATGATTTTTGTGGTCATTATGCATTTATTTCTCATGTTGAACCCAAGAACGTCCTCGAAGCCGAGGCCGATTCATATTGGTTGCTTGCCATGCAAGAGGAGCTCAGTCAATTTGAGCGCAACCAAGTTTGGCACCTTGTTCCTAGGCCCCACGATAGTCCAACAATTGGTACTAAGTGGATCTTTAAGAATAAGTTGGATGAATCGGGTAACGTAGTTAGAAATAAGGCTAGGTTAGTTGCCCAAGGTTACACTCAAATCGAAGGAATCGATTTTGAAGAAACCTTTGCACCCGTAGCACGGCTTGAAGCCATACGGATGACACTAGCATTTGCCTCATATAAAGATTTTAAATTTTTCCAAATGGATGTTAAGAGTACTTTTCTAAATGGTTTTATTGAAGAGGAGGTGTATGTTGAATAACCCCCCGGGTTTGTTGATCCTACACATCCGGATTTTGTGTTTAAATTAGATAAAGCTCTTTATGGTTTAAAACAAGCCCCTAGGGCTTGGTATGAAAGACTTTCTTCATTTCTAATTTCAAATGGTTTTAAGAAAGGTAAAATAGATACTACATTGTTTACAAAACATGTTGAAAATGATATTCTTATTGTGCAAATTTATGTGGATGATATTATTTTTGGTTCTACTAATAAATCTCTTTGCCAAGCTTTTGAATCATGCATGAAGGATGAATTTGAAATGTCTATGATGGGTGAGCTCAACTATTTCCTTGGTCTCCTAATCAAGCAAAGGAAGGATGGGATCTTCATCAATCAAGCCAAGTACACAAAGGAACTAATCAAGGGTTCGGGCTTGAAGGAGCAAAAGTGAGCAAAACTCCCATGGCAACAACTACCAAGCTTGACAAGGATGAACAAGGTAAAAGTGTAGACATTAAGCTTTATCGTAGCATGATAGGTAGCTTGTTGTATTTGACGGCTAGTAGGCCGGATATTATGTCTTCGGTTTGTCTTTATGCTCGTTTTCAATTGTGTCCTAAAGAGTCTCATTTAGTGGCGGTAAAACGCATAATTAGATACCTTAAGGACACCATTGAAATGGGTTTGTGGTATCTGAAAACCGGACAATTTGATATGAAGAGTTTTTCGGATGCCGACTATGCGGGTTGTAGGGTAGATAGGAAGAGTACAAGTGGAACATGTCAATTTCTTGGTAATTGTTTTGTTTCTTGGTCTTCCAAAAGCAAAATTCGGTAGCCCTATCAACCGCCGAGGCGGAGTATGTTGCGGCTGGAGCTTGTTGTGCACAAGTTCTTTGGATGAAACATACTCTCCTTGACTATGATTTGCATTTTGATCATATTAAAATATTTTGTGATAATACTAGTACTATTCACATGACTAAGAATGCAAATCAACATAGTAAAACTAAGCACATTGACATTAGGTATCACTTTCTAGAGATCATTATGAGAAAGGTGATATTGATATTGATTATGTTTCTACCGATTTTCAACTTGCCGATATTTTTACTAAACCATTAGATTATGCTAGATTCTCTTTTATTTGTGGTGAGTTGAATGTTTGCATTATGGATTCTTAAAGACCAATTTTTATTGTTGTTTTTGTTTTTGTTTAACCCTTTTTGATGTATGACAAAAAGGGGGAGAAAAAGAATAAGTTCAGTTTGTTATCTAAAAAGAATAAGTTCAGTTTGTTATTTAAAAAGAATAAGTTTGTTGTTTATTCTTTTTTTGAGTTTTTGACAACAAACTATTGTGTTTTCAATGCTTTATGTATCTTGCTTTTCATAGTCATTATTTATACATAGCATTATTTGAGGGGGAGCTTCCAAGCTCTTCTTCCATTTTGTTTAAATAACTTATTGTTTTGTCATCATCAAAAAGGGGGAGATTGTTGGCCATGGTTACAATCACCCGTTTTTAGTGTGTTTTGATGATTACAAAACATATATAGTTATTTGTACTAATCATGTTTGTTGTTTCAGTGTGTATCAGGGTTCTAATGAAACTAGAAGTTTTCTTCCCTAAAGGAAGGTGTTTTGACTCAAGTCACCTCAATTCGGGCTCAAGTATCAAGCTTGCAAGATCATATAGAGAAGCCCACTTGAAGAACTTGTAGTCCTTAGAACCAATGTAAGAAATAGTTTGCTAAATTTGAGTTTTGAAAATTGGCTCTAGGATACACACACACATTTTTGTATATAAGTTTTCATGTTTAAGCTTTTGTTTCTAAGTTTCATGCCTTAGTACATATACATGATTCCAACTTCTTACACAATGAATATCTTGTTTAAATAATGTATGTATACTCTTTCTAGCATGATACTTAGCTATCCTTACTTCAAAAAAAATTTTACAAAAAATTCCATGTTCTGTCTCTTGCTGTCTTTCTGTTTCAGGCAAGACCGGCCGACCGGACCGGTCGACTGGCGCTAGTATCAGGACGTGCACGCTTGTGCATGTCTGTCGGCCGACCGCCGGGTCGACCGACTGAAAGCAGTTTTGCTCTCGGGTTTTCTGGGTCGACCGCCCGGTCGACCGCCTTCAGAAAACTGTGTTTCATTTTAGAGGACGGTCGACTGAGCGGTCGACCCGAGCCCAACGGCTCTTTGCCAGCAGGGCGGACGGCCGACCGGACCGATTGACCGCCAAGCCTGCAGAGCCCCAACGGCTCTTTCCTCTTTGGTGTAATTCTGAAATCTGTTTTTGTAAACTGTTTTTGGCAGACTTTTTCTGAGTTTTTGGAGATCTTTTCCAGATCAAATAAGCTTAAAATAAAAGAGTTTTAACCCTTTCCTCTCCCTATAAATTGAGGAGATAGGTCTCTTGCAATACACCAAGAAAATTTCCTAAGCTTTCAAGTTTTCAAAAGAAAAGAAAAGTTTCAAAAGCTCTCTATTTTCAATTCATTCTTGGCTTTGTTTTTCAGTTGTGTTAGCAAGAAAAATTCATTTATAACTGAGCTTTGTTTCCTCATTACACTTCTAGAGCCAAAAATTCCCTACTCAATCTATAAGGAAGTTGTAAAAGAGAGTGTTTGTAAGAAGTTTAGTGATCTTGTTGTGATCACTTGGTTACTTGTGTTCTTCTTGTTCTTGTGGAGATAACTCTTCGGTAGAGTTCTTGTAAGTGGTGGAGCTCGGTGCTCTGGTCTTCGGTAGACCTTGTAATCGTCCTCGATGGATAGTGGAAACCCTTCACGGAGGTGAAGGCGGGGAGTAGAGCGGTGGCTCGAACCTCGAAACAAATACTTGTGTTTGCGATTGTCTTTTGCTCTTGCTCTCTATTTTCGCTTTACTTTCAATTGCTCTCTATTGCTTATTGTTTCTAGTATTTTGTTTCCTCTACTTGTGATATCTTGTGTGCACTTCATCATTGCCTATTATTCATTCATTGATATTTTGTCGATCAAATCTCATACAACAAGATTGCATTGCGCACCTCTAACTCATATCTAGAGGAATCACGAGGAAGGAGTTCAGAACCCTTCACGGGGTATTCGGCTCTTAGTCTTGTTTTGAGAGATCGTTGCATCATTCATTCATACTTATTTCAAAAAAATTGTTAGATTAGCAATTACACCTATTCACCCCCCTCTAGGTGTTTTTGACATATGATATAAACATATAAATCAAAATATGCTTTAACTAAAGCATATAAAAACATGAATCTAAAAAAATGGACATGTAATTCACTTGAAAACATGAACACTATTTTTAAAAATACATGCATAGTTAGGCAACAAACCAACTCAACTATAAGCGCAAAATAACATACGATGGAGTCAAGGTTACTACACTAGCATATAAGCATTTAACATTTTTAAAAGTGGAGGATGAAATGATTACCAATACCGATGTAGCCAATCTATTTCTCCAAACAAGGTGGTCCTCCCACTAAAATTTCTTGATAGCGCTGCATTCAAGATATATCCGTCAAGCTCCGGTTGCATCTACTACTAAGACACCAATCCTCTCACGTTTTCTGAGAGCCCACACTTACATCAAAAATAAGTGATGATGATTTTTGGTAACCCATATCTTTTTGGGTCCATGAGGGTTAGTAACATTTGAAACCCAAACATTTTTATTTGCAAAATTGAAAGAATTTAATTTATCAAAATAAAATTTTGCAAAATGGCTTTTGCGACCACAATGTGTACATGTGTGCATTCTAACATACAAATCAGTGTGATCATGGTGTGCATGTGGAGTACGTCGTAGGGTATGTGCATGAACATGTGGAATATGTTTCTTGCGAAACATAGATTCCAATCTACTATGATTAAAGGCACAATTGCTCAAATTTGAGTTCAAACAATCAATTCTATTTTTCAAAATATGAAACTCATTTTTGACAATAGAAGATGATGGAATAGTAGCATGAGAAACATGGCAAGAATGAGAAGCAAAATTATTTTTAAGACTATTAAAAGAAATAGATAAATTCTCTTTTTCTTTTAAAACAAATCCTTTTCTTTTGAAAGAGAATCAATTTGTTTTTCAATGAATTATTTCCTTCAAGAATAACATTCAATTTTGAAGACAAGGAAACTTTCTTCTTGTTCAAAATATCATTTTCATTCAACAAAGTTTCATTTTCTTTCAAAATTAAATCATTTTCTTTCTTCAACAAATCATATTTTTTAAGATGTTTATGACAAAGCAATGCAAGGTCATCAAAAGACATATCAACATCATCATCAAGCTCCGAATCAGATATTACCTCAAGGGAGTCATCCCCTTGACCATGTAGCATATGTTGGAAGCAGCACTTCCTTCATCCGAGTCACTCTCCTTGTAATATTGCATTTGTTCACAATGGGAGATAAGAGCGTTGCATACTACAAAAGCCGAATCAAAATTAAAAATCCTACATAAATAATCATTATTTACGGTTGACTTTAAAGCATGAAGAGCTTTTGCATTAGCCTCAAGATGTTTGCCATTATCAAAGTAGGATTCTTTAATAGTGGCAAGATAAACATGAATACCTAGGATTTTGAGGTACATAGACATCTTAACTTTTCAACATTGAAAGTTAAGAATATCAAACATTGGAGGTACAGTAAAATTCATGTGTGTGTATAAACAAATAATATGATTAGCAAAAATAAGGATCTTAAACTCTAGGATGTTTGACCCAAATCAAGAGCACCAAGCTCTGATACCACTTGTAGATCACCTAGAGGGAGGTGAATAGGTGATGTGCTAATCAAATGCCAATAATGCAGAATTAAAAAATATTACACAAACTAAGCTATCACACAACGTATAACCAAAAAGTGAAACCAAATTCCCGATGAAGGGCTAATTAGTTTCTAAAATTGCATATTTCATACCACATATTCACATTTATTTAATATTAAATCCTATTAATAATACCTCTCTTGCATGTTTCTAGGTCCATAGCATGAAATGAAGAAGAAGCCCAAAATCTCATTTAATTAGTGATTAAAAGCCTACAAGAATAGCCAATGACCTTGGAGGGTGGTTTCGTCAAAATCGGGGGCCCAAATCTAGATTTTAGGAAGTACAGCCGACAGGGGGACTAGCGGAGGGCGCGCAGCAGGCGGCGCCGCGCGCGCCACCGTAGAATTGCAGCAAAAACGCGGCAATTGCCACATTTTTGTGGCAATGTCGTGGAATCGCGCGCCGTGATTTGACGCGCGACTCCGTACAGCTACCCTGGCCCCCTTTCTCCTATAAAAGTCTTGGATTTCCATAGCTGAAAAGGGAGGAGTTTTGAGGTTTTAGGATAGTTTTTAAGGTTTTCTTCTCCATGTTGTAGTTTTAAGATAGTTTAGTTTAGTTGTTCTTCTTCTTTCTATTTTGTATTTTCTATTTCTTATAGATCTTGTAAAGGAGAGAGAGTAGTACATGAGTGGAAAGAAAGAATGCTTGTAATGGAAGGTGACAATCTATAAAAGGTTCTCTCTTTATCTCTTCTTATTTTTTTCTCTTCAACTCCTTTTACATGTTTAGCTAATTTTCTCTCATGACAACTAACTACTAACCACTAAATTGCTAACTTCTTACTTGATAATTTACATGAATCTAATAGCCTCTACTTGGCCTTGTTCTTGCAAGAGCCATTGATGGCTCATGATGATGGATTCTAACGCTCTAACATCCTAACTCTCTAACAAGCTAACTTTATTTTATTTCATGCTTGTTCTTGTTTTGTTTTTATGGTTTAAGTGTAGCTTACACTTGTTTTGTTGAGTTTGGATGCGAAAGTTATCTTATATGTCACGCTTTGAAAGGCTCTTGAACCAAAGACTAGTGATGGCCAAGGATAGATGTGATGCAACTATCACTAAGAGGTTAGCATGGTTAGTGGAGCCATTAGTAGTTAGTAGTCATGAGTTTTCTTTCTCTTTTTACTTTATTTTAGATATGCCAACAAAATCACAAGTACCATTCTTTTATATTTCTCACTTCTTTGTTTTCACCGTACTTCTCTTTTCATTCTTTGTTTTCATTTCTTTTCATTCTTTAAAACATTTAAGAATACTTAACATACACGTGAACATACCGTGTAAACTTCTATCAACTCCCCCTCCTTATGGATTCAACCCGTTTAGCATTTATGCTATAACAGAAGTATCGAGGAAGCCAAAGCACACACACTTTAACTCTTGATTTCAAAACCACACTTTTCGTGCACGATTTTTCCCCGATCAAATTTTGGCGCCGTTGCCGGGGATGGGAACGGTTTGACATCACATTTATATTAACTTTTCTTCTTTGTTTTTGGTGTACAGGTTAAATTTTTAGCATTACAGAAGTCCACACTTGCTTTTCTGCGGTTGGGTAAATTCTTATATATTCTTATACTCTGCTGCTAGTTTTTGTTTATATTACCTGTGCGCTGTAATAATTTTAAGAACTAAAATACTGAAATTGGATGCTTTAAAATAATTTAGACATTTGCATCTAGGCACGTATCGATTTCAATTCCAATATACTGTATTTTGTTCTTGTATTGTTGTGATCTTGACGGAGTTGTATGAAATCACCTAGAGGGGGGGTGAATAGGTGATGAGCTAATCTAATGGTCAATAATGTGGAATTAAAACTTATTTATGCAAACTAAAACTTATTAAACTAAACACCAAGTATTCCACAAGAGTGTAGCCGGATTCCCCGTGAAGGGCTCGGGACTAACTCCTCAAGATTCCTCTAAGTAAGAGTTGAGGTGCTCGTTGGCTCTCTTTGTTTAATACTAGTGTTAGCAAACAATCCCCAAGCATATAGCAATTAAGCACACAATATATCTAGCATATAAAGATAAAGACAATATAAGCATGCAAGATATAAACAAGTAAGAGATAGAGAGAGAGCAATCGCAAACACGGGAGATTTGTTTCGAGGTTCGAGCACACTTGCTCTACGTCCCCGCCTTCAACACTTGAAGGATTTTCACTATAAACTGATCCCACCGGATCACTCGGTGCCGCAACACCTACAAGGAGAGTTCACACTTGAACTCCTTGGACTCTCTAGTCCCTTCACTCGTTCCCGTAAGAACACACCGCAAGCCCACTAGCTCGCCGAGTCCGCACCTCAAACAAAGAGTTCACACACGAACTCGAAATACCGCGAACCCGCAAGCCCGCCTCCTCAAAGTACAAAGTAGAACTTTGGTGATCACAACACTTTGATCACCTAAAATCCTCTCACGACAAAGATCCCTATAGGTAGATATAGCAATGGATAGCTTAAGTGTTGTGTGAGAAAACTAGGATTGAAATGGTGGAGAAAAACTCAAGAAATCACTTTGAAAACTCTTGATAAACTCTCCTTTTGAATGGAAGTAACAGGCTCTAATACAAGTGGAGATAAACACCTAATAGAGTTGGAAAAACTGGCTCAAAACCCACTTCAAAATCTTGTCTAAAACAACCCCCAAAAGCCCCCTTTAAATAGGCTCCAAAAACTAGCCGTTACAGCCAAGATGACCTGTCGGTCGACTGCCCGGTTGACTGGCCAACGGTCAGAATTCTGACCGTTGTGCCAGCGGTCGACCGGCCGGTCGATAGTGGCAAGGATACAGAGAGCTGAGCTCTTTGCCGGTCGACCGCCCGGTCGATCGGGGCCGTTTCCAGAGAGCAGACACTCTCTGGCGGTCGACCGTGCGGTCGACCGGCCCATCCTGTGCACGTCTGTGCACGTCGGTCGACCGGTCGGTCGACCGCCAGAGCCTGGCAGGCCATTTACAGGATTTAAAACTTGAATTTTTTATTTAAATAAAATCCCATAAATTCACGAAAAATCTACTAAAATAGTTTCAGTGTAATACTTTGATAAACAAACATGTTTGAGCAAAATCAAAATATGTTACAAACATTTTGAACTATTTTTGTAACTTAGAAATTTTGGCTAAAAACAAAAAACCGTATTTTTCCAAATTTGTTTTTTCAAAATTTCTCCAAATACAAAACAAGATATTTTAAACACTTTTAAAGCATGGTGTGCATGGATATGATCCACGACACATAAATGATGAAATAACTATGTTTTTGACAATAAGCACTAAAACGGTTTTGGTTAAAGACATGTAAATTTTGAATACCAAAAAAACCAAAACGGTATTTTTCAAAAAGTAAACTCTTTTGTATTTTTCTAAAATAAAAACTCATCTAAATCAAGAGTGTGTGTGTGTATGTGGTATACTTGAGCAATCCACCAACTATTCTATTCTTTACATTTTATCTAAAAATAAAATCTTAATAAAAACAAACCTAGACTCAAGTCTTTTTCTTGAAGGTCTTTACTTAAAGTCTTCACATCTTCTTGACTTGGTCCAAACTTGATCCAAAGAGCTAGACTCATCTTGAGTACTTGATGTGGTCTTGATGCATAGGCTCTTGAATCAAACCGTGCTAGCTCTAAAACTTGACTTTAAATCCTTTGATGAAGCTACACACCTACTAAGATCTTGATCACAAATCTGAGACTAAATAAACACAAGATCATTAGTTAGTACTATAACTACATGAGTTGATCATCATCAAAACTAGAGTGATGGGCCTTTGGGCCAACAATCTCCCCCTTTTTGATGATGACAAAACTCATGAAGTTATATATGCATGGATTAAAGTAAAGCTTCAAAGAAGCTCCCCCTTAACTCATGCATAACAAATAAGCAATAAGATATGGCAATAAAGCACATGAAACATGTATGCAAACATAAGGAGATAAACTGTAACACCCCATCCTCGGTATACGTACATAGTTATGTATCCTGATTTTTGGAGCGTATTATTTTATTATTTTATTTTATTTTCTGTTATTTAAATTCTTACTCATATAGCAGTACTGCATGATTTGACCTTTTCAGTATTCAGATTTGATCGATTTCAGTTTCAAATATTATTTTTTAATATCCTAGATTTTTCATGATTTTCTGGAATTTTTCAGAATTTAATTGCAAATCTTCAAAACCGGTGTCGACCAGTGTCGCTGACCGACTCTCGGATTTTTAATTTACAAACGGAGTTGGAAATCTAGAAACGGCTTTCACAGTATTTCTTAAAATCATGTTTTCTATCTAAATATTTTTTTTTAGAATTTTTAGAATTTATCAAAAATCTGGCCTACCCGGTGTAGACACCGTCTACAGTGGATTCCAGGATTTTTATCTTGAAAATGAGATTGAATTTTTGAAAACCGATTTCACTAAAAATCTTAAAATAATATTTATTATTTTTGAGAATTTTTGGGAGACTTTTTGAGATACTTCATTTTTTGGGCTTTTCCTGAGTTTTCAGTGTTTTCCCAGATACCGAAATTATGTCCGTATATTTTATTATTTTCTCTCTCCTTGCCTAACGCGAGATCCTCCAACTCTGAACTCAGCAATTAATGCGGAAACTCTCTCCATCCCGCATTTAATGTCGTGTCCTTCAAAAGAAATCAAATCAGATCAAGACACCCATGCTTTTTCGTCCTATTCTACCAACGCAACATTTGCAAGACGCGAATTTTGCTCCCGCGTCTGGGCAATTGCCAGACGCGGATTTGAAATTGAGGGAGGCGCAGCCTTTTATGGGAAGAGGCAACTTTTGAATGAGACACTTGTTTCATAAAGATTGGATGGCAATATAATAATAATTTCCCCCATGTATATATACACCCCCCTTTATGTTTTCTCCTCTCCTTTTTCATTTCTCCTTCCTCCTCCAACAGCAAACGTAGCCTCCATAGAAATCAGCAGCCAAGCCCTTCTTGGCTAGCCATTTTCACCCATCATCACCACCATTCCCTCCACCATTCTTCTCCTCCATCTCCTCCTCCAATCTAACAACAACAACAACCATAATATCACCTCCATCACAATCTTCTTCCTCTTCTTTTCCACCACAACAACCCATTACCTCTAAAACTTCACCACCGTCTCCACCACCACCCACACCACCATTTTCACCACCAACTGTACCATCTTCTTCTCCTCGCCATTCTCTTTCCAACGGACTATAGGATCGTCCTCCGAAACACCGTTTGCAAAACTCCAAAAATTCATATTGTACTAGACTTGCACCACCATCAACCTCCTCTTTTGGGACTTTGCCACCCAACTCCGGCCAACTCCGGCCGCCGCCGGAGAGGTCCAGCCGACCAACATCCCCTTTCCCTTCTTTTCTTTCCTTCTCTTCTTTCCTTTCTTTCTTTCTTTCCCCTGCATTTCTTTCTTTCCTTCCTTCTTTCTTTTTCTTACATTTTCTTTTCTTTTCTTTTCCTTACTAAACCTGCGTTTTCCCCTCTCCATTTCCTGCGTCTTCCCTCTCCATTCCCTGCGTTTCCTCCTCTCTCTTTCCTGCGTCTCTCACTTTCACTGTCACTCACCTTCTCTTGTTAATCACTAGACGCGGATTTTACTCCTTGCGTCTGATTAACTGTTCAACGCATTCCTCGCGTTCTTTTATCAAAGCGACGCGGAGTTTACGCTCGCGTCTACGATCTCTTCGTGTCCTTGCTGAAACGCGGGTCTCGAACCCTGCGTTTGTGACATCTTCGCAATGCGACTCTCGCGTCTGCGTTTTCCTGTATTATGAAACGCGGGTCTCAGACCCCGCGTTTGTAGCATCAACGCGGCGCTATCCCCGCGTCTACGACCCCTGCGTCTTCATTCTCACTTTTCTGATTCATCCTTCTCCTTCTCTCTTTTTATATATATATAATATTGGTTACTTGGACTCCGGAGCTTGGAATTTCCCGGTGTATTTCTTAAAGCTTTAGGCGAGTGTTCTCGCCATCCTTCAGATTTTCATGCCTTGCCATGATTGACTAATAGTACATTATTTTCCCGGCACATTTGCATGCATCATGCTACAACTTGATACTTGCCCCGCAATAACATTTTGATACCTGATTTTAGATTATCATATTTACGGGAATCTTGTACTCGCTATCCTGTATTACATACAGTGACTTGAAATGACAATACTCATGACTCTTTAACTTCTGATCTTGCCAGGCACTTGCTTTCCCGTAAATTGATAATTAAATAATAAATCATAAAAAAAGAAACAACTTGCATCGGGTCGGGGGAATTTGCGGCTATCAATATATGTTCGTGTTTACAGTGGCACTAGGCATGTTGTGCAACTAAAATTTCCAGTCTGACCTGTGGCCTCCAGGCGACTGAGGGGAGTGCTGGCTCCCTCCTTCTTGGTACCATCTTGATAAGGGCATTCTATAAGACCCTCCTGTAGGCCTTGCGGCCGGTTCCATGCACCAGCAATGGAACGTCCTGGACCGTGGTCCCGGGCATGTACGGGACCCACTGTAAACATTGTTCGTTGATACCCCCGTTGGTTTCCAATAACAGCCTCGATTTACTCATATGTGGATGTATGTGTACTGGGACGCTATTACACATACCTAGACATACGGGTAGAACGAGTAATAAGTATAAATATAAAAATGGCAGAGATGGATTTATTCAGACCTTATTACTTTCACTTTATGCCTCCATTTCATGCTTACTGTACATGTACACTCAACACCGTTATTGATGCTTAATATTATTTTGATCATATCAACACATGCATATACTTATCTTTACATGACACTTGGCTTTCACCTACATATTCGTTAGGGAGTTTCTGACTCCCCTGAACTTGCATGTTCAGGTTCTGAAGCTTGGATTGAAGAGGAGCCCTCCACTGAAGACCAAGCCTATCTCTCGGAGCAGGCTGACTTGCCCTAGCTCCTTCTGTTCCTGAACCTTCCTGCTAGCTCGGGGATCTTCTTCTCAGCCCGTGAGCACCTTTTGCTGTACAAATTGTAATTTTTACTTTTGTACCTGACTGTGATATAATGTACATGTACCTATATATCACGCTCTGTGATAACTTTGTAATCCTTATGTTGGAATGTATATTGCCACGTGTTTCCGTACTCTGATTCTTGTCTGTACTGATGCTTAGCGTATATACGTGAGGGTATTTCTGACCTGCGTATATACGTCGCAGTAACGTCTCCGTACCCTCCGGATCGGGGCGTTACATAAACATGCCAATCAAGTATAAAACTCATCAAATTATTTTCTCCTTTTTGCAAAGCAAAACAATATGCATAAACAAAAATTCTTCTCCCCCTTTATGTATAAAGCAAGGAAAACATGCATATATACTAAAATACTTCTCCCCCTTTTTGCCAATCATTAACGAAGGGGTTAAAGTAAACACAAAACAAAGTTCTCCCCCTCCTTGTTAGAAACAAAAAAAAAATCAACAAATGGGTGAACTCAAATCAATCAATAAAGGATATATGTGATATACATTCATGAAGAGGAAGACGCTAAGTTAATTTC
Organism: Agave tequilana; assembly: GCA_038442645.1. NCBI lineage: Eukaryota > Viridiplantae > Streptophyta > Magnoliopsida > Asparagales > Asparagaceae > Agave > Agave tequilana. The sequence goes on from JAVJIF010031355.1 coordinate 214,506, forward strand.
CCTACATACATGCATTATATGAAGAAGGGATGACAAACCCTAATCACATAATACATAATATGCAATGTATAAGAGGAGATGTGAAGCTCCCCCTACACACGTGATTGGTTGCTAATGTTGCATATTTAATGTCACATTTCCATACTTATTTTAGAATAAAAGCCTGCATTGTCCTAATTATTTGTTTAATTTATTTGCAGGCCCAATCCTTAAGGAGATGAAGAGAAATGAGCCCAAAAGCCCACCAGAATTCTGAATTAAATCAGAGTTAATTCGTACACATAAAATCAGGGTAAAATCAAGAGGTTGAAACCGGTTGAGAAGAATCCTCTCATAATCGATCGGTTAAAGCCAAGAATCCAAGGCCATTTCGTCAGAATCCGGAGCTCAAACGACAAAACCAACAAAGGATAAAGCCAGAAGAAACCCCTGGAGAGACCCACCAACAGGGTGTGGCCATCTGGCCATACCCTGGCCGCAGAAACGCGGCTTGGGCCACGTTTCCGCGGCAATCTTGGGGAGTTAGGGGGAGCGTGAACTCCCCCGACCTCCCCGGGATTCTGGTTGTTGGGTTTTTGGCCTATAAAAGGGCAATTGTTGTGCTGAAATGGGACGTGAAGGCAGATTAGGATTTAGCCTAGTTTTAATTCTTTGTAGTTTAGGTTTTTTTTTTCTTGTTATGTAATTTGTATGTAACTTAGGGTAGAAGAAGATTCATGTAAGTAAGAGAGAGGCTGAAGTTGAGAGTGACACCGACGATGTATCCTCCTCCTTTCTTCCATTGTCTCTGCAATTAATAAAGGTAAAAGTTCTTTTTATGTTTGTGTTTTCTTTTGTTTCGTCTTCCTTTTCTACTTTACCTTGGTTGTTGTTGTTGAGTGTACAAGTGAATTCCAAAGCAAGTATAACCAAGCTACGTGAGAGCCAGCGATAGTTCATGAAGACGTTCTCCTCTTCCAAGATCCGCATCACTTCGTTCTTGCTAGGCGTGACGATATAATGTGCACGGGGACTGAGCTCGAGCTTATGATCTATGCGTTGAACGCCTCCGAAGCAAAGGTAGAACTTGCAACGGTTTCCAGGTAAATCATCACTCAACCTCGGTAAGTATCTCTTTACTTTTCTTTACTTCTTTTTTTTTCTTTCTTAGTTTAGATCACCAACCACTTCTTCCAAATCTTTTTCATTCTTCTTTCACTTCATTGTACATAGCCAGCGATAGTTCATGAAGACGTTCTCCTCTTCCAAGATCCGCATCACTTCGTTCTTGCTAGGCGTGACGATATAATGTGCACGGGGACTGAGCTCGAGCTTATGATCTATGCGTTGAACGTCTCCAAAGCAAAGGTAGAACTTGCAACGGTTTCCAGGTAAATCATCACTCAACCTCGGTAAGTATCTCTTTACTTTTCTTTACTTCTTTTCTTTTCTTTCTTAGTTTAGATCACCAACCACTTCTTCCAAATCGTTTTCATTCTTCTTTCACTTCATTGTACATAGTCGCTTCTCATCGTTTTCTGATTTTCCACCTTCTTCATCTTCCATTTTCTTTTAACTTTAAGATAACTTTCTTTTTCATTTTCATAACTAAAAACAGAGAAGAACCTTCGTTTTATTTTCTTAAACGATTTCAATAAAAAACTGTAAAGCTTCCATCGCAAACCCTCCTTGTGGATCACGACCCGCATAGCCACTTGCTATAGCGGAAGAATTGAGCACTTGCACATTTCCTTTCTTAAGTTCTATAATCTCGTATTTTGTGTGCAGGAATAGCCTCAATCAAATTTTGGCGCCGTTGCCGGGGAGGGTAAAACGGTTTTTATTGAAATCTGAATTTTTATTGCAAATTTTTTTTAGAACTAAACGAATTTTCTTCTCTGTTGCAGGTTACAGGGCAAGAAAAGCAGAAAATTATTATTGCAGTAACATACAAGTGGCCTTGGGCCTCTGCTCCAAAAAGCAGAGACCAAGGGCCCTCTGAATTGCCGCGTTTCCATGGCAAAAGCCGCGGATCCGCGGCAAGGAAGAGTTGACTACTAACAGCTTTTTGCGGGGCTGCTTAGTTTAAAAAAATTCTAGTTTGCTGCAACTTTAATTTTTCTTATGCCATAACATAAGCCTGCTAATAATTAACAGTAAAATATTTATTGAAAAGATAAAAAATTGATTAGATATTTGCATTTTAGGCACGTGTCTTTTTAATTCCTTTATTTTTTACTGTTGAAGAGTGCTGGAGCAAGGTATGTTTGCATTGCATCTAGAATAGGACTATCTCTTGGTTGATTTATATCGCTTAGAGTGTATCTTATTTATCTTGTACACTTGCACAAAAACTGATCTTAAGGGCACCACCCAATAATAAGATAAGGTGGGGATTTAATCACCCTTCCTTAGCCCAAAATCAGAATCCAAGCACTCACTAAGCCAAGCCTAACTTAAAATGAGTAGACGTTGGCCCTAGGGACATCTCGGACTCAATTAGGAGATTATCCTAAGGGGGAAAGGTGTTGGAACTTGACTCTTGCCAAATTAGTGTCTAGGAAAGGGATTAAGGGCCGAAAGCCCGAAGGTTGGTGGTTATTTAATTAAGGAACGTCTTTTGACGGAAAACCTCCCACCAACCTTGCCCTGACCTGGCTGATTAGCTTGTGGTCAAAGTCTACATTAAACCTCCTGTGGACAGTCTAACCAGTTAGGAGTCGTCTAGGTCTAGGTCTACCTTAACTTAGGTTAGAATTTTTTCTTTCTTGTTTGTTTATTTGTATGTTTTTCTTTCTTTTTGTTTGTATTCCATTGTGTGATATGGCTTATAATAATAATTTTTCCAACTATAATAATAATCCATATTATACATCAAACTCTTTTTCGGATATTACCAACCCGGCATATCATGACTTTAACCAACCTAGTGTGCCGGATTGGTCTTATCCGAATCCATATAACCCATGTCCCCCATCGTATGACTATAATTTTCATAACGATTTCAACTCTTCACAGAGTCAGTTGGGATTCACCTACCCCGAGTCCAATTTTCAACCATAGTGTCCTCCTTCTCCACCTAGTCCACACTATTTTCAAGAGTCATACTCAGTTCCACCAGTCCAAAATAGAAAACCATTAATTTTGGAACGGAGTATGCGTGAGTCCAAACAACAATCACAAAATCTGATGGACTCACAATTTCAATACCACTTCCAAAATAACTCTTCATCTTTTCAACAAGACAATGAACCCATCAACTATGAAAAGATGCTAGAAGCCATGACTCATGCTCAAAATGCTAGAAATCGTGACATAGATATGATGGTCGAATCTCTACGTTCCCACCGTCCTGATGTCACTTACCATTCTGTTAGAGCCGAAGAGTCATGTTGTTTTGGAAATCAAAATTCTATTTCAGAAACCATTTGAACTTGCCCAAACTCCAAATTTTGAAAAAGATATTGATAGTTTGGCTAGTTTTCCTTTTCCTGAAATAGAACTTGAAAATAATTATGATCCTGAACCCTAAATTAGTGATTCAATTCTATTTCCTGATTCGATTATGACTCCGATATCTTCACCTGACTTCAATCTTTTCCCGGAATCAACATTGGATCCTGTACCAATTCATAAAGAAATTGAATCACCCATCTTTGAGGATCATGTTGAACTTGACCAACTTCACAATTTTAAAAATCCCATGGATAAATTGGCAAGTTCTCCATTTTTGATATTGAACTCAATGAGATATGTGACCTAGATTCTCAAATCTGTGATCCAGTTCAACTTTCTGAATCAATCTTGACTCCCGTTTTGTTACCAAACTTGAGTAATATTTTAGAGTCAGTTTTGATTCCTCCACCTATCATTCCTGAACTGGAATCACCCATATTAGGTCACGTTCCATTGTTGGAAAATACATGTGGACTGGAGTTTCAACTTCTTGACTTGGACCCAATTTCTGAACCTATTTCGACTCTTGAACCTTTACTTGACTTAAGTTACCTTCCTGAGTCGGTATTAGTTCCTGTACTTCCTGAGTCCAAGTCAATCATTCTATCATTTCATACTCCTTTCTAGGACGAGGTGGTTGACAAATTTGACTCCGAAATCAATTATGGAATATGGAAATTAGATGGGGTTAAATATTTAATAAAGATCCTTTATGGATACATCTTTTTAATGGGTTATATTAAAGATACTTCTGGTGGGTTCCTCCGAGACCCAAGAAAAGTTGATTGGGCCGCGTTTCGTGGACCAATCAGACCACCACCGGAACCACCACCTTAAGGTAACACTTTCCTTCCCTGTCGTCTTTTTCATGCATCTATGCATTAATTCATACATTGAGGACAATGCATGAGATAGGTGTGGGGGAGGGTCTAACATAACTTTTCTTTTTATTTAAAAAAAAATTGACATTTTTCTTTACTTTTAAAAACTTTTTGAAAAATAGAAACAATATTTTGACTTATTTTTGTAAGAAATTAAGTTATTTTAAGGAATAGGAAAATCCAAATTAGGATTTCTTATACTTGGTCAAAATAAGATTATTTGTTTGATTTTTAGAGCTAGAAAGATAATTTGTCAAAGTAATTTAGTCTTGATCTTTACCTTGATGAAATATGCACACTTCATACACTTACACACTTAGGGTTCAAAAACAAAGATTCTTATGCCTTATAAAAATATATATATATAAACAAATCTAATTATTGATTAGCTAGATGCTTTGGCCTAAGAAAGACTTAGTATTTATGCAAAAGATAATTAGATGAGTTTGAAAAAAAAAACAAGTCTAATTATTAATTAGCTAGGTGCTTTGGCCTAAGCAAGCCTTAGTATTTATGCGAAAGATGATTAGATAAGTTTGAAAAGAAAATCCTCTGATTAAGCTGGGTATTTGTGCCTAATAAAGCATAAGTATTCACGCCTAAAAGAGGTTCATATAATAAAATCCTTAGTTTTGTGGCCTTGTTTGCTCGAGTCCTTAAGTCCTAGGGGTGTCTTCTCACCTGGTGCCCTAAGACTGTCTGGTTTGGGAGTCATCGATTAAAGGCTCGTTACATGGGCAGATTAGAAAGCCTAAACTAAGGAATAATACCACCAAAATATATATATAATATATATATATATATATATATATATATATATATATATATATATATATATATATATATATATATATATATATATATATATATATAAGGCATAAGAGTTAAAGTTAATGAACCCTTAGTCAAAATTTTCACAGTCACAAGTGCATATGACTTAGGGTAAAGTAATAGACTAGATGAGAAGTACAATTTGACTCCTTACTTTGATTGATAACAAATTTTTGAATAGAGACTAAGTTTATGAATGAAAAATTCGGCTTTCCTATAACTTATAGATTGCTTAGATCTTACAATCATATTTCAAATATTTTTCTCTTTCAAAATGCTTTTCGAAAATACTAACTCTTTATTTCTCTTTCTTTATGGATTTTGTGGGTGTAATCCGCTGAAAACCCTCACGAAACAACACTCGTCCTCTAGGGAAAACCTAGAGGTTTAACGGCTTGTTGCACATGCTCAGTGCAATCGCGTGACCTGCGAAAGTGGTCTAATAATCCTTAGTATAATTTAGTTATTTTGCTCGAGGACGAGCAAAAGATAGGTATGGGGGTGTGATTGGTTGCTAATGTTGCATATTTAATGTCACATTTCCATACTTATTTTAGAATAAAAGCCTGCATTGTCCTAATTATTTGTTTAATTTATTTGCAGGCCCAATCCTTAAGGAGATGAAGAGAAATGAGCCCAAAAGCCCACCAGAATTTTGAATTAAATCAGAGTTAATTCGTACACATAAAATCAGGGCAAAATCAAGAGGTTGAAACCGGTTGAGAAGAATCCTCTTAGAATCGATCGGTTAAAGCCAAGAATCCAAGGCCATTTTGTCAGAATCCGGAGCTCAAACGACAAAACCAACAAAGGATAAAGCCAGAAGAAACCCCCGGAGAGACCACCAACAGGGTGTGGCCATCTGGCCACACCCTGGCCGCGGAAACGCGGCTTGGGCCGCATTTCCGCGGCAATCTTGGGGAGTTAGGGGGAGCGTGAACTCCCCCGACCTCCCCGGGATTCTGGTTGTTGGGTTTTTGGCCTATAAAAGGGCAATTGTTGTGCTGAAATGGGACGTGAAGGCAGATTAGGATTTAGCCTAGTTTTAATTCTTTGTAGTTTAGGTTTTTCTTTTCTTGTTATGTAATTTGTATGTAACTTAGGGTAGAAGAAGATTCATGTAAGTAAGAGAGAGAGGCTAAAGTTGAGAGTGACACCGACGATGTATCCTCCTCCTTTCTTCCATTGTCTCTGCAATTAATAAAGGTAAAAGTTCTTTTTATGTTTGTGTTTTATTTTGTTTCGTCTTCCTCTTCTACTTTACCTTGATTGTTGTTGTTGAGTGTACAAGTGAATTCCAAAGCAAGTATAACCAAGCTACGTGAGAGCCAGCAATAGTTCATGAAGACGTTCTCCTTTTCCAAGATCCGCATCACTTCGTTCTTGCTAGGCGTGACGATATAATGTGCACGGGGACTGAGCTCGAGCTTATGATCTAAGCGTTAAACGCCTCCGAAGCAAAGGTAGAACTTGCAACGGTTTCCAGGTAAATCATCACTCAACCTCGGTAAGTATCTCTTTACTTTTCTTTACTTCTTTTCTTTTCTTTCTTAGTTTAGATCACCAACCACTTCTTCCAAATCGTTTTCATTCTTCTTTCACTTCATTGTACATAGTCGCTTCTCATCGTTTTCTGATTTTTCACCTTATTCATCTTCCATTTTCTTTTAACTTTAAGATAACTTTCTTTTTCATTTTCATAACTAAAAACAGAGAAGAACCTTCGTATTATTTTCTTAAACGATTTCAATAAAAACCCGTAAAGCTTCCATCGCAAACCCTCCTTGTGGATCACGACCCGCATAGCCACTTGCTATAGCGGAAGAATTGAACACTTGCACATTTCCTTTCTTAAGTTCTATAATCTCGTATTTTGTGTGCAGGAATAGCCTCAATCAACACGTGTACCGCATAAAGAAGAGTTATCAAGCTCCTCAATATAAGATACACTCAACATGAATCTATATGTAGAAGAGATGTTAAGCTCCCCTTGCATATAGGCAATACACATCAAAACATTTCTAATATTTCTTATTAAAACACAATTTTGAATTTTTTATAAAACAAATTTTGAGATATCTTAGTAAATCAAATTTTAAGAAATCAATGGTAAATAAACATTAAAATTTTGAATTTTAATTGTAATTGAAACATCTTACCAATTGAAATAATAATGAAATTTTGATACCAATGAAAGAAAGTATTTTATTTTTGATACCAATAGAAATAAGTAGATCAATAGATACCAATTGAAACATATTGTGCATTTTGATATCAATAAAAAAATACTAATTGTAAAAAAAATACCAATTGAAGATAATGCATAAGCTTATATAAAAAGTACCAATTGAGAAATCAATTGAAAATTAAGATTTGAATTAAGCTTAGCATAAACATACTTTGTGCTTTAAACATGTAAATATCTTGAAAATCAAGCACAAACAAATCATATATATGTATGAAAAGAGAATACCAATAGAAATTGATATTATTTGAAATGAAGCATACATATATAGAAAACAAAATATGAGTATATACAAAATAAATATCAATTGAGATACCAATTGAAAATAACAATGTAAATCAAGTATATAACTCATAATTACCACCCTTTTTATGCACAAGATAAAGGTATTTCAATGAAGCATACAAGGCATGCTCTCCTATCCGTCCTCCCTTAAAGGCGTAGGTAGGGGTTTCAAAAACTAGAGTTTGAAAATAATTTAGTATTAAAAACACTACCAAATGAGGAATAAATAACTAGTTAAAATAAATTTTGAAAAACTAGTTAAAGATCCTTCAAAAACATGAAACCAAATCATATGTATATCATGAAGCATATTAAATACATAAAGTTTGACACTCAATGGTCCATAAAGCTCAAAATGATCATGAAACGTAGTCATGAATAAACAAATAAAGTGTGAGTGTACAAGAATCATGTAATTAGCATTTTCCATGAAGATAGTCAATAAAGCTTGAAACAAACATGAATAACATTTTATTACAAATCATAAAAATCATGAAAATTTATTTTCATATAAAGATGAAAATCATAAAAATTAATTCTCATCTTTAAAAACAAGCTTCTAGGTATATGTATGTTTTATCCAAATGAACAATATGCATACATATCCCAACATAAAAAAAATCTATGATATAGTTTGCATGAAGGCAAGAGACTCAAGAGACATATATGTATATTTATTAGATTTGAAGACAAAATACATATACATGAAGTAAAACATGAAAATTGGCAAAACAAGTGTAAATGAGAAAATCATCAAAACTAGGCTATACATGTGCATATAGTGAGTACACATGAACAATGAAGTATAAACGTATATGAATCAAATGTTGCTCACTACTTGTACACGTATATATCAAAGTTTTGACAAAAACTACATTTAAATAAGTATTTACCACATGAAGCACAAAACAAATAAAAACATGAACATTTTAACAAACACTAAAACATGCTAAAGATCATCAATTATAAATGCTTGTAAACTAAATTAGGAGTTTTAGAGATAATTACCAACACATGAACTACATTCTAATTCTCCAAAACATGGTGGTTGTCCCACCAAACCTCCTTGATAGCGGTGCATCAAATGTGTGTCCATCAAGTCCATGTGCATCCACCATCAAGGCAACAACTCTCTCACGTTTTGTGAGAGCCCGCACCTACATCAAATACACAAGGTAGGGATTTTCGTACCCATTTTCTTTTGGGTCCACGGGGGTTAGCATCTAATGGAACCCAAACATTTTTCTTAGCAAAATTAATATGATGTATCTTATCAAAACAAAACTTTGCTAAATGGCCTTTGTGGCCACAATGTGTACACTCTACTATGAACATGTGTATGAGCATGATCATGGCGTGCAAAATCTGCATATGCATAATGTGGGTGATGTGCATGAACATGGGGAACTTGTTTCTTTTGAAACAAGGATTCCAATCTCTTATGATTAAATGCACATTTGCTCAAAGTTGAGCTCAAACAATCAATTTTATTTTTCAAAAATTTAACTTCATTTTTATCAATGGTTGTGGCATGAAGAGCATGATCAATAGTCTATTTCTTTTTAGAAACATTTACTTTTTCTTTTTCAACAATTTTTCTTTTTAAAGAAGTGTTTTCATGCAAAGCAATTTCTTTTTGTTTTTCCACCAAAACAATTTTATTTTTCAAAGTAGTGTTTCCTTCACAAAGATCATTCAATTTAGAAAGCAAGAAAACATTTTCATTTTTCAAAATTTCATTTTCTTTTTCAATGCATGCAACTTTATTTTTAAAGAATCATTTTCTTTTAACATGCAATCATAATTCTTTTTCAAATTCTTGTTATCCTTTTTAATCATGTCATATTTTTCAAGTAATTGTTGACAAAAAGATGCAAGCTCATCATATGACATTTCAACATCTTCATCTAGCTCGGATTCGGTAGTTACCTCAAGGGGGTTATTCCCTTTGACCATGTAGCACACGTTGGAAGCGTCACTTCCAATATCCGAGTCGCTCCCCGCATAATATTGTTCTTTTTGGCCATGGGAGATCAAAGAGTTCCATACTACAAAAGCCGAATCAAGATTAGCAACCCTAGATAAATAATCATCATTTAGGGTAGATCTTAAAGCATGCAGGGCTTTTGCATTAACCTCAATATTTTTGCCATTTAAACAATAAGAATCTCTAATAGTGGCAAAATAAACATGAATCCCTAAGGTTTTGAGGTACAATGACATCTTAACCTTCCAAATTCGATGTTAAGAATGTCAAAGGTGGGAGGTGACATGAAATCCATGGTGTGTGTACAATATATATGAGGATCTTTAACTCTAGGTTGTTGACCCAAATCAAGAGCACGTGGCTCTGATACCAATTGAAATCACCTAGAGGGGGGTGAATAGGTGATGAGCTAATCTAATGGTCAATAATGCAGAATTAAAACTTATTTATGCAAACTAAAACTTATTAAACTAAACACCAAGTATAACACAAGAGTGTAGCCGGATTCCCCATGAAGGGCTCTGGACTAACTCCTCAAGATTCCTCTAAGTAAGAGTTGAGGTGCCGCGTTGGCTCTCTTGGTTGAATACTAGTGTTAGCAAACAATCCACAAGCATATAACAATTAAGCACACAATATATCTAGCATATAAAGATAAAGACAATATAAGCATGCAAGATATAAACAAGAGATAGAGAGATAGAGCAATCACAAACATGGGAGATTTGTTTCGAGGTTCGAGCATACTTGCTCTACGTTCCCGCCTTTAACACTTGAAGGATTTTCACTATAAACCGATCCCACCGGATCACTCGGTGCCGCAACACCTACAAGGCGAGTTCACACTTGAACTCCTTAGACTCTCTAGTCCCTTCACTCGTCCCCGCAAGAACACACCGCAAGCCCACTAGCTCGCCGAGGCCGCACCTCAAACAAAGAGTTCACACACGAACTTGAAACACTGCGAACCCGCAAGCCCGCCTCCTCAAAGTACAAAGTAGAACTTTTGTGATCACAACACTTTGATCACCTAAAATCCTCTCACGATAAAGATCCCTATAGGTAGATATAGCAATGGATAGCTTAAGTGTTGTGTGAGAAAACTAGGATTGAAATGGTGGAGAAAAACTCAAGAAATCACTTTGAAAACTCTTGATAAACTCTCCTTTTGAATGGAAGTAACAGGCTCTAATACAAGTGGAGATAAACACCTAATAGAGTTGGAAAAACTGGCTCAAAACCCACTTCAAAATCTTGTCTAAAACAGCCCCCAAAAGCCCCCTTTAAATAGGCTCCAAAAACTAGCCGTTACAGCCAAGATGACCTGTCGGTCGACCGCCCGGTTGACTGGCCAATGGTCAGAATTCTGACCGTTGTGCCAGCGGTCGACCGGCCGGTCGATAGTGGCAAGGATACAGAGAGCTGAGCTCTTTGCCGTCGACCGCCCGGTCGACCGGGGCCGTTTCCAGAGAGCAGACACTCTCTGGCGGTCGACCGTGCTGTCGACCGGCCCATCCTGTGCACGTCAGTGCACATCGTTCGACCGTTCCGGTCGACCGGCTCCTGGTCCGGTCGACCGCCAGAGCCTTGCTGGCCATTTACAGGATTTAAAACTTGAGTTTTTTTATTAAAATAAAATCCCATAAATTCACGAAAAATCTATAAAAATAGTTTCAATGTAATACTTTGATAAACAAACATGTTTGAGCAAAATCAAAATATGTTACAAACATTTTGAACTATTTTTGTAACTTAGAAATTTTGGCTAAAAACAAAAACCATATTTTTCCAAATTTGTTTTTTCAAAACTTCTCCAAATACAAAAACAAGATATTTTAAACACTTTTAAAGCATGGTGTGCATGGATATGATCCACGACACATAATGATGAAATATCTATATTTTTGACAATAAGCCCTAAAATGGTTTTGGTTAAAGACATGTAAATTTTGAATACCAAAAAAACCACTAAACGGTATTTTTCAAAAAGTAAACTCTTTTGTATTTTCCAAAATAAAAACTCATCTAAATCAAGAGTGTGTGTGTATGTGGTATACTTGAGCAATCCACCAACTATTCTATCCTTTACATTTTATCTAAAAATAAAATCTTAATAAAAACAAACCTAAACTCAAGTCTTGATCTTGAAGGTCTTCACTTGAAGTCTTCAACTCTTCTTGACTCGGTCTAAACTTGATCTAAAGAGCTAGACTCCTCTTGAGTACTTGATGTGGTCTTGATGCATAGGATCTTGAATCAAACCGTGCTAGCTTCAAAACTTGACTTTAAATCCTTTGATGAAGCTACACACCTACTAAGATCTTGATCACAAATCTGAGACTAAATAAACTCAAGATCATTAGTACTATAACTACATGAGTTGATCATCATCAAAACTAGAGTGATGGGCCTTTGGGCCAACAATGTACATATTGTACTGCATATAGTTAGGACAGAAAGGTGGGTGATTTACTCGCTTTGTGTGTTCATTCTTATCTATATTGCACACTTGCACGAATTGGACTTAAGGGCAAAATCCAATACAACATAAGGTGGGGAAGTCATTCCCCTCCCTTAGCCCAAAATCACCCCCCACTCACATAACCTAAGCCTTAATAAAAATTGCTAGACGTTGGCCTCTAGTGACATATCAGACTCAATTAGGAGATTGACCTAAGGGGGAAGTTGTTAGAGTTTGACTCTTGTCAAATCGGTGTCCAAGATTGGGGGAGAGGCGAAACCTCGAAGAACAGTGGTTTGACATAATTAGGCCCATTGCTCCGGTACGAATACCTCCTACTAGTCTTGCCCCTACCTGACTGATTAACTCGTGGTCAGATTCTGACAATGTACCCCCCGTGGACAGTCTAACCAGTTAGGAGTTGTCTAGGTCTAAATCAACCCTAGTTTTTCTTTTTCTTTTTCTTTTTCTTTATTTCTTTGTTTGTTTATTTTTCTCTTTTGTAAATTGTGAAATGGATTTTAACAATAACAATTTTTTCAATCCTAATATGAATCCATATCTCACCCCGACCTCATTTGACTCGGATAACTCCGACCTAGCTATGTACAATATTAACCAACCATATATGCCGAATTGAGATTATCCGACTCAAAATGTGCCCTAATCCCAATACTATGAACAAGACAGGAATAATCATTACCACTCTTCACAGAGTTAATGGGGATACAACTCTGTCGAGTCATATGGTCAACCAACTTACCAACATCCAACTTCATATACTCCTTCTCCCGAACAGCCATTAGAAGAACCAATTGACTGGAAAAAATGGATGGAAGCCCTAGAGGAACTCGAGCGATGAATTCAAAATCTAGAAGACTTTAAATCCAAGATCCTTACTCTATTTTTCAAGTTTCACAGTAAGAAGAACATACCAACCTCAAAAAGAGTACAGAATCTATGATTCAATTCCAAAGCAATCCTATCAACATGATAGAAGCTAGACTTAGAGATAGGAAAACATGTGTAGGAATAAGGAAACTCTCCCTACCCAATCTTTGACTACTCCTAACACTTCTAATCATATTGATGAAAACCAAGTATCATGGAATCTTGAGGATTTTGACCAAGATTCAATTTCACCAGAAAACTTGTAACTTGACCAATATCAACCCATTGACAAATTGGTAAGTTTTCATTTCAATGAATTTGAACTTGAATATGAATGTGAAACAGACCCGCAACTCTGTGATTCAATTCCAATCTTTGATTGCATGTTGACTCCGGCATCCTTACCCAAGTTGGACCCATTGCCCAAGCCAACATTGATTCATGTATCCATTGATTTTGAAATTAAGTCACTTCCTTTAGATAGTCACATTTCATTAATGGAAATAGAATATGAAATTAAATTCTTTGATTTGGACTCAACTCTTGAAGCTAAACCGACTCTCAAACTCAAAGTTGATTTCCCGAGTTAGTATTGGTTCCCAAACTTTTTATTTCAAAACCCAAATCATCTATTCCATAAAACCACATTCTTGTTAGACCAAGGTATTCATTATAATGACTCAGTGATGATCTTTCAAGATTTGTCATATAAAGGGAATAATTTTCATAATAGGATCTTGCATGATCCTATTAATATTGGGGTTTGTAAATGTATTAATAATAAAGAGATCAATAAAGGTAGATTCTGTGAGCCACCAAATTATCTTGATTGGGTAGCAATGCTTGGCCCAATCAGACTACCACCGGAGCCACCACCATGAGGTAATTTTTCTTCCCTTTTCATTTGTTTTATGTATATACACATTCATGATGCATTGAGGACAATGCATGAGATAAGTATAGGGGAGGGTTTACTAAGGTAGGTTGTTTTAAATTTTCTTCTTTTACACTTCATTTTAGAAAATTTTTAAAATTTTCTTTTGTATAGAAACTCTTTTCTTTTACAAAACTTTTTGAAATAAGAGAAATAGTTTTGATTTATTTTTAAGAAAATTAAGATTATCGTAGGAATTAGGAAGACCTAAAATTCTGAATTTTTAAACCGAGTCAAAATAATAGATTTTGTTTAAATTTTAGGATAAGAAAGTAAAATTGGATAGATAATTTGATCTTAAATTTTTTACCTTAGATATATGTGCTTCATTGTTACACAATTTTTTGGGATTGAAACAAAGACTGTAAGTGTCATAAAAAATCTAAAATAAATATAATAAAAAATGATGATAAAATCACTTATTAAAGCTGGGTAGTTATACCTTAGGAAACATGATTATTCATGACTAAAATGAGGGACATAAATAAAATAATCCCCTTTAGTTTTGTGACCTTGTTTACTCGAGTCCTTAAACCCGAGGGATGTTTTCTCATCTGGTGCCCTAAAACTATCTAGTTTGGGAGTCACCAGCTAAAGGTTCATTACCCGGGTAAATAAGAAAGCCTAAGAAAACTAAGGGAAGAAAAAAAGAAAAAATAAATATACACAAATAAATGGCATGAAAATTAAGTCAATATCCCAAAATTCTTCAAAGTTCACAAAGTATATATTTTTCTAAGAGTTTTATGAAAGATCAAAAAATCAATTCAATTTTAAATTCTTATATTTAATTTATAACAAGATTTTGCATTTTGACTTAGTTTTAGAAAGAATAATTTCTAGTTAACCTATGACCTTGAATCCCTTAAATTTTCACAGAAATACTTCAACACTTTTCTCTATTTCAAAAAAGCATTTTCAAAATACTGACATTTGATTTCTTTCTTTATGGATTTTATGGTTGTAATCCGCTGAAAACTCTAAGGAGACAAAACTCATCCTCTAGGGGAAACCTAGAGGTTTAACGGCTTGTTACACACGCTCAGTGCAATCGCGTCACCTGCGAAAGTGGTATAATAATCTTCTTAGTTAGTTTTTCTGTTTTGCTCGGGACGAGCAAAAGAAAAGTGTGGGGGTGTGATTAGTCTCTAAAATTGCATATTTCATACCACATCTTCCATTTATTTAATATTAAATCCTGTTAACAATACCTCTCTTACATGTTTCTAGGTCCATGGCATGAAATGAAAAAGAGGCCTAAATCCCATTTAATTGGTGATTAAAAGCCTACAAGAATAGCCATTGACCTTGGAGGGTGGTTTCGTCAAAATTAGGGGCCCAAATCCAGATTCTAAGAAGTACAGCTGACAGGGGGACAAGCAGGGGGCCACAGCAGGCGGCACCCGTGCGCCGCCCTAGATACATGGGAGGCAACTATCACTAAGAGGTTAGCATGGTTAGTTGAGCCATTAGTAGTCAGTAGCCATGGGTTTTCTTTCTCTTTTTACTTGTTTTAGATATACAAACAAAATCACAAATATCATTCTTCTATGTTTCTCACTTCTTTGTTTTCACCGTAATTCTCTTTTCATTTTTTGTTTTTTTTCTTCTCATTCTTTAAAACATTGAAGAACACTTTACATATACGTGAACATATCGTGTAAAATTTTATCGCCCCCGTTCCTTGTGGATTCGATCCGTTTAGCCTCTATGCTATGACGGAAGTATCGAGAAAGCCAAAGCGCACACACATTAACTCTTGATTTCAAAATGACACTTTTCATGCACGGTTTTCCCCTGGCGCTAAAATTTAATCGGGGGAAAATCGTGCACAAAAAGTGTCATTTTGAAATCAAGAGTTAAAGTGTATGCGCTTTGGCTTCCTCGATACTTCCGTTATAGTATAGAGGCTAAACGGGTCGAATCCAAAAGGACGGGAGGCGATAGAAGCTTACACGGTATGTTCACATGTATCTTAAGTGTTCTTCAATGTTTTAAAGAATGAAAAGAAAAAAAGAAGAAAGAATAAAATAAGAAGTACGGTGAAAACAAAGAAGTGAGAAACATAGAAGAATGGTATTTATGATTTTGTTTGTATATCTAAAATAAAGTAAAAAAGAGGAAGAAAACCCATGACTACTAACTACTAATGGTTCCACTAACCATACTAACCTCTTAGTGATAGTTGCCCACATGTATCCTTGGCCATCACTAGTCCTTGGTTCAAGAGCGTTCCAAAGCATGACCCATAAGATAACTTTTACATCCAAACTCAACAAATCAAGTGCAAGTTACACTTAAACCATCAAAACTAAACAAGAGCAAGCATGGAATAAAGTAAAGTTAGCTTGTTAGAATTAGGATGTTACAATGTTAGAATCCATCATCATAAGCCATTAATGGCTCTTACAAGAGCAAGGCCAAGTAAAGGCTATTAGATTCATGTGGATTATGAAGTAAGAGTCAGCAAGTTAGTGGTTATTAGTTAGTTGACATGAGAGAAAATTAGCTAAATATGTAAAAGGAGTTAGAGAGAAGAAAAAAGGAGAGAAAGAGAGAACCTTTCATAAATTGTCACCTTCCATTACAAGCACTCTTGCTTTCCACTCATGTGCTATTCTCTCTCCTATTACAAGATCTACAAGAAATGAAAAATACAAAGGAGGAAGAAGAAACTACCCTAAAACTACAACATGGAGAAGCAAACTATAAAAACTATCTTAAAACTCCTCAAAACTCCTCCTTTTTCAGCTCTGGAAATCACAAGGCTATTATAGGTGAAAGGGGGACCAGGGTAGCTGTAGGAGCTGCGCGTCAAATCATGAGGCGCGGCTCCACGACATTGTCACGAAAACGCGGGAATTGTCGCATTTTAGCGGCAATTCTAGGGCGGCACGTTGATCGGGGGTAAACCGCGCACAAAAAAGTGTATGTTTTGAAGTTAAGATTTAAAGTGTGTGCTTTAGCTTCCTCGATACTTCCATTATAGCATAGAGACTAAAACGAGTCGAATCCACAAGGACGGAAGGCGATAGAAGCTTTACCAGTTGATTCACGTGTTTGTTAAAAAGTTCTTCAAAGTTTTAAAGAATCAAAAGAAAAGAAAAGAATGAATGAAAAGAGAAGTGTACGGTGAAAACAAAGAAGTGGAAAACATAGGAAAGAATGGTTTTTGTAGTTTTGTTTATATCTAAAATAAAGTGAAAGAGAAAGAAAACTCACGGCTACTAACTACTAATGACTCCACCAACACGCTAACCTCTTAGTGATAGTTGCCTCACATGTATCATTGGCCATCACTAGTCCTTGGTTCAAGAGCGATTCAAAGTATGACCCATATGTAACTCATCACAACCCAACTCAACAAACAAGTGCAAGCTACACTTAAATCATCAAAACCCAATAAGAGCAAGCATGAAGTAAAGTAATGTTAGCTTGTTAGTGGTTAGGAAGTTAGAGTGTTAGATCCATCATCATAAACCATTAATGGCTCTTGCAAGAGCAAGGCCAAACCGAGGCTATTAGATTCATGTGGATTATCAAATAAGAAGTTAGTGGTTAGTAGTTAGTTGCCATGAGAGAAAAATTAGCTACACATGTAAAAGAGATTAGAGAGAAGAAAATAAAGATAAGGTAAGAGAGCACCTTTCATAGATTGTCCCCTTCTATTACAAGCACTCTTGCTTCCCAACATGTACCACTCTCTCTCCCTAATACAAGATCTACAAAAAATGGAAAATACAAGGGAGGAAGAAGAAGAAAAACTATACTACACTACCCTAAACTACAAAATGAAAATGAAACTACTCCTAAAACTCTGCATATCCCCAAACTGAAGAACCCATGGGGGTTTGAATAGGCACCAGGGAAGAGGTGGCCAGTTGGAAACAGCTGGCCAGAAGCACGGGCGTAGCCGCACCCACATGGCCGCGGAAACGCGGCCTAGCCAGAAGCACGGGCGCAGCCGCACCCACATGGCCGCGGAAACGCGGCCTGGCCAGAAGCACGGGCGCAGCCGCGCCCACATGGCCGCGTTTCCGCGTCCATAGTGGGGCCGTGCGCACGGCGCTTCGAGCCGCGCGCGGTCCCATATGTCCTCGGTCAGGTTCTGTGCTCAGTTTCTGGTTTCCAGCCCCTGGTTTTGACAGAATCAGCTCTCTAGGTCAATGGCTATCTTTAATAGGCCTTTAATCACCCATTAAATGGTGATTTAGGGTCTTCTTCTTCATTGCACACCATGGACCTAGAATCAAGAAAGCAAGTTATTATTAGCAGAATTTATTATTAAATAAATATGAGAATGTGATGAAAATTATGCAAAATTGAGACTAATCACACCCCCACACTTATCTTTTGCTCGTCCCGAGCAAAACAAAAACTAAATAAATTATTACACCACTTTCGCAGGTGACGCGATTGCACTGAGCATGTGCAACAAGCCGTTAAACCTCTAAGTTTCCCCTAGAGGAGGAGTTTTGTCTCTTGAGGGTTTTCAGCGGATTACACCCACAAAATCCATAAAGAAAGAAATCAAATGTTAGTAATTTTGAAAACACATTTTAAAGTAGAGAAAAGTGTTGAAGTATTTTTGTGAAAATATAAGTGATTCTAGGTCAGAGGTTAACCAGAAATTGTTCTTTCTTAAACTAAGTCAAAATGCAAAAAATCTTATTATAAATTAAATGTAAGAATTTAAAATTTAATGGACTCTTTGATCTTTCATAAAACTCTTAGAAAAATATGCACTTTGTGAATAGTGAAAGTTTTTGGGATATCGACTCTAACTTTCATGCCATTTATTTATATTATATTTTTTTTTTTTATTTTTTCTTCTTCCCTTAGTTTTCTTAGGCTTTCTTATTTACCCGGTAGTGAGTCTTTAGCCGGTGACTCCCAAACCAGATGGTCTTAGGGCACCAGATTAGAAAACATCCCTCGGACTTAAGGACTCGAGTAAACAAGGCCACAAAACTAAAGGGGATTATTTTGTTTTTGTCTACCGTTATAGGTATGAATAATCATGCTTCTGAAGACATAATTACCCAACTTCAATAAGCGGTTTTTATTTATCATAATTTTTTTTAATATATATATATTTTATGGCATTTTTAGTCTTTGTTTCTATCCCAAAATTGTGTAAGTGTGAAGTGCATAAATCTAAGACAAAAAATTCAAGATCAAATTATCTTTTCAATCTTACTTTCTTATCCTAAAATTTAAACAAGATCTATTATTTTGACTTGTTTAAAATTTCATAATTTTAGGTCTTCCTAATTCCTAAGATAATCTTAATTTTCTTAATAATGGATCAAAAACTATTTCTCTTGTTTCAAAAAGTTTTGTAAAAAGAAAAGAAAAGTTTTATATAAAAGATTTTTTATTGTTTAATTAAAAAGAAGTGTAAAAGAAAGAAAATATAAAACTAACTACGTTAGTAAACCCTCCCCCACACTTATCTCATGCATGGTCCTCAATGCATCGTGAATGTGTAAATACATGAAACAAATGGAGAGGGAAGGAAGATTACCTCAAGGGGGTGGCTCTAGTGGTGGTCAGATTGGACCAAGCGTTGCGACCCAATCAAGATATCGTGGATCATCCAGAAACCCACCAAGGACCTCTCTAATATGATCTCAGAAAAGAATGATGGATTGAATGGTCTTATTGAAAAATTTATCCCCATCTAATTTTCAATTTTCAAAAATAATTACTGAGTCACTTTTGTCAACATTCTTGTCCAACAATGAAGTGTGATTTTTGAAAATGATGGATTTGGACTTAAATGGAATAGGAAGAAAAACCGATACCGACTCGGGAAGTTGACTCAGATCAAGTCGATAGTCAACAATGAGAATCGAAATTGGTTCAAAAATAGGGTCCAAACCAAAGAATTGATGTTCACACACTTTTCCCATAGTGTGATCATAAGATATTGGTGATTCAATTTCACAGTGTCCGGGTACAGGATTCAATGTTTACTCTGGAATAGAAAAAAAATCTGGTAAAGATACCAGAGTCATTATTGAATCAAAAAGTGAAATGGAGTTCCCAACAGGAAGTTTAGGATCACATTCAGGTTCGATTTCAATTTCAGGGAAGGGATAACTTGCCAGAAGGTCCAGATGACTTTCATAACTTGGAGTTTGGTTAAGTTCGAATGTGTGTTCTGAAATTGAATTTGGATTCCCAAATTGACATGATTCAAGGGTCCAATCAGTAGAATTAGATATATAAGAATTGGTCAATGGTTGACAAGAAAGATTTTCCTCGCTCTCATTGATCAGATCTCTCATTATTGAGTCTAACCTACTGATAGACAGGGTAACAGAATGTTGAGTCTGAATCATGTCTTCTATACTTTTTGTAATTGATTTTTCTTGAAAAGATTAGTATGGAAGTTGATTTTGGAAATTGTGGTGAAATTGTGAGTCCATCGGATTTTGCGGTTGCTGCTCGGACTCACACAAGGGTTCCATACTCAAGTCCAGTATTAAAGTTTGTTCATTTTGAATTGGTGAGACTGGAAAAGATGAGTATGACTCTTGAAAATTTGGTTGAGAGGATGAGTCCAATATGTTTTGCATTCTTTCACAAAAGATTCCAAACGCTTTTCTAGTTCAGATTCTTCTTCAATTGAATGCTCTAGAAAAGGAGTATGTGGAGTTTGATATGGAAAGGATTGTGAATTGAGCAAATTTTGCATTTGTTGTAGGGACTCTTCTATACTCCTTTCCAAATCAGATTTTTCTTAAGGTGGTGGAACAAAAAAAGAAGTATATGAACCAAAATCGGGGAATGAAAATTGTGGACAAGGTGATTGATAATTGGACTCGGGGGAGTTGAATCCCCATGAACTCTGTGAAGAGTTGAAATTATTTTGAAGATTATAGTCATATGATTGAGGATAAGGGTCATATTGAGTCGGATAATCCCAACTCGGCATATATGGTTAGTTCATGTTGTACATAGCCGGGTTAGAATTATCCGAGTCAAATGAGGTCGAAGTGAAATATGGATTTATATCATGATTGAAAGAATTATTGTTGTTAAAATCTATTTCACAATTTACAAAAAAAAAAAAAGAAAACAAACAAACAACAAACAAAGAAAGAAAGAAAAAGAAAAGAAAACAAGCCTATGCTAGGGTTGACTTAGACCTTGACGACTTCTAACTGGTTAGATTGTCCACGGGGGGTCTATTGTCAGAAGCTGACCACGATTTAATCGGCCAGGTAGGGGCAAGATCAGTGGGAGATATCCGTGCCGGAGTAACGGGCCTAATTATACCAAACCACCGTTCTTCGAGGTTTCGCCTCTCAATCCCCAACCTTAGACACTGATTTAGCAAGAGTCAAATTCTAACAACTTTCCCCTTAGGTCAATCTCCTAAATGAGTCCAAGATGTCCCTAGGGGCCAACGTCTAGCAATTTTTATTAAGGCTTGGGTTGTGTGAGTGGGGAGGTGATTTTTAGGCTAAGGGAGGGTAATAACTTCCCCACCTTATGTTGTCTTGGGTTTTGCCCTTAAATTTAATTTGTGCAAGTGTACAATATAGATAAGAATGAACACAAAAAAAGTGAGTAAATTACTGAAGTGTTTGTCCTAACTATACGCAATGCAATATATACACCTCCGTCAAGATCACAACAACATAAGAACAAAATACAGTATATTGGAATGAAAATTGACACGTGCCTAGATGCAAATGTCTACACTATTTTAAAGCATCCAATTTCTGTATTTTAGTTCTAAAATTATTTACAGTGTACAGGTAATAATAAAAAAAATTTAGCAGCAGAATATATGAATGTACAAGAAATTACCCGACCACACTTGAGCAAGTGTGGACTTCTGCAATGCTAAAATTTAACCTGCACACCAAAAACAAAGAAGAATAAGTTAATAAACTTGTGAAATCAAACCATTCCCATCCCCGGCAACGGCGCCAAAATTTGATCGGGGGTAAACCGCGCACAAAAAAAGTGTATGTTTTGAAGTTAAGATTTAAAGTGTGTGCTTTAGCTTCCTCGATACTTCCGTTATAGCATAGAGGCTAAAACGAGTCGAATCCACAAGGACGGGAGGTGATAGAAGCTTTACCGGTTGATTCACGTGTTTGTTAAAAAGTTCTTCAAAGTTTTAAAGAATCAAAAGAAAAGAAAAGAAAGAATGAAAAGAGAAGTGTACGGTGAAAACAAAGAAGTGGGAAACATAGAAAAGAATGATTTTGTAGTTTTGTTTATATCTAAAATAAAGTGAAAGAGAAAGAAAACTCACGACTATTAACTACTAATGACTCTACCAACACGCTAACCTCTTAGTGATATTTGCCTCACATGCATCATTGGCCATCACTAGTCCTTGGTTCAAGAGCGATTCAAAGCATAACTCATATGTAACTCATCACAGCCCAACTCAACAAACAAGTGCAAGCTACACTTAAATAATCAAAACCCAATATGAGCAAGCATGAAGTAAAGTAATGTTAGCTTGTTAGTGGTTAGGAAGTTTGAGTGTTAGATCCATCATCATGAGTCATTAATGGCTCTTGCAAGAGCAAGGCCAAACCGAGGCTATTAGATTCACGTGGATTATCAAATAAAAAATTAGCAAGTTAGTGGTTAGTAGTTAGTTACCATGAGAGAAAAATTAGTTACACATGTAAAGAGATTAGTTAGAGAGAAGAAAACAAAGATAAGGTAAGAGAGCACCTTTCATAGATTGTCACCTTCTATTACAAGTACTCTTGCTTCCCAACATGTACCACTCTCTCTCCCTAATACAAGATCTACAAGAAATGGAAAATACAAGGGAGGAAGAACAAGAAAAACTACACTACACTACCATAAGCTACAAAATGAAAATGAAACTACTCTTAAAACTCAGCATATCCCCAAACTGAAGAACCAGGGGGTTTTTATAGGCACCAGGGAAGAGGGGGCCAGCTGGAAACAGCTGGCCAGAAGCACGGGCGCAGCCGCGCCCACATGGCCGCGGAAACGCGGCCTGAAACGCGGCCCAGGCCGCTTTTTTGCACCATACTGGGGTCGTGCGCGCGGCGCTTCGAGCCGCGCGCGGTCCCGTCTATCCCCTGTCAGGTTCTGTGCCCGATTTCTGGTTTGCAGCCCCTGGTTTTGACAGAATCAGCTCTCTAGGTCAATGGCTATCTTTAATAGGCCTTTAATCACTAATTAAATGGTGATTTAGGGTCTTCTTCTTCATTGCACACCATGGACGTAGAATCAAGAAAGCAAGTTATTATTAGCAGAATTTATTATTAAATAAATATGAGAATGTGATGAAAAGTATGCAAAATTAGATACTAATCACAAGTGCGGCGCCGCTTGCTGCTCGCACCCTGCTTGTCCCCCTGTCGGTTGTACTTCCTGGAATATAGATTTGGGCTCCCAGTTTTGACAAAATCACCCTCCAAGGTCAATGGCTATTCTTGTAGGCTTTTAATCACCAATTAAATGGGATTTTGGGCTTCTTCTTCATTTCATGACATGGACCTAGAAACATGCAAGAGAGATATTATCAACAGGATTTAATATTAAATAAATGTGAAGGTGTAGTATGAAATATACAATTTTAGAGACTAATCAACAGCTCTGAACTTCTCCTCAAGATTCCTCTAGACTAAAAGTTAAGGTGTTACTATAGCTCTCTTGGTTTAATACTTGTGTGAAGCATGTAAAGATAGACAATAAATAAGAGCATGCAAGAAATCAAACAATCCCAAGCATGTATATCTATGGAGTACAAGTAATATCAAGTATGTAATAGATGAGCACAAGTATAATAAGCATGCAAGATATAAACACAAGTGAGTTGAGAGAGAGATGATCAATCATCAACATGGGAGAATTATTTCGAGAATCGAGCTACTTACTCTACGTCCCCGCCTTCACCACAATGAAGGATTTCCACTAAAAACGATCCTGCAAGATCACTCGTTGCCGCAACACCTACAACGACCTCTATCAAGAAATCTTGGACCCGCAAGTCCCTCACTTGTTTCTGTAAGAACAACGCAAAATACGAACCAGCAAGTTTGCCGAGGCCGCAACATCTAACTCCTCAAGTTACAATGGTGGAAAAGGTTGTGATCACTTTGCTTGATCACAAGCAAACACTCTCACAAACAAGAATCCTTATAGGATGGATATAGAAATGGATAGCTCAAGCTTTTGTGAGAAAAACTAGATAGATTTTGTGGTGAAAAACTTAAGAAAATCCTTTTGAAAAAGTCAAGAGAAACACTCTTGATAAACTCCCTATTTGATATAGAAGTTAAGCTCAAAAACTTTTTGAGAAAATTCTGTTGAAAATGGGAAAAATTAGCTTTAAAACCTTCACAAAGTCTTATACAAAAACTAGCCAAAAGGCCTATACTTATAGGGCTCAGAAAACTAGCCATTCTACAGCCAAAGTGGCATTTCGATCGATCGCCTGGTTGACCGACCAACGGTCTATTTTATGATTGTTGGGGTTGTCGATAGACCGCACCTAAAGACAGAGAGTCAAAACTCTCTGTCGGTCAACCGAGCCATGCCTGAGAGTGGACTTCAGCCAGTCAGTCAACCGCACTTTGGCTCATGCATGTGTGCACGTCGGTCGACCGAGCTAGCCTTCGGTCGACCTATCGGTCGACCGCAAGCAGCCCAAAAACCATATTTTAACATCTTTTTAAATACATTTTAAATACCATAAAATTTTCATAAATCCCACAAAAATAAGTTCCTTGAAATACTATGAAGTACAAATATGTTTGATAAAAAATCAACACATATTACAAACATGTGAACTATTTTTGAGTTAAAGAAATTAAAGCTTAAAACAAAACTGATATTTTTCCAAAAACAAAACTTCTAAATGAAATCCGATTTTTCTCTAAACTTGCATAAATATAAAAATAAGATATTAAAGCACATTTGAAGCATAGTGTATATGGATAGAATTCAATACACATATAAATGTATATACTTGTTTTTGACAATAAGAACCAAAATAAGTTTTGATACAAATAAAACTTAAACACGTGAACTAGATACATCAAAATAAATTTTTCTAAACATATATAAACCATCAATGTATATGGATGAGATCCAATATACATATAAACCATGTAAACTTATTTTGATGAAATCTATTCATGAAACTGAACAACGTATTCTTGAAACTCATTACCAAAATATTTAAAACAAAAACAAAAACTAGTTAATCATGAAAAATAATAGAAATATTTTGTGTGTGTGTGTGTGAGCTTGAGCAATCTACAGCTAATCTATCATTTACATTTCATCCTAAAATAAAATCTTAAACTTACAAACTTAGACTCAAGTCTTCTTGAAAATCTTCTTCTCCATCTTAACTTGATCCAAACTTGATCCATGAGCTAAACTCCTTTTTGAGTACTCGATGCGATCTTGAAGCGTGAGCTCTTAAATCACATGTGATAGCTTCAAAATTTGACTTCGAATTTTTTGTTGAAGCTAAACACCGACTAAGATCTTGATTGAATATTTAAAACTTAATAAACACAAGATCATTAGTACTATAACTACATGAGCTAATCATCATTAAAACAAGAGTGATGGATTTGGGCTAACAAGCTGAAGATACCTCAATGGTGGGGGCTACAGGAGAAGTCACCTTGCTACTAGTTTCTGGTGCAATTTCAAGGGGCGTAACACCCTCTACAACTGTGGTTTCAATAAGAGCCTCCCTGGTAGCTAGTTCCTCGGCAGGTGGCTCGATGATTGGTCTTCCTTCTTCAAAAATCTCCAGAATCTCACAAATCTTCAGATTCACTTCCCTGGGTGGCAATCTCACCCTTCTCAAAAGTAGTGGCAGCCCCACCAGAAGGCCCAACATCCAGTTCTTGATCCCTAAGGCCTTCTGAGACAAAGTAGATCGCTTCATCCCCCTCCTTACAGGTGAAGAGATCGTTAAGTTTTTCCTCTCCTCCACCCAGAGTTTCCTTGTCTGCATCCAATGTTAAGAAATAAAAAATTAATCGTCAAAGTAAAAAAGGGATAAAGGAAAATGATGTGAAGAAAATCAAGCTTATCGGGAAACTGAGCAGGTTCCCTCAGAGTCCCTTTCTGACTAGGCAATCTGATAATTAAAGGAAGCAGGACTTCTGCTGCTGATCGTACACATATTTTGCATTCTTTTCATTACACTACTACATTTATCGTGTAATAAATATGCTAATTTCTTTGTCTTAAATGTCTATTTTGTAGAAGATAATAATGAAGAGAAAGAGGATTAAACCAAATAAATACCAGTTAAAATCATATTTAACTTGATCTATTTGGTTAGCTGAGGATGATCCCATATCTAGTTAGAATAAATCAAGGATTGGGGCAAATGTTCAGTTAAAGATCAAAGCAATTCAGAAAGATAACACCAAATGGAAACCAGTAAAATTCAGATTTCTATAAATTCATTTTGGTTAGCTAAAGATCAATCGAGGATAATATCAAATACAGAGAGATAAATGGATAGAAAGAAGATCAACGGATGAGATCAAGCAAGTTTGACTCAGATTCTAACTTAATACATTTCAGTATTTGAATCATAACGTTCGCTACCAAATCTCAAATTTGATGATTCAAGATGCTCCAGAAAGAGAACTTACAGAGCTACAACTTTTATGTTGATCATTATTTCTAATTTTGTCATTTGATAAGTGATATTCAGCAATCAACAAGCCAATAAATTGCAAATCAGAACTGAATATCCACATCAAATCAAGTTTGGAGATAAGGGAGGATTCAAATTCAGAAATAGCCAGATTTTTCTATCTTCATACTCCTCTAACATCTGTATTTCTTCTATAAATACCTGCAATCTCAAAGGCAAGAAAAAAAATGACCAAGCAGAGAGTAGAACTTAGGCTAATTTGTAGTTTGTAACTTAGGTTTTTTATTTTCTTTCATGTAATTTTTATTTTCTTTATGTAACTGAGAGGAGAGGATACTTTCATGGAGGAATGAGAGCAAGCTTGTACTGAAGGTGACACCAGTGTAAGTGATATTTTCTTCCATTGTTAATTGAATCGAATCAAAGTTTTCTACTCTTTTCTATTCTTGTTTTTTTTTGCTTCCCTCTTCTGTGTTCGTGGATCCAAATGAAACTGGTAGCCTCGAAGTTGCCTTGTCTTTGCAAGTGCCGTTGATAACTTATGGTGATGAATATCCATTTCTATGATAGTGTAGCTTGCCTCTTCATTTCATAGTGTAAATCGGGAATGGGGAAGATCTCATCTGCCATGCTTCGCTCGCCTTCAAGTAAAGGTACATCGTCGATACGGGTCAAAGGTAACAGGCGCCGAATAGGTAAGTATCTTTTTAGTTTTTAGTTTTCTTTCTTTTAATTTTAGTGTAAATTATAAACACCACAATATTCTAAATCTCTTTCACTCTTTTTCAATTTCTTTGTAAATATCAATTTTCTATTTTCTCCACCTTCTCTATCTACCACTTTCTTTCTAACTTAACTGTAACTTATTTTTCTTTTTTCTTTTAAGAACTAAAAGAAGAATTTTAACCATTCTTTGTAACATAAAAGAGAACTTGCTAGAGAAGCTTCCATCGCTAGCCCTCCTTGGGGATCACGACCCGCATAGCCACTTGCTATTGCGGTAGAATTGAGCACTTGCACTCTTTAATCTTAAAATCTGAAATACTATATTTTGTGTGCAGGTTCTATCTCAATCAAATTTTGGCGCCGTTGCCGGGGAGGGACGGTAAGTAATTCTCATTAAAGTTTACATTCTTGGTTAACTTTCTTCTTGGTTTTTGGCGTACAGATTTAACAAGGAATTCTTGCTACAGTGGACATATAAGTGGCCTTAGACTCTGCTCAAGAAAGCAGAGCCAAGAAGCCCTCAGATTTGCTTTAGTCTTGTGGCAAATTGAGTGAACTACTAACCTGTATTTTTTTTGCAGGTTGGCTGAATTACATAGTTTAAATATCTGTAGCGTGTATCTCCTTGTTTGACTCACTGTACTTCCTTTCTAACCTCAACAGTAAAATGATGTTTGTTAAATGCTAAAAATTGTTTAGACTTGCATTTAGGCACGTATCTAATTCGTTTACATTTTCATTACTGTTGAAGAGTGCTGGAGTAAAGGTACGTGTGCATGACATCTAGTATAAGAACACTTTTGGATTGTTTACATTTCTTAAGTGTTGCTTTTCTTGTACACTGCACTAAATCAATCTTAAGGGCTTGTCCTATGAACAAGATAAGGTAGGAAAGTCATTACCCTCCCTTAGGCCACAAACAATCTCCTCACTCACTAACCCAAGCCTAACTAAAAATGAGTAGATGTTGGCCCTAGGGACATCTCGGACTCAATTAGGAGATTATCCTAAGGGGAAAGGTGTTGGAATTTGACTCCTGCCAAATCAGTGTCTAGGAAGGGGATTAAGGGCCGAAAGTCTGAAGGTTGGTGGTTACTTAATTAAGGAACGTCTTTGACGGATAACCTCCCACCAATCTTACCCTGACCTGGCTGATTAGCTTATGGTCAAAGTCTGCATTATACATCCTATGGACAGTCTAACCTGTTAGGAGTCGTCTAGGTCAAAGGTCTACCCTAACTCAGGTTAGAATTTTTTCTTTTTTCTTTGCTTATTTGTTTGTTTTTTTCTTTGTTTGTGTTTTATTGTGTGATATGGCTTATAACAACAAATTTTTAATTTTAATGGTAATTCATATTACACACCAACCTCTTTTCGGATATTACCAACCCGGCATATCATAACTTTAACCAACCTAGTGTGCCAGATTGGTCTTATCTGAATCAATATAACCCATGCCCCCAATTTATAACAATAGTTTCCAGAATAATTTCAACTCTTCACAGAGTCAATGGGCATTCACCTCCCACGAGTCCAATTTTCAACCAACTTGTCCTTCTTATCCACCTTCACAATATTTTTAAGATTCATACTCAGTTCCACCAGTCCAAAAAAGAAAACCATCAATTTTGGAAATGAGTATGCGTGAGTCCAAACTAAAATCACAAAATCTGATGGACTCACAATTTCACCAAACACCACTTCATCTTTTCAAGACCAATCGCAACAAAATGATGAACTAATCAACTATGAAAAGATGCTTGAAGTCATGACTTAGGCTCAAAACGCTCGTAATCATGACATAGATATGATGGTCTAAACTCTACGTTCTCACCGTTTGGCCAGTTCTGATGTCGCTAACCATTCTGTTAGAGCCGAAGAGTCATGTTATTTTGGAAAACAAGGTTTCATTTCAGCACAATCATTTGAACTTGCCCAAACTCTAAATTTTGAAAGTGACATTGAAGTTTGGTAAGTTATTTCTTTCCTGAAATTGAACTTGAGAATGAATATGATCATGAACCTCAACTTAGTGATTCAATTCTACTTCCTGATTAAATTATGACTCCGGTGTCTTCACCTGATTTCAATCTTTTTCCCGAGTCAATATTGGATCCTGTGCCAATTCATAATGAAATTGAATCGCCCATCTTTGATGATCATCATATTAAACTTGACCAATTTTATACTTTTGAAAGTCTCATTGGCAAATTAGCAAGTTCTCCTTTTTATGAAATTGAACTCAATGAGAAATGTGACTTAGATTCTCAATTTTGTGATCCAGTTCAAATTTCCAAATCAATATTGACTCCTATTTTGTTACCCAACTTGAGTAATATTTTAGAGTCAGTTTTGATTTCCACACCTGTCATTCTTGAACTCGAATCGCCAATATTAAGTAACATTCCATTGTTGGGAAATGAATGTGGACTTGAGTTTCAACTCTTGATTTGGACCCACTTCTTGAACGAATCTCGACTCCTTAACCTTTACTTGACTTAAGTCACTTTCCTGAGTCAGTATTAGTTCCCGTACTTCCTAAGTCCAAGTTAATCAGTCTATCTTTTCACACTCCGTTTTGGGACAAGGTGGTTGACAAAATTGACTCCGAAATTGATTATGGAATTTGAAAATTAGATGGGGTCAAATTTTTAATAAAAATCCTTCATGAATACATCATCTTAGTGGGTTATATTAGAGAGATTTCTGGTGGGTTCCTTCGAACTCCATGCAAAGTCGATTGGGCCGCATTTCGTGGACCAATCAGACCACCACCGGAACCACCACCTTAAGGTAGTATTTTCCTTCCCTGTCTTCTTTTTCATGCATCTATGCATTAATTCATACATTGAGGACAATGCAGGAGATAGGTGTGGGGAGGGTTCTAACATAACTTAGGTTTTTCTTTGTATTAAAAAATAAAAAATTTTAACATTTTCTTTACTTTTAAAAAACTTTTTGAAAATAGAAACAATATTTTGACATATTTTTTGTAAGAAATTAAGTCAATTTTAAGGAATAGGAAAATCAAAATTAGGATTTCTTATACTTAGTCAAAATAAGATTATTTGTTTGATTTTTAGGGTTAGGAAGATAATTTGTCAAAGTAATTTAGTCTTGATCTTTACCTTGATGAAATATGCACCCTTCATACACTTACACACTTAGGGTTCAAAAATAAAGATTCTTATGCCTTAAAAAAAATTAAAACAAAATAAAAAGAAAAAAATAAAAGATAAACAACTCTAATTATTGATTAGCTAGGTGCTTTGGCCTAAGCAAGCCTTAGTATTTATGCGAAAGATAATTAGATAAGTTTGAGAAAAAATATATATATAAAAAATCCTCTGATTAAGCTGGGTATTTGTGCCTAATAAAGCATAAGTATTCTCGCCTAAAAGTGGTTCATATAATAAAATCCTTAGTTTTGAGGCCTTATTTGCTCGAGTCCTTAAGTCCTTGGGGTGTTTTCTCACCCGGTGCCCTAAGACCGTTTGGTTTGGAAGTCATCGATTAAAGGCTCGTTACATGGGCAGATTAGAAAGCCTAATAGAACTAAGGAATAATACCACCAAATATATATATATATAAATAAATGAGACATAAGAGTAAGAGTTAAAGAACCTTTAGTCAAAATTTTCACTGTCACAAGGTGCATATGACTTAGGGTAAAGTAATAGACTAGATGAGAAGTACAATTTGACTCCTTACTTTGATTGATAACAAATTTTGAATAGAGACTAAGTTTAGGAATGAAAAATTCAGTTTTCCTATAACTTATAAATTACGTAAAACTTACAATAATATTTCAAATATTTTTTCTTTCAAAATGTGTTTTCAAAATACTAACATTTTTCTCTTTCTTTATGGATTTTGTGGGTGCAATACACTGAAAACCCTCACGAGACAAAACTCGTCCTCTAGGGGTAACCTGGAGGTTTAACGGCTTGTTGCACAAGCTCAGTGCAATCGCGTGATCTGCGAAAGTGGTCTAAATAATCTTTGGTTTAGTTTTGTTGCTTTGCTCGAGGATGAGCAAAAGATAGGTGTGGGGGTGTGATCGTACACATATTTTGCATTCTTTTCATTACACTCCTACATTTATCGTGTAATAAATCTGCTAATTTCTTTATCTAAATGTCTATTTTGTAGAAGATAATAATGAAGAGAAAGAGGATTAAACCAAATAAATACTAGTTAAAATCAGATTTAGCTGGATTTATTTGATTAGCTGAGGATGATCCCAGATCTAGTTAGAACAAATCAAGGATTGTGGCAAATGTTCAGCTGAAGATCAGAGCAAATCAGAAAGATAACACCAAATAGAAACCAGTAAAATTCAGATTTCTATAAATTTATTTTAGATAGATAAAGATCAATCGAGGATAATATCAAATACAGAGAGATAAATGGATAGAGAGAAGATCAACGGATGAGATGAAGCAAGTTTGATTCAGATTCTGACTAGATACATTTCAGTATTTAAATCATAACTTTCGCTAACATATCTCAAATCTGATGATTCAAAATGCTACAAAAAGAGGACTTACAGAGCTACAACTCATATGTTGATCACTATTTCTAATTCTGTAATTTGTTAAGTGATATTTAGCAATCAACACGCCAACAAATTGCAGATCAGAACTGAATATCCACATCAAATTAAGTTTAGAGATAAGGGAGGATTCAAATTCAGAAATAGCCAAATTTCTCTATCTTCATACTACTCTAACATCTACATTTCTTCTATAAATACCTACAATCTCAAAGGCAAGAAAAAAAACGACCAAGCAGAGAGTAGAACTTAGGCTAATTTGTAGTTTATAACTTAGGTTTTTTTATTTTCTTTCATGTAATTTTTATTTTCTTTATGTAACTGAGAGGAGAGGATACTTTCATGGAGGAATGAGAGAAAGTTTGTACTGAAGGTGACACCAGTGTAAGTGATCTTTTCTTCCATTGTTAATTGAATCGAATCGAAGTTTTCTTCTCTTTTCTATTCTTGTTTTTTTTGCTTTCCTCTTCTGTGTTTGTGGATCCAAATGAAACCAGTAGCCTCGAAGTTGCCTTGTCTTTGCAAGTGCCGTTGATGGCTTATGGTGATGGATATCCTTTTCTATGATAGTGTAGCTCGCCCCTTCATTTCATAGTGTAAATCGGGAATGGGGAAGATCTCATCTGCCATGCTTCGCTCGCCTTCAAGTAAAGGTACATCGTCGATACGGGTCAAAGGTAAGCAGGCGCCGAAGAGGTAAGTATGTTTTTAGTTTTTAGTTTTCTTTCTTTTAATTTTAGTGTAAATTATAAACACCACAATATTCCAAATCTCTTTCACTCTTTTTCAATTTCTTTGTAAATATCCATTTTCTAATTTCTCCACCTTCTCTATCTACCACTTTCTTTCTAACTTAACTGTAACTTATTTTTCTTTTTTCTTTTAAGAACTAAAAGAAGAATTTTAACCATTCTTTGTAACATAAAAGAGAACTTGCTAGAAAAGCTTCCATCGCTAGTCCCTCCTTGTGGATCACGACCCGCATAGCCACTTGCTATTGCGGTAGATTGAGCACTTGCACTCTTTAATCTTAAAATCTGAAATACTGTATTTTTTTATGTAGGTTCTATCTCAATCAGCTGCTGACTTACTCGCTATAGTAGTCCAAGCTTTTTGAATGTCTCAGTGAGCCTTCTTCACTACTTGCTTCTTGCGAAGTTCCTTTCGAGTGGGCTCCTTTCGAGTGCGAGCAGGATCCTTTGGCGCTAGTCCCTTTTTCTTCCACTTAAAGTGCGTGTCAGGTCTTCTTCCTGTTCCTCTTCCTCAAGCGGAGCTTTACCTGCTCCACTAGTAGCTTCTTGAGTAGCTTCACCACCAACATCTTCAAAGCAAGGACTCTCAACGTCTAAAGCGTCACTACCAACTTCAGCCGAGAATTCCGAGAGGCCCAGAACTTGAACTTGTATCCCTTGATCAAGCTCTATCGCTTTCTGCTTCAATCACTTAAAAGTAAGCTTGGTCTCGGATGAGTTGATATTGAAGTCTGACGGGTTGGACATGGAAGCTTTGTACCACTGGCAGAACCCTAATGGCGTCAAAAGATTAGGAGCTCTATAGGCATGCAGAACACGGCCTCGGTGCAGCCGATGATGAAATATCTCCAGGCTCTTGCACCGCAATCAAGCTACCCATGAAAGCCACGCACGGGTTGGGATTGCCGAAGTAGAGCTGGTCACACCAAAATTGACAAGCAAAGTCGCTGGTGCTTATGGCTCAAGATAACATGTATCCCGCATCGGTATACTAAGTGGGATGGTCTGATACTAACCAACCACTTGAATATACCTTACCCGAGTGAAGATCTCCCATCCCTGACATCATGGAATTCTTCACCGTATCCAGCACCGGGAATAGAGGGGAAGCATCAGAAGAGACTGTACGCGTCATAGCGTTGCATCAGCTTTCATACCCTGGCTATGTAAGTCCACAGCCATTGTGATTTCTCAAAGCGGCGGAGATGCATGAAATGTACACCTTCTGGCGGCTCCTCTCCTGATTAAATGATGGTGGGACAATGCAATGTGAATCACGCCAACTGATATGTATAAGTCATATCCACCCGAGGATAAGGCCCGTCATAGGGTAGAATCTACCCCTTTCCTCTCTTGGTAGCCGGCGGCCTACAAAAAGCTTCCATCAATGCCCAAAGAACGTGCTGGATGTAGCAGACCATGGCGGGAAGCAGTCCGAGGGGCTTGCCATGGGCAAGTTGGAAGGTAGGAAAGAGCACCCATGATAAGGTTCCGTCATGTGGAGGAGATGGAGCTACACGCTTCTTCAGCCAGACTGATAGGAAGCCGGCAAGAAGAGTTTTTTTGGACATTTGGTTGTTCGCCTCACGGTGGAAGCTCTTGAACCTGTCACCTTTATCATAGATTCCATCATCTTAATCCAGGATAACACCTCTTGTCCACTGGATACCATCATCCGAATGATATTGTCATCCGATATTTGGAATTGAACATCCTCCGGGGCATCGTCCAGAATGGGGAATAGGTAATTCGCCCAAACCTTCATCTCATTCGCATTCCCTCGAGCATTATGGACATCCATGCAAATATAAAAATGACACATTAATTCCTGATACGTCTCAAATGTCTCCGGATTGTCCTTCTCCATTTGCTCCAACTCTATTATACAAGGGAAATACTCCTTATATGGCATCGAACCCATCTAGCGATTGGATATTTTCCACATCTCATGCAATGCCAATCCTAGTTCACCGACGGGAGTGAAGAAAGTCCCCGAAGCTAGACAGTACAGCTCAAAGATGGTGAAGAATTTGGGCACACTGATCTCTATCCCATTACAAGTTGCCCTGACTGTCTTGTGGAGTCTAAGCTTCATCAGATCCACTTCAAAGTACTTCAAGATATATAGCGTCAAATCTCTCTACCATGGCTTCTGAGCAGGATGTACCCAGCCGGAAGCCCTAAAATCCCTTGTCGGGTAGTTACCTTGAACCTTGATGAACTAGTTACGAAATGTCTGAACCATCACTGGGTTTTCTCTAACAAGGATGTCCTGACCTATTATCTAGGGGTGCAGGCCAAGTATAGCTCTAGGTGATCCAAGCAGTTGTAGCCATTGAGCATCAGGATCCCCGCATGTACCGAGTCAGTAGACCGGGTCACCGACCATTTCATATTTCGCGGTGCAATTACTGATTGGAAGAACGAGAGAGGGAAGTGCCGCTTGGTTGATGGAAGATAATATTTCTCACCCTCAATAGTGAAAATCCACTGACCCTCCTCGACGAGAAGTTGTTGGTCAGTATTAGGTGCTGCATCTCCGAACATGAAATCTGGCTTCTTGTACACTCTCTAGTTATGATCTTCAATCGGGCAGTGGTCAAGATGCTGCTGGTAACACGCTCGTCAGCTGCAAGAAATAGAGCGTCTCTTTCCGATGAACTCCTATCGCTAAAGAGTGAAGCTTGGCTCTAAAACTGGAAGTGCATACTCCCATCCATTCCTCTGACAGACCCAAACAAGCTGTTTAATGGCTCCGGTGCGTAGTGGACTACAAAGAAGTAAAGGCAAGCATGTTAGTACTCAAAGAAAATAAACATGCACGAGCCTTTAGTTGTGCCTGATATAACTAGCCTTGCTCTAAAAAGCTAAGACATAGCCTCGCCTATAAGGCAGAGCTAGCCTAGCCCCAAAGGCTAAGGCATAGCTTCGCCTGTAGGGCAAGCTAGCCTCGCCTCAAAAGGTTAACGCATAGCTTTGCCACTAAGGAGAGCTAGCCTCGCCCCAAAAGGCTAAGGCATAGCTCTACCTATAAGGCAAGCAAGCCTCGTCTTAAAAGGCTAAGGCTTAGCTTTGCCTGTGAAACGAGGTGGCCTCGCACCTAAAGGCTAAGGCACAACTTAGCCTAAAAATTGTCTTCGCCTAACTAAGCGAGTCCTAGTTTCGCCAAGAAGCTTGAAAAATAGCTTCACCTAGAAGCTTAAAGAGGAAAACCTTTTTTGTTTCCAAATTTCGCCTATGCGAAGATCAAGAGAAATTCAATCCCTAAAATAGCATGTAAAGCTAAAACTAAGGGAGATAGACTCCCTAAGATCACCAATTTTTGGGTGAGTCTCACAAATTTCTAAGAGCCCAAGACTTACCAGTTATAGGTCGTGTGATGGCCGAAGAAGTAGTCTCTACCACCTCAGAAGTGTCAACTTCTTTGCCTGAACGTTGATGAGATGGCATTGAATCTCGATTGAGAGAGATGTGAAGCGTGAAAACCATAGTGTCTATTTCAAGTACGAAAAAGAGGGAAAGGAGTTTTTCTTACTTCGTTTGAAGATGAAAATAGAAAGTGATTTCTCTAAAAAGACTGTAAAAATCCTATTTATAGTCCCCACAATCTAACATCACAGCTGCCGCTTCAGAATGATCGGCAAAAAGCAAGCACAAGAATAAGTAAAGGAGTGTGGGTCGATGTTACTGCTTTTGTGATTCTTCCGTAGTAGCGAAGTAGCTATACGGGTCGTATCCACAAGGATTGAGAGCGATGAAAGCTTGATGCGGCTTCTTTGTTCAAGAGAAGAGAAATTTCTTTGTTTCAAATAAAGAATTTGAAAATGAAAACAAGTTGGTTTCAAAAATTATTTTAGAATGATTTGGTGGTTTGTAAAAGTGATTTTTCTAGATGGTAAAAATGCATGGCTAACTTTCTACTAAGTGCTCCCACTAATCCCTAATTTCTTGAAGATGTGACCTCACGATGGATCATAGGCAAACATAATCCTTATGCACAGGAACAACTCACATAGAAATCGAGTGAAAGTTCTTCCTTTAACTTAGCTTTACACGGTAAAAACTTGGACATTCCCTTATCAAGATCCAATAGAAGGCGAGAATAGGGCAAGACACAAGTGCACAATGGTATCGGCCAAATTTAAAAGGAATATCTCTACTTACAAAGACAAGCAAAGTTTACAAACTATAGATCATCAAAAACCCCGTTAAGCATGAAATATAAGAAAGTGAATACTTGTATGTAAGTTAGAGTTAGAACCCTTGTCTTAAGATATCATAGTTCTTGTTTGCACAAGGCTTATTTGACACTATTGACTCATTTGGGTTTATCAATCAAGTTGTTAGAGATTAGTGGGTTAGTAGTTAGTTAGCCATGCAATGGAAGAATTAGTTAGACATGGTAGTAAAAGAAACAACAAAAGAAAAGAAGTAAAGAGAAAGGGAGTTACATTAAAAAAAGAAAGTAAAAGCAAATGGAAAATACAAGTAAATTGAAAGAAGAAAGAGAAGCATTTACTTGTATTAGCTTGTCACCTTCAAATACAACTTGTACACACACTCTCTCTCTCTCTTTCACTCTAATGGCTAAACTAAGACTAGAAGAAGAAGGAAACTAAAACAATTACAATTCTAAAAACAAGATTAGAATAATTCTCTAAACTCTGGATATCTTCTTCTTAAGAACCCCCGGGGGGTTTTTATAGGCACCAGGGGAAAGGGGGCCAGGGGGACAACCCCTGGCCCAAAGCCCGAGCGCGGCCGCGCCCGTACTGCCGCGAAAACGTGGCCCAGGCCGAGTTTCCGCGGCCCTGCCAGGGCGACGCGCGCCTGGCTTCTGGCAGCGTACCGTCCCTTCTGTCTCCTGTCAGTTGAATCTCCTGGATTCTGGATTTGATGCCCTGGGCTGACAAAATCTCCTCCTTAAGATCAATGGCTACTTGGTAGGCCTTTAACCACCCATTAAATGGTGATTTAGGGTTTTCTTCTTCATTTGCACACCATGGACCTGGAATCAAGCAAGCAAAGTGATTGAGGCTAAACCTGCACACAAAATATGGAATTTTAGATCAAAGAATAAATAGGTGCAAGTGCTCAATTCTTCCGCGATAGCAAGTGGCTATGCGGGTCGTGATCCACAAGGAGGGTTTTGCGATAGTAGCGTTTACGTTCTTTATTGAAATCTTATGAACACAAAATGAGAGTTCTTCTCTGTTTTTATTAAGTTAAGAAAATGGAAAAGAAAGTTATGTTAAAGTTAAGAAGAAAATGAAAGATGAAGAAGGTGGAAAGATCAGAAAACGGTGAAAGAAAGCGACTATGTACAAATGAAGTGGAGAAGAAAGAGTTGGAGGAGGTGGTTGGTGATCTAAACTAAGAAATAAAAGAAAAGAAAGAAAGAAGAGTGAAGAATACTTACCTAGATTGATTTATGACTTACTTGGAAACCTTTGCTTGTTCTACCTTTGCTTTGGAGGCGTTCAACGCATAGATCATAAGCTCGAGCTCAGTCCCTGTTCGCATTATATCATCAAGTCTAGCACAAGCATGAAGTGATACGTTTTGAGGAGGAGAACGTCTTCATGAACTATCGTTGGCACTCTCATAACATCGGTGTACTGGTGCTTTGGAATTCACTTGTAAGCTCAACAAAAACAAACGAGGTAAAGTAGAAGAGGAAAACGAAAACAAAAGAAAAGGAAAGTAAAGATACGACATAAATAAAAGTTTACCTTTATTGCTTGAAACAATGAAAGAAAGGAGGAGGGTACATCGGTGTCACTCTCAACATATGCCTCTCTCTCTTACTTATATGAATCATCATCTAACCTAAGCTACATACAAGTTACATGAAAAGAAAAACCTAAACTACAAAATGAAAAACTAGGCTAAATCCTATCTCTGCATTGGCGTCCCATTTTCAGTGCAAATACAGGCCTTTTATAGGCAAAACCCTAACCACCAGGATCCCGGGGAGATTGGGGGAGCAAACGCTCCCCCTAACTCCCCAACAATGTCGCGAAAACGCAGCTTTGGCCGCGTTTCCGCGGCCAGGGTGTGGCCAGGTGGCCATACCCTATTGGTGGATCGCGCTGGTTTGGCCTTCTGACTTTATCTGTAGTTGGATTTTCAGTTTGGGTCCAGAATTCTGACAAAATGGCCTTCGATTCTTGGCTTTAACCAATCGATTCTGAGAGGATTCTTCTCAACCGGTTTTTAACCTCTTGATTTTGCCCTGATTTTCTGAGTGCGAATTAATTCTGATTTAATTAAGAATTTTGGTGGGCTTTGGGCTCATTTCTCTTCATCTCCCTACAGATTGGGCCTGCAAATAAATTAAGCAATTAATTAGGACAATGCAGGCTTTATTCTATAATAAGTATGGAAATATGATATTAAATATGCAACGTTAGCAACCAATCACACCCCCATACCTATCTTTTGCTCGTCCTCGAGCAAAATAACTAAACTATACTATGGATTATTAGACCACTTTCGCAGGTCGCGCGATTGCACTGAGTATGTGCAACAAGCCGTTAAACCTCTAGGTTTCCCCTAGAGGACGAGTTTTGTCTCGTGAGGGTTTTCAGCGGATTGCACCCATAAAATCCATAAAGAAAGGGAAATAAAGAGTTAGTATTTTCGAAAAGCATTTTGAAAGAGAAAAATATTTGAAACATGATTGTAAGATCTAAGCAATCTATAAGTTATAGGAAAATCGAATTTTTCATTCCTAAACTTAGTCTCTATTCAAAAATTGTTATCAATCAAAGTAAGGAGTCAAATTGTACTTCTCATCTAGTCTACTACTTTACCCTAAGTCATATGCACCTTGTGACTGTGAAAATTTTGACTAAGGGTTCATTAACTCTAACTCTTATGCCTTATTTTTATTTGTATATATATATATTTTTTTGGTGGTATTATTCCTTAGTTTAGGCTTTCTAATCTGCCCATGTAACGAGCCTTTAATCGATGACTCCCAAACCAGACGGTCTTAGGGCATCAGGTGAGAAGACACCCCTAGGACTTAAGGACTCGAGCAAACAAGGCCACAAAACTAAAGATTTTATTATATGAACCTCATTTAGGCATGAATACTTATGCTTTATTAGGCATAGATACCCAGCTTAATCAGAGGATTTTTCTTTTCAAACTTGTCTAATCATCTTTCGCATAAATACTAAGGCTTGCTTAGGCCAAAGCACCTAGCTAGTCAATAATTAGATTTGTTTGTGTGTATATATATATATATATATATATATATATATATATATATATATATATATATATATATATATATATATATATATATATATATATATATTATAACTTATCGAATCATCTTTCGCATAAATACTAAGGCTTGCTTAGGCCAAAGCACCTAGCTAATCAATGATTAGACTTGTTTTTTTTTTAATAAGGCATTAAATCTTTGTTTTTGAACCCTAAGTGTGTAAGTGTATGAAGTGTGCATATTTCATTAAGGTAAAGATCAAGACTAAATTATTTTGACAAATTATCTTCCTAACTGTATAAATCAAACAAATAATCTTATTTTGACCAAGTATAAGAAATCCTAATTTGGATTTTCCTATTCGTTAAAATTAACTTAATTTCTTACAAAAATAAGTCAAAATATTGTTTCTATTTTTCAAAAAGTTTTTAAAAGTAAAGAAAACTGTTAATTTTTTTTTTTAAAGAAAAAGAAAAGTTATGTTAGACCCTCCCCCACACCTATCTCATGCATTGTCCTCAATGTATGAATTAATGCATAGATGCATGAAAAAGATGACAGGGAAGGAAAGTGTTACCTTAAGGTGGTGGTTCCGGTGGTGGTCTGATTGGTCAACGAAACGCGGCCCAATCAACTTTTCTTGGGTCTCGGAGGAACCCATCAGAAATATCTTTAATATAACCCATTAAAAAGATAAATCCATGAAGAATTTTTATCAAAAATTTAACCCCATCTAATTTCCATATTCCATAACTAATTTCGGAGTCAAATTTGTCAACCACCTCGTCCCAGAATGGAGTATAGAACGGTTGACTTAGACTCAGGAAGGACAGGAACTAATACCGACTCAGGAAGGTGACTTAAGTCAATTAAAGGTTCAAGAGTCGAAATAGGTTCAGGAAGTGGGTCCAAGTTAAGAAATTGAAACTCTAGTCCACATATATTTTCTAACAATGGAATGTGACTTAATGTTGGTGATTCAAGTTCAAAAATGATAGGTGTGGGAATCAAAACTGACTCTAAAATATTACTCAAGTTTGGTAACAAAACAGGAGTCAATATTGATTCAGAAAGGTGAACTGGATCACAGATTTTAGAATCTAGGTCACATATCTCATTGAGTTTAATATTATAAAAATGAGAACTTGCCAATTTGTCAATAGGATCTTCAATAGTGTATAATTGGTCAAGTTCAATATGATCCTCAAAAATGGCTGATTCAGTTTCATGATGAATAGGCACATGATCCAACATTGACTCGGGGAAAAGATCGAAATCAGGTGAAGATACCGGAGTCATAATCGAATCAGGAAGTAGAATTGAATCACTAGGTTGGGGTTCAGGATCATATTCATTTTCAAGTTCTATTTCAGGAAAAGGAAAACTTGCTAAACTGTCAATATCTTTTTCAAAAATTGGAGTTTGGGCAAGTTCAAATGGTTGTTCTGAAATGGAATCTTGATTTCTAAAACTACATGACTCTTCGGCTCTAACAGAATGGTTAGTGACATCAGAACTGGTCCAACGGTGAGAACGTAGAGATTCGACCATCATATCTATGTCACGATTACGAGTGTTTTGAGCCTGAGTCATGGCTTCTAGCATCTTTTCATACTTGATGGGTTCATTGTTTTGATGAAAAGATGAAGAATTGTCTTGGAAGTGGTAGTGAAATTGTGAGTCCATCAGATTTTGGGATTTATGTTTGGACTCACGCATACTCATTTCCAAAATTGATGGTTTTCTATTTTGGACTGGTGGAACTGAGTATGACTCTTGAAAATATTGTGGACTAGGTGGAGAAGGAGGACAAGTTGGTTGATAATTATGCTCAGGGGAGGTGAATCCCCACTGACTCGATGAAGAGTTGAAATCGTTATGGAAATTATAGTCATAAGATGGGGGACATGGGTTATATGGATTCGGATAAGACCAATCCGGTACACTAGGTTGGTTAAAGTCATTATATGCTGGGTTGGTAATATTCAAAAATGAACTCGGTGTGTAATATGGATTATTATTGAAGTTGAAAAAAATATTATTATAAGCCATATCACACAATACAAACAAAAAGAAAGAAAATACAAACAAATAAGCAAACAAATAAAAGGAAAAAAATTCTAAACTAAGTTAGGGTAGACCTAGACCTAGACGACTCCTAACTGATTAGACTGTCCACGGGAGGTCCAATGCAGACTTTGACCACAAGCTAATCAGCCAGGTCAGGGCAAGATTGGTGGGAGGTTTTCCGTCAAAGACGTTCCTTAATTAAATAACCACCAATCTTCGGGCTTTCGGCCCCTAATCCCTTTCCTAGACACTGATTTGGCAAGAGTCAAGATCCAACACCTTTCCCCCTTAGGATAATCTCCTAATTGAGTCCGAGATGTCCCTAGGGCCAACGTCTACTCATTTTAAGTTAGGCTTGGGTTAGTGAGTGCTTGGAATCTGATTTTTTGGCTAAGGAAGGGTGATTAAATCCCCACCTTATCTTATTAATGGGTGGTGCCCTTAGAATCAGTTTTTGTGCAAGTGTACAAGATAAATAAGATGCACTCAAAGCGATATAAATCAACCAAGAATGAGTCCTATTCTGAATGCAATGCGTACGTACCTTGCTCCAACACTCTTCAACAGTAAAAATAAATGAATTGAAAAGACACGTGCCTAAGATGCAAACGTCTAATCAATTTTTTTTAACTTTTTCAACAAACTTTTTACTGTAGGTTTATTAGCAGGTTAATGGTGATGGCATATAAGAAATAAAGTTGCAGCAAGCTATGTTTTTGGCAAAGTAAGCAACCCTGCACAAAACCTATTAGTAGTCAACTCTTCTTTGCCGCGGATCCGCGGCTTTGGCCGTGAAAACACGGCAAATCAGAGGGCCCTTGGTCTCTGCTTTCTACAGCAGAGGTCCAAGACCACTTATGTGTTACTGCAATCTTCTTTTCCTGCTTTGCTTGCCCTGTAACCTGCAACAGAGAAGAAAGTTCGTTTTAGTTCTAAAAAAGTTTTCAATAAAAATTCAGATTTCAATAAAAACGTTACCCTCCCCGGCAACGACGCCAAAATTTGATTGAGGCTAAACCTGCACACAAAATACGGAATTTTAGATCAAAGAATAAATAGGTGCAAGTGCTCAATTCTTCCGCGATAGCAAGTGGCTATGCGGGTCGTGATCCACAAGGAGGGTTTTCCGATAAAAGCGTTTACGTTCTTTATTGAAATCTTATGAACACAAAATGAGAGTTCTTCTCTGTTTTTAAGTTAAGAAAATGGAAAAGAAAGTTATGTTAAAGTTAAGAAGAAAATGAAAGATGAAGAAGGTGGAAAAAATCAGAAAACGGCGAAAGAAAGCGACTATGTACAAATGAAGTGGAGAAGAAAGAGTTGGAGGAGGTGGTTGGTGATCTAAACTAAGAAATAAAAGAAAGAAAGAAAGAAGAGTGAAGAATACTTACCTAGATTGATTTATGACTTACTTGGAAACCTTTGTTTATTCTACCTTTGCTTTGGAGACGTTCAACGCATAGATCATAAGCTCGACCTCAGTCCCTGTTCGCATTATATCATCAAGTCTAGCACAAGCATGAAGTGATACGTTTTGAGGAGGAGAACGTCTTCATGAACTATCATTGGCACTCTCATAACATCGGTGTACTGGTGCTTTGGAATTCACTTGTAAGCTTAACAAAAACAAACGAGGTAAAGTAGAAGAGGAAAACGAAAACAAAAGAAAAGGAAAGTAAAGATACGACATAAATAAAAGTTAACCTTTATTGCTTGAAACAATGAAAGAAAGGAGGAGGGTACATCGGTGTCACTCTCAACATATGCCTCTCTCTCTTACATACGTGAATCATCATCTAACCTAAGCTACATACAAGTTACATGAAAAGAAAAACCTAAACTACAAAATGGAAAACTAGGCTAAATCTTATTTCTGCATTGGCGTCCCATTTTTAGTGCAAATACAGGTCTTTTATAGGCAAAACCCTAACCACCAGGATCCCGGGGAGATCGAGGGAGCAAACGCTCCCCCTAACTCCCCAACAATGCTGCAGAAACGCGTCTTTGGCCGCATTTTCGCGGCCAGGGTGTGGCCAGGTGGCCACACCCTGTTGGTGGATCGCACTGGTTTGGCCTTCTGACTTTATCTGTAGTTGGATTTTCAGTTTGGGTCCAGAATTCTGACGAAATGGCTTTCGATTCTTGGCTTTAACCGATCAATTCTGAGAGGATTCTTCTCAACCGGTTTTCAACCTCTTGATTTTGCCCTGATTTTCTGAGTGCGAATTAATTCTGATTTAATTCAGAATTTTGGTGGGCTTTGGGCTCATTTCTCTTCATCTCCTTACAGATTGGGCCTGCAAATAAA
Source organism: Agave tequilana (assembly GCA_038442645.1). NCBI lineage: Eukaryota > Viridiplantae > Streptophyta > Magnoliopsida > Asparagales > Asparagaceae > Agave > Agave tequilana. The sequence continues at coordinate 258,756 of JAVJIF010031355.1, forward strand.
TTAAGCAATTAATTAGGACAATGCAGGCTTTATTCTATAATAAGTATGGAAATATGATATTAAATATGCAACGTTAGCGACCAATCACAAAGCTTTATTAGCAGAATTTTAAATCAAATAAATATGCGAATGTGATAAGAATTATGCAAAATTAGAGACTAATCACACCCCCACACTTATCTTTTTGCTCGTCCTGAGCAAAACAAAAATAAGAAAATTATTACACCACTTTCACAGGTGACGCGATTGCACTGAGCATGTGCAACAAGCCTTTAAACCTCTAGGTTTCCCCTAGAGGAGGAATGTTGTCTCCTGAGGGTTTTCAGCGGATTGTACCCACAAAATTCAGTAATTAAAAAAAATATTTAGTTGTTAGCAAACCTCTTTCAAGAAAAAGAACTTTCAATCATCTAAGTAAAAATGACGGAACGATGTAAGAATTAGGTTCAATCCTCATAAGTCCTCCTATACTTTAGCCTTCATAAAAGAAGAAATTATGATTTTTCTTTAAATTTAGAAAGGATCTTGTACTTCTAACTCATTCTGTTATTTTGCTTTAGATAGATATGCATAATGTGTAAGTGTCATGTGCTTGAAATTTCTCAACTCAATTTTTCATATCATTTAATTTTATTAATATTTATCTATTATTCTTGGTTTCATTAGGCTTTCTACATTACTTATGTAACACATATCAAATCGATGACTCCCAAACCAGATGGTTTTAGGACACCAGGTGAAAAACACCCCTCAGGTCAAATATGCAAATAGAGTAGGCTACGAAATCAAGATTTACTTATATATTATATATATATATAATATTTGGCGTGAGTAATCATGCTTCTTGAGTCACAATTATCCAGCTTCTTTTTTTCTTTTTCTTTTCAGAGTTATGTTTCTAAATCCCAAGCATGTGTGTGTGGTTTATGCATATTCTACTAAGGCTAAATAAAAGATATAAATTATTTTCCTTATCCTCCCAACTCTTAGTCAAACCAATGTTTTATTTTTATTTAGGCTAAGATAAAAATTCTTTAATAAGGTTCCCTTAATTCCTACAACCTTTTGGTATTTTTATAAAGAGTATGAAAATTCTTTTTTCATTCTTGAGATTTTTTTTTTAAGTAAAAAGAAAAAGAAAAAGTTAAAGTGTTAGCACTCCCCCATGCCTATCTAATGCATTGTCCTCAATGAATGTCATGTAAATGCAAATGCAATAAATAGGGTGAAGATATGATGTTACCGCCTTCGTTGAATCGGGCCGGCCAAGTGCAAATAGGCAAAAGAAATGTCAAAAAATATAGAAGGGGTAAGTATATAAACAATAAGTAATTTTTTTATTATATTTTTTTTAGTTGCGGTGTGGATGGTTGTGGTTAGGTGTATGACGGGGCAAAAAGAGTCAGCACACTATCAGCCTGTGTGCAGGCTCAGTGGTCAAAAAAGGCTTCAGTCTTTATCCGTTTACTTTGAATTCCGTGTCGTTCTTAGAATCTACAATAATCACAGCACCGTGAGGGAAGCGGTGCGCACAATGAGTGGTCCAAACCAACGAGTCTTCAGCTTCCCGTGAAAATGTAAAGCCTCGAGTTGTACAGCAGAACCTTGTCTCCCGGGGCAAAGTTTTTCCGATTTATAATCTGGTCTTGAAAAAGTTTAGTCCTGCTTTTGGTGATCTGAGCGTTCTCGTAGGCTTCATTCCGTATCTCCTCTAATTCTGAGATCTGCAGTCTCCTTAGCTCATCGGCCTTAGTCAGATCAAAATTGAGTTTCTTAATGCCCATGGGCCATGGTGTTCTAACTCGACTGGCAGATGACAGGCTTTTTCGAATATGATTCTGTAAGGAGAAATCCCCAGGACTGTCTTAAAAGCAGTGCGGCAAGCCCACAATGCATCGTTGAGCTTGACCGACCAATTCTTTCAGTTTTGTCCGACAGTCTTTTTCAAAATGAGATTGACCTGTCGATTGGTAACTTCGACCTGCCCATTTGTCTGGGGATGATACGGTGTCGATAACTTATGATTGATGGAATATTTCCATATCAGAGCTTCAAAAACTCTGTTGCAGAAATGCGATCCATTATCACTAATGATCGCTCTAAGGGGTAAACTATAACACGTACAAACCTCTTCAGTCTGCTTACCTTTGAACCGTTGCGACGATTTACCTTTTCTTGGAAGGCGTGCAAGTATGGCGTATAGGATCGTCCACCTTCGCTACCTACACTATGAAAAAAAAGACAATCTAAAGAAGGATTGTTCATCTCCATAGGCCATCAAGTGCTCTTCTTTGGCTAGGTAGTCTCGAAGCAATCAGATCTCATGGTGAGCAAGACATTAGAGAAACAACAATAGAAGAAAACAAAAACTGAGATACACAAGAATCAAAAAGAACATAACATAATAAAAAAGAACGAACCTCGATTCGACTTATTTAACAATGGCGGAAAAGCAAAACTTACACCGATTGTCACCCTCAGTACAAGTAGATCTCTTTCCTCCATGAGAACATCATCTCCTCTCAGTTTACAAAAAGGAAAAATAGAAATTACAAAAGAGAAAAGAAAATCTAAACTAGAAGAAGAAAACCTAAAACCCTAGATTTGGCCCTCTGGCTCTGCCTCTGGACGCTCTTCTCGGTTGCACTGCAGGGGGTATTTATAGGAGCAGAAGGTAGTAGAGTCCAGTTTGAAGTCCTCCACGAAAACCCGTACCAGGATATGATTGAAATGCCGCGAAAACGCGGCTTGGGCGCGTTTCCGCGGCTCTTGTGTGGCCTCTGGCCACGCGCTTTGGCGCGTGGCCTCCTCTGGTCCATCCATCTAGGCTTTTGCTTCTGGAAGTTTGATCCTGGCTCTTTATCTTTGGATTTGGATATAACTTGGGAAGCAAGTTACCTAGATCCCAAATCTTTTTCACGAATTTCCTTCTCTTCTTTTATCTTTTATCCTCATCCCGCAAGTGTTTAGGGTTGAATAGAAGTCTATCCTTCCCTCTTCTTTGTATTTGCAACTTTGGCCCTTGTGTATTTGCAACTTTGGCAATTGATATTTGCAGCTTTTATATTGGGCTTGAATATGAGCTTTTGGGCTTCTTTTTAGGCTTTATTTATTATTAAAATAAGAACTCAAGGCCTGCACACAATAAATCATAAAATATTAATAAATGTGCAGAATTATATGAATAAATATGAAAATGTGATGGTAAATATGATGATAAAAATGCACTTTTCACTACCAATCACACCCCCACACTTATCTTTTTACTCGTCCTCGAGTAAAAATCAAAGAGAAAAAGAAAAGAAAAATTAATTTAACCTAACTCACTTTCGTAGGAATCACGATTGCACTTAGCATGTGCAACAAGCCGTTAAACCCCTAGGTTACCCTAGAGGACGAGTGTTGTCTCATGAGGGTTTTCAGCGGATTACACCCACAAAATCCATAAAAAGGAAATATTTGAAATACTTTTGAAAAGACTAAGTAATCTATAAGTTTTTAGGATCCTCATTTTTATTCATTCTTAAACTTAGTCTTTATAAAGTAAATTGTTTTCATTTTTAAGTAAGGATCAAAATTGAATTTTGTGTATAGTCTTTTTCGTTACCAAAAACCATATGCATCCTTATGAATTTTACTAGGAATTCCTTAACTTGGACTTTCATGCCTCTTTATTTGTTTAAATTTTTTTTTAATATGTATAACGCATCTAATTTTCTTTCGTATAAGCATCAAGGCTTCTTAAGGCCCTCATACCTAACTAATTGGCTATTAGATGTGTTAGTACATATAAAAGTAACTTTTCTTAGTTTAGGCTTTCTAATCCACCCATGTAGCGAACTTAAAGTCGATGACTCCCAAACCGGTCGGCTTTAGGGCACCAGGTGAGAAAACACCCGCGGACTCAAATTCGAGTGAACTAGGCCACAAAACTAAGGACTTTATTTGTAAACTCACCTTTAGGCGTGAATACTTATGCTTCTTGAGGCACATGTATACAGCTTAATTGGTGATTATTATTTTTTAAATTTTTTTTATGAGGCACAAGGGTCTTTGTCTTAGAATCCTAGATATGCATTAGGTATGCACATTTCATTAAGGTAAAAATTAAGACTAACTACTTATTCAATTTCTCCTCCTATACCTAAAAATTAAACAATTTATTTATTTTGACCAAGTTTTTAGAAATCCTAATCATGATTTTCCTAATTCTTAAGAGTAACTTAGATTTTTTTCAAAAGATAAGTCAAAATATAGTCCTTTTTATAATTTTTTTTTTTAAGTAGCAAAATTTGGTTAGTTTCTACCTATGTTAGTATGTTAGTAAAGCCTACCCCCACACTTATCTCATGCATTATCCTCAATGTATGAATGAATGCATATATGCATGAAAAAGAATAAGGGAAGGCAGAAGTTACCTTAAGGTGGTGGTTCTGGTGGTGGTCTAATTGGTCCACGAAATGAGGCCCAATCTACTTTTTGTGGAATTCAGGAGAACCCACCAGAAATCTTGCTTATATAACCCACTAAAATGTATGTATAATCATTTTTTAATAATTCCACCCCATCAAATTTCTATAATTCATAATTATATTCAAAGTCAATTGTGTTAACCGCCTTGTCCCAGAATGGAGAGTGAAAAGATGGAATGATTGACTTGGACATCATAAGTGCGGGAACGAATACCGACTCAGGAAAGAAACTTAAATCAAGTAAGGGTTCAGGAGTCGGGCTAGGTTCAGGAAGTGGGTCCAAATCAATAATTTGAAGCTCAAGTCCACAATCAGTTTCCCACAATGGAATGTGACTCAATGTTGGTGATTCAAGTTCAGTAATGATAGGTGTGGGAATCAAAACTGACTCTAAAAGATTACCTAAGTCGGGTAACAAAACAGGAGTCAATAATGATTCGAAAATTTGAACTTGATCACAGATTTGAGAATCTAGGTCACATATCTCATTGGGTTCAATTTCACAAAAATGAGAACTTGCCAATTTATCCATGGGACTTTCAAAATTGCACAATTGGTCAAGTTCAATATGATCATAAAAAATGGGTGATTCAAATTCATGATGAATTGGCACAGGATCTAATGTTGACTCAGGAAAAGTAAAATCAGGTGGAGACACCGGAGTCATTATTGAATCAGGAATTAGAATTGAATCATTAGGTGGGAGATCATGATCATATTCATGCTTAAGTTCTATTTCAGGAAAGGAAGAACTTGCCAAACTATCAAAAATTGGAGTTTCAACAAGTTCAAATGATGGCACTGAAGTAGAATCTTGTTGTCCAAAGCAACTTGGTTCGTCGGCTCTAAGAGAGTGGTCAGTGATATCAGAATTGGCCGAACGGTGAGAACGCAAAGATTAAACCATCATATCTAGTTCATGCTCACGAGCTAATCTAGCCTGAGTCATGGCTTCAAGCCTCTTTTGTGATTGGACATGGAAAAAGGAAGTGTAATCGTGATGAAGTTGTGAGTCGGTGGACTCACGCATCATCATGTCTAAGATTGATGGTGATTGTTGCTTGGACTCATGCATACTCATCATTTCCTAGATAGATGGTAGTCTATTCTGACTGGGTGGATCTGAGTATGAATCTTGGGAATATTGTGGACAAGGTGGAGACGGAGGACAAGTCGGTTGAAAATTGGACTCGGGGGAAGTGAAACCCCATGAACTCTGTGAAGAGTTGAAATTGTTATGGAAATTATGGTCATAAGATGGGGGGCATGGGTTATATACATTCGGATAAGACCATTCCGGCACACTAGGTTGGTCAAAATTATGATATGCTGGGTTGGTAATATCCGAAAAAGGTGTGCAATATGGATTAAAATTGGAAAATTTGTTATATGCCATATCACACAAACACAAACAAAAAAAAGAAAATAAACAAATAAACAAACAAAAAAGAAAAATTCTAACCTAAGTTAGGGTAGACCTATGACCTAGACGACTCCTAACTAGTTAGACTGTCCACGGGAGGTAGGGTGCAGACTTTGACCGCAAGTTAATCAGCAAGGTCAGGGCAAGATTGGTGGGAGGTTTTCCGTCAAAGACGTTCCTTAATTAAATAACCACCAATCTTCGGGCTTTCGGCCCTCAATCCCCTTCCTAGACACTGATTTGGCAAGAGTCAACTTCCAACACCGTCCCCCTTAGGATAATCTCCTAATTGAGTCCGAGAAGTCCCTAGGGCCAACGTCTAGTCAATTTTTAATTAGGGTTAGGGTTGTGAGTGCTCGGAATATGATTTTTGGGCCAAGGAAGGGTGATGAAATCCCCACCTTATCTTGTTAATGGGTTATGCCCTTAAGATATTTTTGTGCAAGTGTACAAGATATGTAAATAAGATTCACTCAAAGCATGAAAATCAACCAAGAGATGAGTCCTATTCTACATGCAATGCATACGTACCTTGCTCCAGCACTCTTCAACAGTAAAATAAAGTAATTGAAAAGACACGTGCCTAATATGCAAACGTCTAATCAATTTTTATCATTAACAACAAATATTTTACTGTTGAATTAATTAGCAGTAATCAGGGTTATCACAGAACAAATTTTAACACAGAAGTACACAGATATTACCAGTTTCAGAAATCTGCAAAAATTTCAGTCAGTAGTCCTCTGCTACTGCCGCGGATCCGCGGCTATTGCGCGTTTGCGTGGCAAAGTAGCAGGCTCTGCTGCTCTGCCTTCGAGGGCAGAGGCACAGAGTTGCTATATGTCCACTTCTGCTGTTGTTTTTCTGTTTTCCAAACCTGCAAACAGAAAAGAATAAAAGAATTAGTTAATAATTTTTATTATTTTAGAGAATAACTTACCGTCCCTCCCCGGCAACGGCGCCAATTTTTTGATTGAGTTTCACCTGCACACAAAATAATGAATATTAATAGAGAAGTTCAGATTTAAAAGTGAAGATGTGCAAGGTTCTCAATTCTAATCCGCGATAGCAGTGGCTATGCGGGTCGTGATCCTTTGGGAGGGACTAGCGATGGAAGCGTTTAAGTAAGATTCTCTAAAAATTATTTTCTTTTATTATTTACAATGGTATATGATATTTACAATGAAAGTGAGGAAAAGAAATTGGGAATATGGTGGTGTGATCTAAACTAAAGAAAGAAAAGAAAGAAAATTAAACACATACATACCTCTTCTACCTTGCTTACCTTTGATCCGTGCGATGACTTACCTTGTCTTGGAAGGCGTACAAGTATGGCGTATAGGATCGTCCACCTTCTACACTACGAAAATACAATTTGTTTGATTGAGATTTCACCTGCACACAAAATAATTAATATTAGATTTAGAACAAAATGTGCAAGTGCTCAATTCGAATCCGCGGTAGCAGTGGCTATGCGGGTCGTGATCCTCAGGGAGGGACTAGCGATGGAAGCTTTGTCAATAAGTTATCTCTAAAGTTTTTATTAATTTATTTACAGTTAGAAAGAAAGAAGATGAAGAATTAGAAGTGATATTTACAATGGAAGTGAAGAAAAGAAATTGAGAATATGGTAGTGTGAGATCGAAACTAAAGAAATAAAAAGAAAGAAACTATAACACGTACAAACCTCTTCAGTCTGCTTACCTTTGAACCGTTGCGACGATTTACCTTTTCTTGGGAAGGCGTGCAAGTATGGCGTATAGGATCGTCCACCTTCGCTACCTACACTATGAAAAGAAAAGACAATCTAAAGAAGGATTGTTCATCTCCATAGGCCATCAAGTGCTCTTCTTTGACTAGGCAGTCTCGAAGCAATCAGATCTCATGGTGAGCAAGACATTAGAGAAACAACAATAGAAGAAAACAAAAACTGAGATACACAAGAATCAAAAAGAACATAACATAATAAAAAAGAACGAACCTCGATTCGATTTATTTAACAATGGCGGAAAAGCAAAACTTACACTGATTGTCACCCTCAGTACAAGTAGATCTCCATCCTCCATGAGAACATCATCTCCTCTCAGTGTACAAAAAGGAAAAATAGAAATTACAAAAGAGAAAAGAAAATCTAAACTAGAAGAAGAAAACCTAAAACCCTAGATTTGGCCCTCTGACTCTGCCTCTGGACGCTCTTCTCGGTTGCACTGCAGGGGGTATTTATAGGAGCAGAAGGTAGTAGAGTCCAGTTTGAAGTCCTCGACGAAAACCCGTACCAGGATATGATTGAAATGCCGCGAAAACGCGGCCCAAGCCGCGTTTCCGTGGCTCTTGTGTGGCCTCTGGCCACGCGCTTTGGCGCGTGGCCTCCTCTGGTCCGTCCATCTAGGCTTTTGCTTCTAGAAGTTTGATCCTGACTCTTTATCTTTGGATTTGGATATAACTTGGGAAGCAAGTTACCTAGATCCCAAATCTTTTCCACGAATTTTCTTCTCTTTTTTTAGCTTTTATCCTCATCCCGCAAATATTTAGGTTGAATAGAAGTCTATCCTTCCCTCTTCTTTGTATTTGCAACTTTGGCCCTTGTGTATTTGCAACTTTTACATTGGGCTTGAATATGGGCTTTTGGGCTTCTTTTAGGCTTTATTTATTATTAAAATAAGAACTCAAGGCCTGCACACAATAAATCATAAAATATTAGTAAATGTACAGAATTATATGAATAAATATGAAAATGTGATGGTAAATATGATGATAAAAATGCACTTTTCACTACCAATCACAGTGATAGGTAGTAAAAAGTGCATATTTTTCAATACATTTACTATCACATTTTCATATTTATTCCTATAATTTTGCACATTTACTAATATTTTATTATTTATTGTGTGCAGGCCTTGAGAAATACAAATAAAAGAATAAAGCCTTAAAAGAAGCCCAAAAGCCCATGTTTAAAGCCCAATGCAAAAGTTACAATTATCAAATGTCAAAGTTGCAATTACTGAGGGCAATAGTTGCAAATAGCAAAAGAAGAGGGAAGGATAGACTTCTATTCAACCCTAAATACTTGCAGGATGAAGATAAAAGGAGAAGAGTGCAAAGATAAAAATTCAAAAAAATTCGGATTCAGACTGTACATGTTTTAGTATTCAGATCATAACTTTTGCTACAGATATTCAAATCCGATGATTCAAGATGCTCCAGAAATAAGATTTGCAGACCTACAACTCTTATGTTGATCAAACTTTCCAATTCAGTCATCAGATAAGCCAATTTCAGCGATCAACATGATAATAAGTTGCAGGACAGATTTGAACTTCTATGGATAAGTGCCACAAGTCTGGAGATAAGATTTTTTGGGAGAGTCGTACCGGAACTCTACATCTTCCAGCTCCTATAAATACCCCTACAGAGCAACAGAAAAAAAACGCACAGAAAATACAGAGCAAAAATCTAGGGTTTTAGGCTAACTTGTAATCTAGGTTAGGTTTTTATTTTCGTTTTGTTTTGTAATTTTTGTAACGGAGAGGAGAGGATGCTTTCATGGAGGAAGGAGTTCATACTTGTACTGAGGTGACAGCGGTGTAAGTTTTACTTTTCCTGTATTGTTAATTGAATCGACTCGAGGTTTGTCTTTGTTCTTTTTATTTTATTCTTGTTTTATTGTATCTCTATTTTTGTTCTATCGTTGTTCTTCTATTTTTGTTTTATGTCATTGTTTCTTTCTTTGATGACTTGCAAACCGTGAGATCTGATTGCTTCGAGATTGCCTAGCCGAAGAAGTGCCCTTGATGGCCTATGGAGATGAACAAGCCTTCTCTTTAGTTTGTCTTTTCTTTTCGTAGTGTAGATCGCGAAGGTGGACGATCCTATACGCCATACTTGAACGCCTTCAAAGACAAGGTAAGTCGTTGCGAAAGATCAAAGGTAAGTAGGGCAGAAGAGGTAAGTAATTATTTTTTAGTTTTTTTCTCTTCTTTGTAATTTTAGTTTAGATCACCAACTCACATCATTCTTTTCTTCCACCTCATTGTAAATACCATTGTAACTAATAAAATAAATAAAAAAGAGATAACTTACTTAAACGCTTCCATCGCTAGTCCCTCCCTGAGGATCACGACCCGCATAGCCATTGCTACCGCGGATTAGAATTGAGCACCTTGCACATCTTGTTCTAAATCTAAAATTCTTTATTTTGTGTGCAAGGGAAAATCTCAATCAAAATTTTGGCGCCGTTGCCGGGGAGGGACGGTAAGTTATTCTCTAATAAAAAAATATTATTAACTAATTCTTTTATTCTTTTTGTTTGCAGGTTTGGAGAACAGAAAAAACAACAGCAGAAGTGGACATATAGCAACTCTGTGCCTCTGCCCTCGAAGGCAGAGCAGCAGAGCCTGCTACTTTGCCGAACACACGCGGCAATAGCCGCGGATCTGCGGCAGTAGCAGAGGACTACTGACTGAAATTTTTGCAAGTTTCTGAAACTGGCAATATCTGTGTACTTCTCTGTTAAAATTTGTTCTGTGATAACCCTGCTTACTGCTAATTAATTCAACAGTAAAATATTTGTTGTTAATGATAAAAATTGATTAGACGTTTGCATATTAGGCGCCTGTCTTTTCAATTACTTTATTTTACTGTTGAAGAGTGATGGAGCAAGGTACGTACGCATTGCATGTAGAATAGGACTCATCTCTTGGTTGATTTTCATGCTTTGAGTGAATCTTATTTACATATCTTGTACACTTGCACAAAAATAACTTAAGGGCATAACCCATTAACAAGATAAGGTGGGGATTTCATCACCCTTCCTTGGCCCAAAAATCATATTCCGAGCACTCACAACCCTAACCCTAATTAAAAATTGACTAGACGTTGGCCCTAGGGACTTCTCGGACTCAATTAGGAGATTATCCTAAGGGGAACGGTGTTGGAAGTTGACTCTTGCCAAATCAGTGTCTAGGAAGGGGATTGAGGGCCGAAAGCCCGAAGATTGGTCATTATTTAATTAAGGAACGTCTTTGACAGAAAACCTCCCATCAATCTTGCCCTGACCTGGCTGATTAACTTATGGTCAAAGTCTGCACCCTACCTCCCGTGGACAGTCTAATCAGTTAGGAGTCGTCTAGGTCATAGGTCTACCCTAACTTACGTTAGAATTTTTTCTTTTTTGTTTGTTTATTTGTTTGTTTTCTTTTTTTGTTTGTGTTTGTGTGATATGGAATATAACAATTTTTCCAATTTTAATCCATATTACACACCTTTTTCGGATATTACCAACCCGGCATATCATAATTTTGACCAACCTAGTGTGCCGGAATGGTCTTATCTGAATGTATATAACCCATGCCCCCCATCTTATGACCATAATTTCCATAACAATTTCAACTCTTCACAGAGTTCATGGGGTTTCACTTCCCCCGAGTCCAATTTTCAACCGACTTGTCCTCCGTCTCCACCTTGTCCACAATATTACCAAGATTCATACTCAGATCCACCCAGTCAGAATAGACTACCATCTATCCAGAAAATGATGAGTATGCATGAGTCCAAGCAACAATCACCATCAATCTTAGACATGATGATGCGTGAATCCACCGACTCACAACTTCATCACCATTACACTTCCTTTTTCCAAGTCCAATCACAAAAGAGGCTTGAAGCCATGACTCAGGCTAGATTAGCTCGTGAGCATGAACTAGATATGATGGTTCAATCTTTGCGTTCTCACCGTCCGGCCAATTCTGATATCACTGACCACTCTCTTAGAGCCGACGAACCAAGTTGCTTTGGACAACAAGATTCTACTTCAGTGCCATCATTTGAACTTACCGAAGTCCAATTTTTGATAGTTTGGCAAGTTCTTCCTTTCCTGAAATAGAACTTGAGCATGAATATGATCATGATCTCCCACCTAATGATTCAATTCTAATTCCTGATTCAATAATGACTCCGGTGTCTCCACCTGATTTACTTTTCCCGGGTCAACATTGGATCCTGTGCCAATTCATCATGAATTTGAATCACCCATTTTTGATGATCATATTAAACTTGACCAATTGTGCAATTTTGAAAGTCCCATGGATAAATTGGCAAGTTCTCATTTTTGTGAAATTGAACCCAATGAGATATGTGACCTAGATTCTCAAATCTGTGATCAAGTTCAAATTTTCGAATCATTATTGACTCCTATTTTGTTACCCGACTTAGGTAATCTTTTAGAGTCAGTTTTGATTCCCACACCTATCATTCCTGAACTTGAATCACCAACATTGAGTCACATTCCATTGTGGGAAACTAATTGTGGACTTGAGCTTCAAATTATTGATTTGGACCCATTTCCTGAACCTAGCCCGACTCCTGAACCCTTACTTGATTTAAGTTTCTTTCCTGAGTCGGTATTCGTTCCCGCACTTATGACGTCCAAGTCAATCATTCCATCTTTTCACTCTCCATTCTGGGACAAGGCGGTTAACACAATTGACTCTAAATATAATTATGAATTATGAAAATTTGATGGGGTGGAATTGTTAAAAAATGATTATACATACATTTTAGTGGGTTATATAAGCAAGATTTCTGGTGGGTTCCCCCGAATTTCACAAAAAGTAGATTGGGCCGCATTTCGTGGACCAATTAGACCACCACCAGAACCACCACCTTAAGGTAACTTCTGCCTTCCCTTGTTCTTTTTCATGCATATATGCATTCATTCATACATTGAGGACAATGCATGAGATAAGTGTGGGGGTAGGCTTTACTAACATACTAACATAGGTAGAAACTAACCAAAATTTGCTACTAAAAAAAAATTATATAAAGGACTATATTTTGACTTATCTTTTGAAAAAAATCTAAGTTAGTCTTAAGAATTAGGAAAATCATGATTAGGATTTCTAAAAACTTGGTCAAAATAAATAAATTGTTTAATTTTTAGGTATAGGAGGAGAAATTGAATAAGTAGTTAGTCTTAATTTTTACCTTAATGAAATGTGCATACCTAATGCATATCTAGGATTCTAAGACAAAGACCCTTGTGCCTCATAAAAAAAAATTAAAAAAATAATCACCAATTAAGCTGGATACATGTGCCTCAAGAAGCATAAGTATTCACGCCTAAAGGTGAGTTTACAAATAAAGTCCTTAGTTTTGTGGCCTAGTTCACTCGAATTTGAGTCCGCGGGGTGTTTTCTCACCTGGTGCCCTAAAGCCGACCGGTTTGGGAGTCATCGACTTTAAGTTCGCTACATGGGTGGATTAGAAAGCCTAAACTAAGAAAAATTACTTTTATATGTACTAACACATCTAATAGCCAATTAGTTAGGTATGAGGGCCTCAAGAAGTCTTGATGCTTATACGAAAGAAAATTAGATGCGTTATACATATTAAAAAAAATTTAAACAAATAAAGAGGCATGAAAGTCCAAGTTAAGGAATTCCTAGTAAAAATTCATAAGGATGCATATGATTTTTGGTGACGAAAAAGACTATACACAAAATTCAATTTTGATCCTTACTTAAAAATGAAAACAATTTACTTTATAAATACTAAGTTTAAGAATGAATAAAAATGAGGATCCTAAAAACTTGTAGATTACTTAGTCTTTTCAAAAGTATTTTAAATATTTCCTTTTTATGGATTTTGTGGGTGTAATCCGCTGAAAACCCTCACGAGACAACACTCGTCCTCTAGGGTAACCTAGGGGTTTAATGGCTTGTTGCACATGCTAAGTGCAATCGTGATTCCTACGAAAGTGAGTTAGGTTAGATTAATTTTTCTTTTCTTTTTCTCTTTGATTTTTACTCGAGGACGAGCAAAAAGATAAGTGTGGGGGTGTGATAGGTAGTAAAAAGTGCATATTTTTCAATACATTTACTATCACATTTTCATATTTATTCCTATAATTCTGCACATTTACTAATATTTTATTATTTATTGTGTGCAGGCCTTGAGAAATACAAATAAAAGAATAAAGCCTTAAAAGAAGCCCAAAAGCCCATGTTTAAAGCCCAATGCAAAAGTTACAATTATCAAATGTCAAAGTTGCAATTACTGAGGGAAATAGTTGCAAATACTAAAAGAAGAGGGAAGGATAGACTTCTATTCAACCCTAAATACTTGCAGGATGAAGATAAAAGGAGAAGAGTGCAAAGATAAAAATTCAAAAAAATTCGAATTCAGACTGTACATGTTTTAGTATTCAGATCATAACTTTTGCTACAAATATTCAAATCTAATGATTCAAGATGCTCTAGAAAGAAGACTTGTAGACCTACAACTCTTATGTTGATCAAACTTTTCAATTCAGTCATCCGATAAGCCAATTTCAGTGATCAACATGATAATAAGTTGCAGGACAGATTTGAACTTCTATGGATAAGTGCCACAAGTCTGGAGATAAGATTTTTTGGGAGAGTCGTACCGGGACTCTACATCTTCCAGCTCCTATAAATACCCTGCAGAGCAACAGAAAAAAAACACACAGAAAATACAGAGCAAAAATCTAGGGTTTTAGGCTAAATTGTAATCTAGGTTAGGTTTTTATTTTCGTTTTGTTTTGTAATTTTTGTAACGGAGAGGAGAGGATGCTTTCATGGAGGAAGGAGTTCATACTTGTACTGAGGTGACAGCGGTGTAAGTTTTACTTTTCCTCTATTGTTAATTGAATCGACTCGAGGTTTGTCTTTGTTCTTTTTATTTTATTCTTGTTTTATTGTATCTCTATTTTTGTTCTATCGCTGTTCTTCTATTTTTGTTTTATGTCATTGTTTCTTTCTCTGATGACTTGCAAACTGTGAGATCTGATTGCTTCGAGATTGCCTAGCCGAAGAAGTGCCCTTGATGGCCGATGGAGATGAACAAGCCTTCTCTTTAGTTTGTCTTTTCTTTTCGTAGTGTAGATCGCGAAGGTGAACGATCCTATACGCCATACTTGAACGCCTTCAAAGACAAGGTAAGTCGTTGCGAAAGATCAAAGGTAAGTAGGGCAGAAGAGGTAAGTAATAATTTTTTAGTTTTTCTTTCTTTCTTTGTAATTTTAGTTTAGATCACCAACTCACATCATTCTTTTCTTCCACCTCATTGTAAATACCATTGTAACTAATAAAATAAATAAAAAAGAGATAACTTACTTAAACGCTTTCATCGCTAGTCCCTCCCTGAGGATCACACCCGCATAGCCATTGCTGTTGGCCCAAAGGCCATTTGCCCGATATCTCCATGGTTATTTTGATGATAACAAAACATATTTAGTTATGTATTTAACATTTGTGTTTCAGAATATTTCAGGTTATTTAACAGGTTGTTTTTGACGGCTCCGCTAAAAGACTCACAAGTTTGGACGCCGCAAAAATGAAGATTCCCAAGCTATGCATAACTAGGATGCTTCGGGATCAAGATGATGATGTGAAGATCAAGACAAGATCAAGACGACAAAGAAAAACAAGATTTGTATTTTTGTTTTTAGAAATTGTGTCAAAACCTAGATGATAGAAGTAGAGGATTGGGATTACACACACACACACCTATTCAGTTTTTATAAAGGCTTCAAAAATGATTTCAAAATCCATTTCCTAACATGTTTTGGAAATTAAGTTAGAAATATTTAAGTTTTTGGAAAAACAGTTTTTGAGAAAAACAAGCTTTTATCAAAAGGATTTATATCAAATTATTTTAAACCTGATAGAGTATTGACACAGGCTCATACTTTAAGTTTTTACAAGTTTAAAATATAAAACTTAAAAGATAAAACCATTTCCCAAATTTTCTGGTTCTGGCAGTTCTGATTTTTCAGAACTGACAGTGGCCGGTAGACCGGGTCGGTCGACCGGACGTGCACAAATTGTGCACGAGTATCAGTCGACCGCAACGGTCGACCGATCCCTTTGTTTTTGCTCTCGGGAAAAATCGGTCGACCGAGGCGGTCGACCGTAGGTCCCAACGGTCGGATTTTTGACCGTTGGCGGTCGACCGTCCCGGTCGACCGGACTCTGTCAGATTTTCTGACAGATTCCAACAGCTAGTTTTCTTTCAGGTTTTTGTTTGGGATTTGATTCCAACAGCTATGAGAGGTTGTTTTGAGTTGTTTTTGACCCCTATAAATAGGAGGTCATTTCTATTTGATAAGATATCTATCAAGAACAATTTTACAAAAGATTTTCAAGTGTTTTCCAAGTTTTCAATAGCTTTCTTTTGCAAAAGATTTCCAAAGCCAAAAATTGCCAACACCCCAACTTGTAGCCTTTACCTCTAGCTTCTCTCTAGCTTTTGCACTACACAATCCCATCAATCTACATCTACATACTTGGTTCTATGATTGTGCTAAGTGAGCTTTTGTAAAGTGATCAAGTGTTGATCACTCATTTTTTTCTTGGAGTGAAGTTGTAGAGGCATCGGCCTCAAGGCGAGCGAGTGTGCTCAAGGTGGTGTTGAGGCATCACGAGAGACGGACAAGTGTGTCCTTGTATTGTTGATCCGGTGGGATCCTCAATAGTGGAAATCCTTCAAATGTGAAGGCGGGGACGTAGAGCGTGGCTCGAACCTCGGAAACATATCGGCGTGTTTGCGTTTGCTCGAATTTTCTCTAACTCAACTCTCTTACTTTATTGCACTTATATTGTTCTATTTATTGCAAATTTACATTTGTGCAAATTGTTGTGTTAGAAATTTTTAATTCCGCATAATTGTCATTTCATATAGCCATCACCTATTCACCCCCCCTCTAGGTGATCTCAATTAGTATCATAGCGATTTCAATTGGTATCAGAGCCTAACCCTACAACTTAGGTCTAACCACCTTAGGGAGATCCATATTTGGCTATATACATTTTTGTTGCATTTATATTTGCTTGTGCATTCATGGCATCCATGGACTTCTCTAGCATTAAATCCCCACCCAAATTTGATGGCTTGAACTTTCCCATTTGGAAAGTCAAGATGAACTTATTTTTGAAATCCTTAGGTGTTAGGGTAGCTAGGGCCATAACCAAAGATTTCATAGAACCTACAACCGATGAGAGCACATGGTCCGAGGATACTTCCAAAGACTATGAGGCTAATGCTAGGGCACAATATGCATTGACCCAAGCATTAAATGAGGATGACCTTGCACGCATAATTAATTGTAAATCCGCATTTAAGGTTTGGAACATTCTTATTGTGACTCATGAGGGAACGTCACAAGTCAAAAGAGCTAAGGTTGACTTGCTACGTTCTCAATATGAGAACTTTTATATGTTTGATAATGAGAGCATTGATGACATGCTCACTCGTTTCACTAAGATCACTAACGCTTTATCTTCTCTAGAAGACAAGATTGACAATGACCAAAAGATTCGAAAGGTCATTCGGGCTCTTCCCAAAGCTTGGGAAGTCAAGGCAACAACACTCAAGGAGCATAATGACAAAGAGGAGATGGACTTCTCCGGCTTCATCGGAAATCTCAAGACACATGAGATGGAGATGAAGGTTCGAGAAGAAAGGGAGGCACCAAAGAAGAAGACCATTGCCTTCAAAGCCACTCCTACCATACACGAAGAGGACGACTCATCGGAGGATTGCGATGAGGATTTCGCCATGCTCATCCGGAAGGTGGGCAAGATGTTTTACAAGAAGGGACGGCAAAGTAACTTCCGAAGGGGGAAGCCTCAAGGAAGGTACGAGAAGAAAAGAGAAGAACCCGGTCCTTGCTTCCATTGCAAGAAGATCGGTCACCTAATTGCCGATTGCCCCGCTCTCCAAGCAACCACCTCCAAGCATGGGAAGAAGAAGAAAGCTTTGGCCGCTACATGGGATGATACGGAGTCCGAATCCGAGGAGGAGATCGACACCGCCAACATGTGCTTTATGGCACAAGGTGAGGATTCATCTAAGGTATGTCTAGAAACTTCTATTGATGATGATGATCTTACAATGGATGAACTTGCTCAATTTTTTGAAGAATTGCAACATAGGTATGAGATTTCACAATCTCATAATAAGAAATTGAAAAAGGAAAATGATGTTTTGAAGAACAAACTTGAAATTTGTTTAAAAGAGAAAAATGAGTTATCTAGTTCTTTTGAAAAATTGAAAAGTGATTTTGATAAGTATAAGGTAGCTAATAAAGGAAAAACCCCCATGATTTCTAGTAATAAAAATGTTTTTGTTGAAATTCAAAAACGTGTTGATTCTTTAGATAACACTTTAAAGAAATGTGCATTTGATTTCAACAAGCTTGCATCTAGGTTTCCAAAGGAATAGCCCAAGGGAAACATGTTCATCATAAACATGCTACACATAAACATGCACACACACATAACCATGCTTTTATGTACAATAGTGGTAGAATTTACATTTGCACGCATTGTGGCCGCAAAGGCCATTTAGAAAAGTTTTGTTATGCTAAGAACAATGTTAAGAATAAATTTGTTTGGGTTCGCCCCGGATCTAACCCCAAAGGACCCACTAAGATTTGGGTACCAAAAGAGCCACCGAATTTAAATGATACAGGTATAGGTGGATCTACACCCTCCAAGACTTAGGAGGAGGTGGTGCCCGGGTGGTTGATGCATCGGAGCTTAAAGAACAAATCGTGCATGCATCGCTATCGTGGAGGCACCTATTTGTGGAGATTGCCCGTATTTTGGTAACATCTCCATTTAAGAGTTTAATTTTTGTATATACAATTGTTTAGGATTGCTAATTTAATTTTATGCCTCATTGATACATGATTAGTATAAACTTGCAACTCTATCATGATTGTATATGCCATGTCCAGTTTTTGATATCTAGTTGTTTATGCAATGTTTAAATGTCCACATGTATAGTTTATAATTTGTGATTATATACTTGTATACATATACACATTATTTTCATAAATAAAAATAAACATTTGTAAAATTTCCATATATAAAGCAAATACCTTAGAGATGGCAATTGCGCGCCTCAACTCATTTCACGAGGAATCAAGAGGAAGAAGTTCAGAACCCGTCACTGGGTATTCGGCTTTAACATCTCTAAAACTTTGTTTTAATATGGAAATTAAAAATTAAAATACCTTGTTTGTAACTTTGGTTGTCATAACAATTTAATGAAGATTACAACATGTTGACTGTAATTTTATATTTATAATATATCATATTTTTTTAATAAAATTATATTTTTAAAATTTTTTTTAGGCTGTATTTGCAGACAGGTTTCAGGCGAAACCGGTCGACCGACCATAGTCCCGGTCGACCGCTGCAGACCTGCAGAGCTCTCGGGATAATTCGGTCGACCGTGCCGGTCGACCGTTCTGAAAATTCAGAACTCTCGGGTTATCCTCGGTCGACCGAAAGTCAACCCCGGTCGACCGTTCGACGAATTCTGCCCTATATCTGTTATTTCTTCTCATTTTTTTCTCTCTCTCTGTCACTCAACTCGACGAACCCGACTCCCTCCTTCTCCAAAAATTTTCTTTTTCTCTCCAATCTCTCAACCGATCTTAAATTAATTTAAAACCCACTTGTAATTCCTTCTTCTACTTCCAGATCTTTAGTTTCAGGATCATCCATCTGCTGGATTCGGAGAAATTCGGCTTTCACTAATCTAGGGTTTCAGTTCTTCAAGTTAAGGTAAAAATCCGATTTTTGATTCTGTTTTTCATATCTTGCTTTAGAATCAACTATCTATTGTCATCAATTCTAGGTTTCTATGCATCTAGATCAAGCCCTAACTTGTTTCAACCTAAAAATCTCATTTTTTATTCCAAAATGTCAAAACGATCAAGGCAAGAGAAAGGCAAAGCCATTGCACAACCTTCAACTCCCAAACCTAAACGTCTTTTTGTCAGTGAACTTGCCGGTAATCGTTACATCAATCTTTCCACTAGAAAAATCAACTCGGGGAGATATGTTGTCATTCAAGATTTTGAGCATTTGGATATCCCCCAAATCTTTAGGAACAATGAACTAGATGAGTTCTTAACTATCAAGGAACAAGTCTATTCCTCTCTAGTTCCCTATTTTTTATGCAAACTTTTCATTTGATGGGAACCGGAACAAATCTAGAGTGTTAGGTAGGGACATCGACCTTAGCATCGGTCGATTTGCTGATATCCTACATCTCACCCCTGGTGGTGTTGATGTGTATTCCTATGACCTACACACTTTTGAGTCCTATCCTGACAGCGAGTCTGCGCTCACCGCCTCTACCGTGATCCACGGGGATGACAACCCCGGTCTAGTAAGGAACGAAGTTGTGAGTAGGTTCACTCTCACTGCTCAGGTCCTTGCTAAGATTATTTTCTACAACCTAGTCCCTAAGCATGGTGAGTATAGTAATGCTAGGGGTCCTACATCTCTGATTATCTATTGCCTTCTGCGAGGCATTAAAATAAATATCCCCCGACTCATTGCATCTCATATGGCTTCTGACCAAATTCGTATGTCCGGTCGAAGTCTTCCTTTTGGCATGCTGATTACTCACATTCTCAGAGCCCTCAACTTCGATCTTTCTGCTGAGATTTCAGAAGATCCCAATATAAACATTGATGGAGTTTTGTTGAAGAGGATGGAAGCACAGTTGCGTAGACACGCTCCTGAGCAACCTCAAATTCCACCTCCTGTTATTCCTGGATCTTCTTCTGCCCCAGGGTCATCTTCGGCCCCAGGGACTTCATCTGCGTCAGCCCCAGCTTTTCCTCCTGATCTTCAGTCTCTCATCTCTTCTGTGGTCCGCTCTCAGCTCGAGGCACATCAGGCCTGGATTGAGCAGCGTGATACAGCTTTTCGTGCAGAACTGGATGCACGATTTCAGCGTGAGGCCTCTGCTCGAGCGGAGATAGACTCTCGCATCCAGGGTCTTAGGAATGACATGTCATATATTGCTGACTCCATGAGATTTGTGGATGTTCAGTTTGATGCTCTTTTCACCAAATTTGACATGATTCCTCCTGATCCTACTTCCATCGCTCGTCCACTTCCCTCTTCTGGTCCTCCATTTCCTACCAGAGCTCCATCATCTGCACCTCCACCTCGACCTCGGGTTGACAGCATTGATCCAGAGGAGGCGGCAGCTTCTTCAGAGGAAGATGGTGATGGTGACGAGACTATGGCCGAAGGCATGGAGCACTCGTCAGAGGACGGAGACGATGACGGCGGTGTCGGTGATGCTGGTGCTGAGGAGTGACCTCCCCTTTTGATGATGTCAAAAAGGGGGAGAGTTATTTAGAGAGTTATTTAGGGAGAGTTATCTTGAGAGAGATATTTTGTGATGCAGTACTTTGTGTGTTTGATATTTGTGTGTTTGGACATGTAGTATTTATTTGTTTTGGACATGTATTTGGACATATTTCTACATGTATTTTCTATTATGCTTTGTGGACGTGTTTCTTTATATGTATCCTTTTGTATGAACCCATGTTCTATCTTTATCTATGACATGAGTATTTGCTCTATGATATGAGTACTTGTTGACATGAAAATATCGTGTTTGTCATTTTTTATATATATACTATGCCTGAGTATGATTTGTGTCATTTATGATATGCATGTGTTGAGGGGGAGCTTCATTTGAAGTCTTTACCCAAAATATTTTGTGATAACTACATATGTTTTGTCATCATCAAAAAGGGGAGATTGTTTGCCCAAAGGCCATTTGCCCGATATCTCCATGGTTATTTTGATGATAACAAAACATATTTAGTTATGTATTTAACATTTGTGTTTCAGAATATTTCAGGTTATTTAACAGGTTGTTTTTGACGGCTCCGCTAAAAGACTCACAAGTTTGGACGCCGCAAAAATGAAGATTCCCAAGCTATGCACAACTAGGATGCTTCGGGATCAAGATGATGATGTGAAGATCAAGACAAGATCAAGACGACAAAGAAAAACAAGATTTGTATTTTTGTTTTTAGAAATTGTGTCAAAACCTAGATGATAGAAGTAGAGGATTGGGATTACACACACACACACCTATTCAGTTTTTATAAAGGCTTCAAAAATGATTTCAAAATCCATTTCCTAACATGTTTTGGAAATTAAGTTAGAAATATTTAAGTTTTTGGAAAAACAGTTTTTGAGAAAAACAAGCTTTTGAGAATGATGCTTCGGGATCAAGATGATGATGTGAAGATCAAGACAAGATCAAGACGACAAAGAAAAACAAGATTTGTATTTTTGTTTTTAGAAATTGTGTCAAAACCTAGATGATAGAAGTAGAGGATTGGGATTACACACACACACGCCTATTCAGTTTTTATAAAGGCTTCAAAAATGATTTCAAAATCCATTTCCTAACATGTTTTGGAAATTAAGTTAGAAATATTTAAGTTTTTGGAAAAACAGTTTTTGAGAAAAACAAGCTTTTGTCAAAAGGATTTATATCAAAATATTTTAAACATGATAGAGTATTGACACAGGCTCATACTCTAAGTTTTTACAAGTTTAAAATATAAAACTTAAAAGATAAAACCATTTCCCAAATTTTCTGGTTCTGGCAGTTCTGATTTTTCAGAACTGACAGTGGCCGGTCGACCGGGTCGGTCGACCGGACGTGCACAAATTGTGCACGAGTATCAGTCGACCGCAACGGTCGACCGATCCCTTTGTTTTTGCTCTCGGGAAAAATCGGTCGACCGAGGCGGTTGACCGTAGGTCCCAACGGTCAGATTTTTGACCGTTGGCGGTCGATCGTCCCGGTCGACCGGACTCTGTCAGATTTTCTGACAGATTCCAACAGCTAGTTTTCTGTCAGGTTTTTGTTTTGGGATTTGATTCCAACAGCTATGAGAGGCTGTTTTGAGTTGTTTTTGACCCCTATAAATAGGAGGTCATTTCTATTTGATAAGATATCTATCAAGAACAATTTTACAAAAGATTTTCAAGTGTTTTCCAAGTTTTCAATAGCTTTCTTTTGCAAAAGATTTCCAAAGCCAAAAATTGCCAACACCCCAACTTGTAGCCTTTACCTCTAGCTTCTCTCTAGCTTTTGCACTACACAATCCCATCAATCTGCATCTACATACTTGGTTCTAGGATTGTGCTAAGTGAGCTTTTGTAAAGTGATCAAGTGTTGATCACTCATTTTCTTCTTGGAGTGAAGTTGTAGAGGCATCGGCCTCAAGGCGAGCGAGTGTGCTCAAGGTGGTGTTGAAGCATCACGAGAGACGGACAAGTGTGTCCTTGTATTGTTGATCCGGTGGGATCCTCAATAGTGAAAATCCTTCAAGTGTGAAGGCGGGGACGTAGAGCGTGGCTCGAACCTCGGAAACATATCGGCGTGTTTGCGTTTGCTCGAATTTTCTCTAACTCAACTCTCTTAATTTATTGCACTTATATTGTTCTATTTATTGCAAATTTACATTTGTGCAAATTGTTGTGTTAGAAATTTTTAATTCCGCATAATTGTCATTTCATATAGCCATCGCCTATTCACCCCCCTCTAGGTGATCTCAATTAGTATCATAGCGATTTCAATTGCTACCGCGGATTAGAATTGAGCACCTTGCACATCTTGTTCTAAATCTAAAATTCTTTATTTTGTGTGCAGGGAAAATCTCAATCAGGTGCCAAATCGGGAGAAAATGTTTTCTTTGAGAAATTTGACAACTACTTTGTTGTCATTGGTTTTTGTAGGCACAACTTCTACCCATTTAGAGACATAGTCTACAACAACCAAGATGAACTGGTTGCCGAAGGAATTCGGGGATGGTCCCATGAAGTCGATACCCCAAACGTCAAAAATTTTGACTTCGAGAATTGGGTTCAAGGGCATCAAGTCTCTTTTTGAAATTTTCCCAATCTTCTGACAATTTGCACATGACATGCAAAAGTGGTATGAGTCTTTGAACAAAGTGGGCCAGTAAAACCCACTTTGTAGAACCTTCTCTGCAGTTTTGTGGGGACCAAAATATCCTCTGCATGCAAGTTCATGGCCAAAGCTGAGCACACTCCTCTGTTCTTCCTCTGGTATGCATCATTGAATAATCTAGTCTGGACAATACTTAAAAAGATACGGCTCTTCCCAGAAGAGGAACCGCACTTGGGAAAAGAAATGACATTGGTCTTGCTTTGTCCACTCAGTGGGTATTTGTCCAGTGGCCAGATAATTGACTAAGTCCGCATACCATGGTTCCTTAAAAATGGCGAGGATGTGCTCATCTGAAAAATCCTCGTATATCGGAGTTTGTATTCTCGGTGCATTTGGAATTCATGAAAGATGATCAGCTACCACATTTTCTATACCTCGTTTATCCTAAATTTCCAGGTCAAATTCTTGAAGCAAAAGGATCCACCGAATCAGTCGGGCTTTTGCTTCCTTCTTTGGTCATGAGGTATTTTTGTGCGAGTGATCCGTGAAAATCACCGTCTTTGATCCTAACAAGTAGGGTCGGAACTTCTCTAATGCAAAGACAGCGGCCAAGAATTCCTTCTCGGTCGTTGTATAATTCTGTTGGGCGTCATTCAAGGTCCTACTCGAGTGGTAAGTCACGTGCTGCCTATTGTCGATGCGCTGTTCTAGAACACCGCCAATAGCAAAATTAGAGGCATCGCACATGATTTCAAACAGTTGTGCCCAATTAGGAGAAGAAATAATAGGCGCATAAATAAGTTCTTGCTTAAACTTTCCCCATGACTTGAAACATTCATCGTTAAAATCAAAGAGCACGTCCTTTGCGAGCAGGTTGGTTAAAGGCGTAGCGATCCTACTAAAATCCTTAATAAACCGTTGGTAGAATCCAGCATGCCCTAGAAAAGATCTAATATCCTTGATGCTTATGGGTGGTGGGAGCTTAGCAATCACTTCTACTTTCGTCTTGTCTACTTCAATGCCTCTCCTAGAAATCTCATGGCCTAGGACAATCCCATGTCTCACCATGAGTGACATTTCTCCCAGTTCAGAGTTAGGTTCTTTTCTTTGCATCTTTGCAGAACCAACTCAAGATGATGAAGACATTGTTCAAATGAATCTCCATAGATGGAGAAGTCATCCATGAATATCTCAAGAAAATGTTCTACCATGTCGGAGAACAAACTGAGCATGCACCGTTGGAATGTTGCGGGAGCATTGCACAATCCAAAGGGCATACGTCGATAAGTGAAGGTTCCGAACGGGTTGTTGAACGTGGTCTTTTCCTGGTCTTCTGCAGCAATGGGGATTTGATTGTATCCCGAGTACCCATCTAGGAAACAATAGTACTCGTGTTCAGCCAGGCGTTCAAGCATTTGGTCAATGAAAGATAGCGGGAAGTGGTCTTTACGGGTGACTGCATTTAACTTTCTATAGTCGATACAAACACGAACCTTGGTAGGCAGTCTTGTTTGTACTAACTCTTTTTGCTCATTCTCAACCACCGTAAAGCCAGCTTTCTTTGGGACCGCATGAACTGGGCTAACCCATTGGCTATCAGAAATGGGATAAATGATCACATTGTCTAATAGTTTCAAAATTTCTGATTTTAATGCCTCTTGCATTAGTAGGTTAAGCCTGCGTTGTGGGTCCCTCCTGGGAGTCGCTTCATTGGTTAAATGGATTCTATGCTGAACAATGGCTGGACTTATCCCTTTGATATCCTTCATCGTCCATCTAATGGCTTCCCTATGTCTCTTCAGAATGGACATTAAGCTGCCCTCTTGTTGCTCAGTCAGGTGGGATGCTATGATTACTGGCAGGGTTTCTCTTCCACCCAGGTAGGCGTACTTAAGGTGTTCAGGTAAGACTTTTAGCTTTAGGGAAGGTGTTGCTTTATTGGAGGCAATCTCCGAACTTTCAATTCTATGATGAGGTACACTTGGGCTTGACGCCCATCCACTGCCGAATTCACGATCTGGTCTAGATTAAAATCCTTAGACTCCTTATCAAACTCTGCCGCTGTTTCATCTCCATGCTCTCCTCATGCTCACTGGTCAGATTTTCAATGGAATTGACCTCAAAAGTCTGATAATTGATATCCATGGGTTGTCTTCCAAGATTGAAGACATTGACTTCCTTCGTCATATCTCCAAAGGTCAATCGCATGGACCCGTTCCTATAGTTGATTATGGCACTGGCTATAGCAAAGAATGGGTGCCCTAAGATGACGGGAGTTTGAGACACGAATTTGACAAAGGTTGGGTCTCAAGCACATTGAAGTCAACATTGTAGATGAAATCCCTGACCTGAATAAGGACATCTGTGATTTTTCCCTTGGGGATTTTCACAGATCGATCAGCTAGCTGAATGGTGACTCGAGCTGGGCTCAGTTCGCCCAACCCAAGTTGCTGGTATACTGAAAGAGGTAGCAAGTTGATACTTGCTCCCAGGTCAAGGAGTGCTCTGCTAATTTCTATTTGCCCTATGGTGCAGGAAATTGTGGGACATCCGAGATCTTTGTATTTCACCAGAATGGGACCAGACAGAATTTCGTTTATGTTGGTTGCCAAGAACACTTTCTTGGGCACATTTGTCTTTCTCTTCTTCGTACACATATCCTTAAGAAATTTGGCATAAGCTGGGACTTATTGGATAGCGTCAAGAAGAGGCACATTCAGTTTAACCTGGTTAAACATCTCAAGCATCTTCTTCTTGTACATATTCTTATTGTTGTTCCTAAGCCTATTGGGAAAGGGTGCTACAGGCTTATGAACTTGTTTAGCAGCTTTTTCCTCGTCAGATGTTTGTGGAGCAGATTGGGAGGAACTAGCAGAGGTGGGGCTGGAGTAGGATCAGTGTGGATAGAATTTTTCTGTTGGTAGACCTGGTTGTCCACCTTCTTTCCAGATCGAAGTGTGTGAACAACATTACACTGGTTGATTGAAGGATCCTGAATTTCATACGCTTGATTGGAGTTTTTTGGGTTAACTAGCCGCTGACCAGGTAAAGTACCCTTTGGTCTTTCACTTAGAAAGCTAGCTAATTGGCTCATTTCAATTTCCAATCTCGATATGGCCTATGAATGATTGTTCAGTATTTGTCCCTGATTTTGCATGAAGGCGGCTTGGGACTTCATAAAAGCCTCTATGCTCTCTTCCAATTTATTGAATTTCTTTTCTATTGGTGAATTTTGGAAGGAGGAAGATAAGGCTTGACTGGGGAAATTTGGTGGAGGATTGGGATGGTGAAAATTATTGGGAAAGTTTGGCCTGGGAGAATTGTTCTGGGCCCAAGAGAAATTTGGGTGATTTCTCCAACTGGCAGTGTATGTTTGCGAGTAAGAATTATGCGGCGGCCGTGAGTAGGCCGCGTTCAAGTGTTCCGGTGGCACTTACTGAGTATGAAAAACAGGGCACTCTTCAAAGACATGGTTTGGTGCCTGACAGTATGAACAACCCGATTGTGAATTGGTGGTGGGTTGATTTGGTTGACATTAGCTGGCTCTTTTACTAGAGCCTCTATTCTCCTCATTAGGGTTGCAATTTTACCTTCTGCAGCTATGGATGATTCTAGAGATAGGAGCCCTCCTTTTGAAGTTATAGATTGTAAATTCCTTGATTTTTCTGAGGATGGCTCCAATTGCAGGCTTTTCTCAGCTAAATCCTCAAATAAATCCTAACCCTGATTCTCATCCTTTTGTAAGAACCCTCCCTGACACATGATTTCTAATAGGGTTTTCGTTTGATAATCTAAACCATCGTAGAGAATCTGGCACTGACGCCATTTCTCCACACCGTAATGAGGGCACTGAGTGAGGAGATCTTTGAATCGCTCAAAGTATCTCCAAAATGGTTCGCTCAGTTCTTGCCTGAACTGCATAATATTCTTTCTGATGAGGGCAGTCTTGTGAATTGGGTAGAATTTCTTTAAGAAGGCCTTGATGAAATCATCCCACGTTGTAACTGAATTTACCGCCAAATTGTACAACCATTCTTAGCTAGGTCCTTTAGGGAAAAGGGGATGAAACGTAACCTAACGGCATCATCTCCTAGCTGGGGAATACGTATCATGAGGCACACTTCTTCAAATTCCCTAACAAAGAAGAATGTGGCCTCTGATTCTAAACCATGAAACTTTGGAAGAGTGTTGATGAATTGAGGCTTTAATTCAAAGTTATTTCCATTTGCCTCAGGCAGTTTTATACAAGATGGCAATGAGGTTCTGATCGGGTAAAACCTGTCCTGAAGTGACGCCATCACCGGTTCTGGATGTAAGGGGAGAGAAGTATTTCTGATTAATCTAAAAGTTACAGGATCTCTAATCCACTCTTGCATGCAGCACATCACAAATAACGTAAAGACAACAAACACTCAAAAGGAATAAAAAACACAAAAGAAAGAAAAACAACCAAAAAGCCTTAGTCTAAGGTACCTAGACCTAGACGACTCCTAACTGGTCGATTCTCCGGGGGAGGTTGTTGCAGGAATTCGACTACAAGATAATCGGCTAGGAAAGGACAAAACTTGGTGGGAGGTATTCGGGCGTGAGCCAAGGGTCTTAATTACGCCAAACCACGGAGTTTTCAAGACTTTGCCTCTCAATCCACTTTCCTTAAACACTGATTTTACAAGAGTATAATTCTTACAATTTTCACCCTCAATTAATCTCTTGATAAGTCCGAGATGTCCCTAGGGCCAACATTTATCAGTTTTTAGTTAAGTCTTGGGTTGTGTGAGTGCACTTGGAGATGATTTTTTAGGCTAAGAAAGGGTGATGAAATCCCCACCTTATCTTGTTTATTTGGGGTTTTGCCCTTAATGTCAATTGTGCAAGTGTACAGTTTATTCACGACAAGGTAACACTCAAAGTGATAAATCACTCCAAAATGTTGGTCCTATTCTATATGAATACACACATACCTTTTCTCAGCACTCTTCTACAGAAATTAAAATGAATTGAAATAGACACGTGCCCTAAATGCAAGAGTCTAATCCAAATTTTAATTAAGCAACAAAATGGACTTCTGTTGAGTTTATTACACGTGTATAAGGTGAAGCATTCAAAGGAACTAAAAAGAATTTTAGAAAGCAATTTGAGCGGTTTTTCGGCAACCCTGCAGGAGAATTTGTTAGTACTTCAATCGGAGAAACTTACTTTTACACGAATTTCCCGAGGGCAAATGAATCCTCGTGCAACGTCTTTGGCCACCACTTTCACTTCTCATGATAGTGAGCTCCTTGGTACTACTCCTACACACAAGAACAAAGAAAAATCTTTAGTATTAAACAGTAAAGTCGTTCCCTCTCCGGCAATGGCGCCAAAATTTGATCGGAAAAAAGCAAGCACAAGAATAAGTAAAGGAGTGTGGGTCGATGTTACTACTTTTGCGATTTTTCCGTAGTAGCGAAGTGGCTATACGGGTCGTATCCACAAGGAGGGAGAGCGATGAAAGCTTGATGCGGCTTCTTTGTTCAAGAGAAGAGAAATTTCTTTATTTCAAATAAAGAATTTGAAAATGAAAACAAGTTGGCTTCAAAAATTATTTTAGAAAGATTTTGTGGTTTGTAAAAGTGATTTTTTCTAGATGGTAAAAACGCATGGCTAACTTTCTACTAAGTGCTCCCACTAATCCCTAACTTCTTGAAGATGTGGCTTCATGATGGATCATAGGCAAGCATAACTCTTATGCATATGAACTATTCACGTGAAAATTAAGTGAAAGTTCTTCCTTTAACTTAGCTTTACACGGCAAAAACTTAGACATTCCCTCATTAAGATCCAATAGAAGGCGAGAATAGGGGAAGACACAAGTGCACTAATGGTATCGGTCAAATTTAAAAGGAAGACAAGCAAAGTTTACAATCTATAAATCATCAAAAACCCGTTAAGCATGAAATATAAGAAAGCGAATACTTATATGTATGTTAGAGTTAGAACCCTCGTCTAAAGATATCATAGCTCTTGTTTACACAAGGCTTATTTGACACTTTGACTCATTTGGGTTTATAAATCAAGTTGTTAGAGATTAGTGGGTTAGTAGTTAGTTAACCAAGGAATGGAAGAGTTAGTTAGACATGGTAGTAAAAGAAACAACA
This sequence comes from Agave tequilana, assembly GCA_038442645.1. NCBI lineage: Eukaryota > Viridiplantae > Streptophyta > Magnoliopsida > Asparagales > Asparagaceae > Agave > Agave tequilana. The sequence continues at coordinate 288,560 of JAVJIF010031355.1, forward strand.
AAAGAAAAGAAGTAAAGAGAAAGGGAGTTACATTAAAATAAGAAAGTAAAAGTAAATGGAAAACACAAGTAAATGGAAAGAAGAAAGAGAAGTAGTTAACTTATATTAGCTTGTCACCTTCAAATACAACTTGTACACACTCTCTCTCTTTCACTCTAATGGCTAAACTAAAACTAGAAGAAGAAGGAAACAAAAACAACTACAATCCTAAAAATAAGATTACAACAATGCTCTAAACTCTGGATATCTCCTTCTTCAGAACCCCCATGGGGATTTTTTAGGCACCAGGGGAAAGGGGCTGGGGGACAACCCCTGGCCCAAAGCCCGGGCGCGGCTGCGGTGCCAGGGCGGCGCGCGCCTGGCTTCGGGCAGCGTGCTGTCTCTTCTGTCTATTATCAGATGGATCTCCAGGATTCTGGATTTGATACCCTGGACTGACAAAATCTCCTCCCTAAGGTCAATGGCTACTTGGTAGGCCTTTAATCACCCATTAAATGGTGATTTAGGGTCTTCTTCTTCATTTGCACACCATGGACCTTGGATCAAGCAAGCAAAGCTTTATTAGCAGAATTTTATATCAAATAAATATGCGAATGTATAAGAATTAAGCAAAATTAGAGACTAATCACAGCTCCTGAATCGCAGGCAAGACTAAAGCACTCAAGTGCTTCGCCTCAAAAAAGGGAGCAACCCCTTCAAGCACTAGGAGAAGCTAAACGCTATGCAATGCTAAGAACAAGCGAAGCTAAACGCTAGGCGAAACTAACAATTTAACTTTGCTGTGCAAGTGAAGTTAGCCCAGAAGAATCCCAGCGGTAAGGCTATTCAGTCATGAGGCGAAGCTAGAATCCAACTAGCTTCGCCTACCATAGTCTCACGATGAAGGTGAAGCTAATTTTGTGGCCTTTTCTTCAAACAAATTGAAGCAATTCAAAGTATTTTGAAAATCGAATAATTCCATTTCAGATTTACGAAAATTTTGAAAGGGGTTATGTTGACACTCTAAAAAGACAAACTCCTAAATAACATTACCGGTTCGAATGATGTCTAAACTTGTCAACATTTATAAAAGATGAGTTGCAGACAACTGACGGCCAAGTTCTGACCATCCTCAACGGACAAAGCAATGACTCAAAACTTACTAATCCAGTGAAGCAGACAGTAAGCCAGGTATTGACTTTGAAGAGGCCTAAGCAAGCCTATGAGGTTAAATCAGTTCAACACTTAGCCTCGCATGAACACAAGGAGATAGCTTCCTTAAAGCTTTACAGCCTTGTTAAAAGGGCTAAGTTTTTATCTTCGCATGAAGCTTTTCAGAGCTTCTCAAAAAGCTAATTTCTAGTTCGCCTGAAGCTAGTTCTAGTTTCACCTGAAGCTTTCTTATGGCTTCGCATGAAGCTATTCAGAGCTCCACAGAGAACTAACTTATAGCTTCACCTAAAGCTAATTTTAGCTCCGCCTGAAACTTTCTTATGGCTTCGCATGAAGTTCTTTAGAGATCGATAGAGAGCTAACTTGTAGCCTGAAGCTAATTCTAGCTTCGCTTGAAGCTTCATGATAGCTTCACATGAAGCTCTTCATAAGCTCCACAGAGAACTAACCTGTATCTTCGCCTGAAGCTAATACTAGCTTCGCTTCAAGCGTTGTGATAGCTTCGCTTGAAGGTTTACTCACCGTTGCTGGAGGGTTTGCCAGGTCAATAGTTACCAAGTCATTTGTGGGTTAACCCTACTACTTTAGTGGGGTTAATACCACTTTAAATGGACGGTTATACCCACCCACTTCGTCCCACATTAAGTGGAGACAGCCGAATCAGGCAGCCGTTAAATAGGCTCACGCAAGCCTATTTAGCTTCACGCGAGGCCTATATTTAGCTTCACATGAAGTTTTATATCCTCGCACAAAGCTCACAATACCCTCATGCGCGAGGCTAGCAGATTATTTCAGTCTTGCTGAATTTTAGAGGTAGTTATACCCCTGAGAGCCTATAAATAGCTCATTCTTAGGATGAGCTCTGGGCTAGTTGAAAAAGGCACTGGCTAAGAGCTGAGCATTGTGAGCATATTAGCAAAGAGAGAAAAAGCATCTCAAAGCACTTCGGCAAATCAAGAGATCTACTCTCTCTCTTTCAAGAATTCAGAGAATCACTTCTCTAATCCTGCAAGGATAAATTCAGGGTGCTAATATTCTAAGATCTTTCTCTTTTAAGGAATCTCCGAAACCAGGCGAGAAGGAATTTCTTAAGACTCGATCGATCGCACCGTCAACAGAACAAAGTGGTCACTCGTTGATCAAACTTCATTCAGTACACTTTCCCAGAATCTCAGAAGAGAGTTTCTTGGAATTTTTTTTATTACTTGTAATTTCTCTTCAAAATTTTTGTAAGTTTTCCCACATTCAAATCAATGGAAAATACACGTGTTTATGCCATCATGGCAAATCTTGAAGTAAATTGGGCTCGTGTCATGTTTAATAACCTAGTTAAGAAACTATCTATATTTTTTCCATATGGTGACTTCCTTACACATATCTTTAAAAATTCAAGATTGATTCAGAAACAAATGTGGTCAAGGTGTTTGAACCTTTTGATAGATAAGTCCTTCTTCAAATGAAACTCTTGGAAACACCTCCACCACAACCTGCATTTTCTTCTCATGGTCTTATAGAACATCCCAATCTTCCACTCTTCCTAATACTGATGCCTTTTACAACTCACTTTCTTCTGAAATCTTGGGTATTAGGTCTAAATAGACTTCTATAATGGAATCTCAAACTTTCATTATCAATAATCAGAGTCTTATTTTGGAGCAATTTCTGAACTTAAACAATCAGATGGATCAATTGGACTCTTCTCAGCAAAAAATATTACGCTACTTTTAGACACTTTCCTCCACCACCTCCACCATCCATCTCCAGTGTATGATGTTTAAGCTTGCTGACGACTACATGCATTGAAAAACACCTAGAGAGGGGGGTGAATAGGTGTTAATGCTAATCTAATGATCTTTTTAAACAAGTATGAATATATGATGCAACGATCGCCCAAAACAAGACTAGAAGCCGAATACTCGGTGAAGGGCTCTGAACTCCTTCCTCGTGATTCCTCTAGATAAGAGTTTGAGGTGCGTATTGCAATCTTGTTGTATGAGTATTGATCGACAATTTAGCAAGAAATGAAATGGATGCAATAGTGAAGTGCACACAAGATATAACACAAGGTAGGAATGAAGAGCAATATCACAAGCTAGAAATGAAGCAATAAAGAGTAGCAAGGAATAGAAATCAATCGCAAACACAAAGGGTTTGTTACGAGGTTCGAGCCACCGCTCTACTCCCCGCCTTCACCGCCGTGAAGGGTTTCCACTATATCCACCAAGGAATACAAGGTCTACCGAAGACCGGAGTACCGAACTCCACCAATTACAATCCTCTACCGAAGAGGGATCTCACACAAGAAGAACAAGTAACCAAGTGATCAACAAAGGATCACAAACTTCTCTTTACAACTTCCCTAGAGAATGAGGAGGGTTTTGGCTCAAGAAGTGTAGTGAGAAAACAAATTCAGTTGTGAAGAAAATTTGCTTGAAAAATAACTGAAAATAAGTAACCAAGAATGCACAAAGAGAATTGAGAGCTTTTGAAATCTTTTTCTTTCTTTTGGAAACTTGAAAATAAGGTATTTTTTTGTAATTTGCAAGTGACCAATCCCTTCTATTTATAGGGATTAGAGGAGATCAAAACATGATTAGAACTAGGTTATTAGGTCAGAAAATAACTGCCAAAATTTCAGAAATAGCTGACACCAACATCTCAAACAAATCCCAAGAGAAAATCTCTAAAAACTAGCCGTTGGGGGCTGCAGGCGGCTGTCGGTCGACCGGCCCGGTTGACCGGCAGTCCAATTGGCAAACTAGCCGTTGGACTCGGTCGACCGGTCGGTCGACCGGAAGCTAAAAGAAATTTTCGTTTTGAACTGTCGGTCGACCGACCGGTCGACTGATAAGAAACAGAGAGCAAAGTGGTTCCAGTCGGTCGACCGACAGACGTGCACAAAACATGCACGCCCTGATCACAAGGCTCGATCGACCGGCCCAGTCGACCGGCCAGGCCTGGAATAGACCGGTCGACCGGCCCGGTCGACCGACAGGCCTGAAACAGGATTTTTATAGGATTTTTTTGAACTTTGGAAAATTTTCAAATTAATTTTGTAAGGATATATGACTAAGTATCATGCTGAAAAGGTAGGTATACATGATATAAACAAGATATAAAATTTATAAAAATTTGAGTCATGTATAGAAATTAAAGCATGAACTTAAATCAAAAACCAAAAATAAGAACCGTATTTTGGAAAATGTGTGTGTTTGCTTGAGCCAATATAACACAACCTCATTCTTTAACAAACTAAGTCTTACATAGGTTCTTGGTGACTACAAAGTCTTCAAATGGGCTTCTCCATAAGTGATCTTGAATAGCTTGATATTTTGAACCCGAAATGAACCGACTTGAGTCAAAACAACCTTCCTTTAGGGAAGAACACTCCATTAAACCTTAGAACCCTGAAACACACTTAAACATTAAAAATGATTAGTACAAATAACTATATATGTTTTGTAATCATCAAAACTCAATAAATCGGGTGATTGTAACCTTGGGCCAACAATATCCCCCTTTTTGGTGATGACAAAACATACAAGTTATTTTTTTTTTAAAAATGGAAAAAGAGCTTGGAAGCTCTCCCTCAAATCATGCTATGTATAAACGAATGGCTATATGTATAAATGAATGACTATATACATAATAGATAGAAACAAAGAATTTTGGCATAAAAGGAGAAATATAGGAATACAAAACACATTGCTCAAAATTCTTAACTCAAAAACCAAAACTCAAAAACTAACTTGTTATTACTTAAAAGTCAAAATGCATAAATCCAAAGTATTAAAACTCAAAATGCATAACTCCAAAGTTATTAAAACTCAAAATGCATAGCTCTAAACTCAAAAATAACTGACTTTTTCTCCCCTTTTTGTGATACATCAAAAAGGATAAACATAGTTTAAAAAAATTTCTTCATAAATCCATAACACAGACATTCAACTCACCACAAATAAAGAAAAATCTAGCATAGTCTAGTGGTTTTGTAAAAATATCGGCAAGTTGAAAATCAATAGAAACATAATCAATATCAATATCACCTTTCTCATAATGATCCCTAAGAAAGTGATACCGAATATCAATGTGCTTAGTTTTACTATGTTGATTTGCATTTTTAGTCATATGAATAGTACTAGTATTATCACAAAATATTTTAATATGGTCAAAATGCAAATCATAGTCAAGGAGAGTATGTTTCATCCAAAGAACTTGTGCACAACAAGCTCCGGCCGCAACATACTCCGCCTCAGCAGTTGAGAGGGCTACCGAATTTTGCTTTTTGGAAGACCAAGAACAAGACAATTACCAAGAAATTGACATGTTCCACTTGTACTCTTCCTATCTACCCTACAACCCGCATAGTCGGTATCCGAAAAACTCGTCATGGAAAATTGTCCGGTCTTCGGATACCACAAACCCATTTTAATTGTGCCCTTAAGGTATCTAATAATGCGTTTACCGCAACCAAATGGGACTCTTTAGGACACGATTGAAATCGAGCACAAAGACATACAGAAAACATAATATCTGGCCTACTAGCCGTCAAATACAACAAGCTACCAATCATGCTACGGTAAAGCTTAATATCTACACTTGTACCTTGTTCATCCTTGTCAAGCTTGGTGGTAGTTGCCATGGGAGTTTTGCTTGTTTTAGCCCCTTCAAGCCCAAATCTCTTGATTAGTTCCTTCGTGTACTTGGCTTGATTGATGAAGATCCCATCCTTTCTTTGCTTGATTTGGAGTCCAAGGAAGTAGTTAAGCTCACCCATCATAGACATCTCGAATTCTTCCGTCATGCATGATTCAAAAGCTTGGCAAAGATTTTCATTAGTAGAACCAAATATGATATCATCCACATAAATTTGAACTATAAGTATATCATTTTCAACATGCTTTGTAAATAAAGTAGTATTTATTTTTCCTTTCTTAAAACTATTAGAAATTAGAAAAAAAGAAAGTCTTTCATACCAAGCCCTAGGGCTTGTTTTAAACCATAAAGAGCTTTGTCAAGTTTGAAAACAAAATCCGGATGTGTAGGATCAACAAACCCGGGGGGTTGTTCAACATGCACCTCCTCTTCAATAAATCCATTTAAGAAGGCACTTTTAACATCCATTTAAAAAGCTTAAAATCTTTATAAGAAGCAAATGCAAGTGTCATCCGTATGGTTTCAAGCCGTGCTACGAGTGCAAAGGTTTCTTCAAAATCGATCCCTTCGACTTGAGTGTAACCTTGGGCAACTAACCTATCTTTATTCCTAATAACATTCCCGACTCATCCAACTTGTTCTTAAAGATCCACTTAGTACCAATTGTTGGTCTATCGTGGGGCCTAGGAACAAGATGCCAAACTTGGTTGCGCTTGAATTGATTGAGCTCCTCTTGCATGGCTAGTAACCAATATGAGTCGACCTCGGCTTCGAGGATGTTCTTGGGTTCAAAGTGAGAAATAAAAGCATAGTGTCCACAAAAGTCATGAAGTTTAGAACAAGTAGTTACACCTTTAGATACTTCACCTATAATAAGATCCTTGGGATGATGTGGATTGTATCTCCAATCTTTTGCAAGAGGTTGAGTAGGCTCCACTTTAACTTCTTGATTTTCATTTCCTTGAGCCTCATTTTCTTGAACTTCATTTCCTCCATCATCCTTTGGTATGTCTTCAATAGTAGCTGAGTCCTTCAAAGTAGCTCTCTCCATGTCTTTATTTAGGGAATCTATTTCTACAACATTCTTAACAAACACATTAGATTCCTCAAACTTTACATGAATAGATTCTTCAATAGTTAAAGTTGACTTATTGAAACCTCTATAAGCTTTACTAGTATTAGAATATCCAACAAAAATTGCCTCATAAGACTTTGCATCAAATTTTCCTAAATTGTCTTTTATATTCAAAACAAAGCATTTACATCCAAAAACCTTGAAGTATGAAACATTTGGCTTTCTAGAAAAATAGATCTCAAAAGATGTTTTTGAAGTATTTTTGCATAAGAAAACTCGATTTGATATATAGCAAGATGTGTTAACGGCCTCGGTCCATAGATAATGAGAAAGACCATATTCATTAATCATTGTCCTAGCCATCTCTTGTAAAGTCTGATTTTTCCTCTCAACGACTCCATTTTGTTGTGGAGTTCTAGGATAAGATAGTTCATGCTTAATTCCATGTTATTCACAAAAAGTGATAAAGGGTAGGTTATTGAATTCACCACCTCTATCACTTCTTATTCTTAAAATAGAAGAATCTTTTTCCTTTTCAACTCTTTTCTTAAAGGCTTGAAAATATGAAAAGGCTTGATTTTTGTGCTCTAAAAAGAAAACCCAAGTAAAACGCGAGAAATCATCAACTAAAACAAAAGCAAAACGATTCCCACTTAGACTTTTGGTTTGAGTATGACCAAACAAATCCATATGGATCAACTCCAAGGGACGTGATGTCATGATATCCTTGATTGACTTGAAAGAGGACTTGGTTTGTTTCCCAAGTTGGCACGCGTCGCAAACGCGGTCCTTTTTAAAGTTCAAGTAAGGAATACCTTTCACCATTTCCTTGTTATTTAATCTAGATAGATGGTCAAAAGAAATGTGACCTAATCTTCTATGCCACAACCAAGAGTCATCATCGAGGGCTTTCAAACAAGTAGCATTGCATAACATATTAGACATGTCAATCATGTATATATTGCTTCACGAAAACCGAAAAATATACATGTGTTGGATAGTCTATCAATAACTTTACAAGCTAAATTATCAAAAACAACATCAAAACCTTTATCACAAAGTTGACTAACACTCAAGAGATTATGCTTGAGGCCATCAACTAAAATAACATTTTCTATTAAAGGGGATGTACCAAGTTTAACATTACCAATACCGATGATTTTTCCCTTGGCATCATCTCCGAAGGTGACGGTGCCACCTTCATGGTATCTTGATAGGGTTGCAAAGTTGTTGATATCCCAAGTCATGTGCCTTGAGCAACCACTATCAAGATACCACAATCCTTTACGTCGTTGGGCCTTGGAAGGTACCTACATCATTTAACAAATTCGTTGACTTTGGTACCCAAAATTTCTTGGGTCCTTGAAAGTTAGTATTCCGAACCCAAACATTATTATGTGAAGCATTAAGCCTATCATAGCAAAATCTAACCAAATGACCTTTACGACCACAATATGTGCATGAAAATACTTTACCATACATGTATGCATGATATGTGTGTGGTGTGTGGACATGTTTAGGGTGTTTGGCATGATGTAAAGGTTGTGATCTATGAGCATGAGCATGAATAGCATGTGAATGTTTCTTAGGGACTTGTTTCTTAGGAAATATAGCCTCTAGTCTATTCTTATCAAATTCACATTTTTTCAAAACTATTCCTAATGAATCAATTTTCTCTTTTAGCATGGAAATTTCATTTTCATTAACTCTTGGAAACTTACCTTTGCAAGAAATCTTATAGTTCTCAAAATCCTTTTGTGTAGAAACAAGAGTAGAAAGCAATTCATCCTTTTCTTTTGAAAGAGTAAAAACTTGATGATTTAGAGATTCATTTTCCTTTTTCATTTTCAAATATTTCTTTTTAAAAAAGTCATAGTTATGTGAAAGTTCTTCAAAAGCTTCTCCTAGTTCATCCATGGAAAGCTCACAATCAAAAGGAGTATTGGGAGTTACCCTGCATGTGCTTTCATTTGCCATGAAGCACATGTTGGCGGTGTCAACTTCATCCTCGGATTCACTCTCAGAATCCCAAGTAGCCTTTAATGCTTTCTTTTTGTATGGCTTCTTGGAGGTGGAGGGCTTGACTTTATCCGGGCATTCCGCAACAATATGACCCGGTTTTTGGCAATTGAAGCAAATAATTTTCTTCTCTTCTTTGCCTTGCCATCTCTTTTTATTTTGGAACTTTACCTTGTTATACATTCTTCGAACGTTCTTAACAAGAAGTGAAAGCTCTTCATCATCTTCTTCTTCATTGTCTTCGTCGGAGTATGTGGAATGGCTCTTGAAGGCAATAGTTTTCTTTTTGGAGGGAGCCATTTCTTCTCTTGCTTTTCTTTCCATCTCATGGGTCTTGAGGTTCCCAATGAGACCTATTAGCTCCATCTCTTCCTTGTCATTAAGTTCCTTCAAGGTAGTAGCTTTGACTTCCCAAGATGGAGGGAGAGCCCGGATGATCTTTCTTACTCTTTGGTCGTTGTCAATGACGTCACCTAAAGAAGAAAGTCCATTAGTAATCTTTGTAAATTTAGTAACCATATCATCTATGGTTTCATTCTCTTGCATAGAAAAATTTTCATATTGGGAACAAAGAAGGTCTATTTTAGCCCTCTTAACTTGTGAGGTTCCCTCATGAGTGACAAGCAAGTGAGTCCAAATCTCATGTGTGAATTTGCAATGAATAACTCTAGAGATATCATCATCATTAAGGGCTTGAAGCAAAGCATAGTGTGCCCTAGCATTAGCATCAAATTCTTTTGTCTCAATATCGGACCAAGTTCCTCATCACCGGTGGGTACACTAAATGGTTTGGTCACCGCCTTTACAACCCGGCTTCCTAGGGATTGTAAAAATACGGTCATCTTAACCTTCCATATGGGAAAGTTAAGGCCATCAAACTTTAGTGGGGTCTTAATTCCTTCGGCCATTTTTACTAAGTGAATGAGTATGAAAACTGAATATTATGATTAGCAATAAGGATCTCTCTAAGGTTGTTAAGCTAAGAGCCTAGAGACCAAATACCAATTGAAAAATACCTAGAGGGGGGGTGAATAGGTGTTAATGCTAATCTAATGATCTTTTTAAACAAGTATGAATATATGATGCAACGATCGCCCAAAATAAGACTAGAAGCCGAATACCCGGTGAAGGGCTCTGAACTCCTTCCTCGTGATTCCTCTAGATAAGAGTTTGAGGTGCGTATTGCAATCTTGTTGTATGAGTATTGATCGACAATTTAGCAAGAAACCAAATGGATGTAATAGTGAAGTGCACACAAGATATAACACGAGCTAGGAATGAAGAGAAATATCACAAGCTAGAAATGAAGCAATAAAGAGTAGCAAGGAATAGAAATCAATCGCAAACACAAAGGGGTTGTTTTGAGGTTCGAGCCACCGCTCTACTCCCCGCCTTCACCGTCGCGAAGGGTTTCCACTATATCCACCGAAGAAATACAAGGTCTACCAAAGACCGGAGTACCGAACACCACCAATTACAATCCTCTACCGAAGAGGGATCTCACACAAGAAGAACAAGTAACCAAATGATCAACAAGGGATCTGATTGAAGCTTAAACCTGCACAAAAAATACGGAATTTCAGAACTTAAAAATAGAGATGTGCAAGTGCTCAATTTTACCGCAATAGCAAGTGGCTATGCGGGTCGTGATCCACAATGAGGGTTAGCGATAGAAGCGTTCAAGGTTTGTATTAAAATCTTTATGAAGAAAAACGAAGGTTCTTCTTTGTTTGAAGAAATGAAAATGAAAAAGAGTTAGGTTAAGTTAGAAAGAAAGCGATAGATGGAGAAGATGGAGAAAAATCAGAAAATGACTATGTACAGATGAATTAAAAAAGAAGGAAAAAGATTTGGAAGATGTGGTGATCTATACTAAAGAAATAAAAGAAAAGAAAGAAGGTTAAAGAAATACTTACCTAGTTTGGTTGATGACATACCTGGAACCCTTGCATGTTCTACCTTGCTTCGGAGGCGTTCATCGCATAAGCCATAGGATCGAGCTCAGTCCCCATTCGCATTATATCATCAAGACGAATAAGAATGAAGTGATACGGATCTTGAGGAGGAGAACGTCACAATGAATTATCGTTGGCACTCACACAGACATTTCTATACTGATGCTTCTGGATTCGCTTGCATTCTCATCAAAACCAAAAGAGGTAAAGTAGAAAGAAGAAGAAGAAAATGAAAGTAAAGAAGAACATAAAAAATATTACCTTTTATTGCTTGAAACGATGGAAGAAAGGAGAAGGGTACATCGGTGTCACTCTCAACATAAGCCTCTCTCTCTTACTTACATGATCTCAATCTAACCTAAGCTAACATACAAATTAAAATTACATAAAAAGAAAACAAAAACCTAAACTACAAAGAGGGAAAAACTGGACTAATTCCTATCTCTTCATGGTCGTCCCATTTTCAGTAAAAATCCTGCCTTTTTATAGGCAAAAACCCAAAGGGGAGAGGTGTGAGAAGATAGGGGGGAGCAAACGCTCCCCTAACTCCCTAACCAAACCGCAAAAACGCGGCTTTGGCCGCGTTTTTGCGGCCAGGGTATGGCCAGGTGGCCACACCCTGTTGGTGGAGCTCCCCGGTTTCTTGATTTTGTAAGTATCTTTATCTGGATTTGCAGTTTATGTCCGGGATTTTTACGAAATGGCCTTTGATTGTTGGCTTCAACCGCTTGATTCAGGGAGGATTCTTCTCAACCGATTTTCAACCTCTTGATATGCCAAGATTTAGTCCTGATTCCTTAATTTCAAATTTATTCTGAATTAAGTCAGGATTTGGTGGGCTCTTGGGCTCATTTCTCTTTACTCTCCTTTAGGAATGGGCCTGCAAATAAATTAAACATTTAATTAGAAACATGCAGAGTTTATTCTATAATAAGTAGGAGAATATGATATCAAATGTGTAATATTAGTGACCAATCACACCCCCATACCTATCTTTTGCTCGTCCTCGAGCAAAACAACTAAACTTTACTAAGATTATTAGATCACTTTCACAGGTCACGCGATTGCACTGAGCATGTGCAACAAGCCGTTAAACCTCTAGGTTTCCCCTGGAGGACGAGTTTTGTCTCGTGAGGGTTTTTAGTGGATTACACCCACAAAATCCATAAAGAAAGAGAAACAAAGAGTTAGTATTTTCGAAAAGCATTTTGAGAAAGAAAAATATTTGAAATATAATTGTAAGACTTAAGTAATCCATAAGTTATAGGAAAACTGAATTTTTCATTCCTAAACTTAGTCTCTATTCAAAAATTCATTTTCAATCAAAGTAAGGAGCCAAATTGTACTTCTCATTTAGTCTATTACTTTACCCTAAGTCATATGCACCTTGTGACCGTGAAAATTTTGACTAAGGGTTCATTAACTCTAACTCTTATGCCTTATTTATTTATTTATATATAATATATATATATATATATATATATTGTGGTATTATTCCTTAGTTCTATTAGGCTTTCTAATCTGCCCATATAACGAGCCTTTAAGCGATGACTCCCAAACCAAACGGTCTTAGGGCACCGGGTGAGAAAACACCCCAAGGACTTAAGGACTCGAGCAAACAAGGCCACAAAACTAAGGATTTTATTATATGAACCCCTTTTAGGCGTGAATACTTATGCTTTATTAGGCATAAATACCCAGCTTAATCAGAGGATTTTTATATATATATATATATTTTCAAACTTATCTAATCATCTTTCGCATAAATACTAAGGCTTGCTTAGGCCAAAGCACCTAGCTAATCAATAATTAGATTTGTTCACCTTTCATGGATACTTTTTTATTTATATATATATATATATATATATATATATATATATATATATATATATATATAAGACATAAGAAAATTTATTTATGAACCCTAAGTGTGTAAGTGTGTGAAGTATGCATATTTCATAAGGTAAAGATCAAGACTAAATTACTTTGACAAATTATCTTCCTAACCCTAAAAATCAAACAAATAATCTTATTTTGACCAAATTTAAGAAATCCTAATTTTGATTTTCCTATTCCTTAAAATTGACTTAATTTCTTACAAAAAATATGTCAAAATATTGTTTCTATTTTCAAAAAGTTTTTAAAAGTAAAGAAAATGTTTTTTTTTATAAAAAGAAAAAAAACCTAAGTTATGTTAGAACGCTCCCCCACACCTATCTCATGCATTGTCCTCAATGTATGAATTAATGCATAGATGCATGAAAAAGAAGAAAGGGAAGGAAAATGTTACCTTAAGGTGGTGGTTCCGGTGGTGGTCTGATTGGTCCACGAAATGCGGCCCAATCGACTTTTCATGGGGTTCGGATGAACCCACCAGAAATTTCTCTAATATAACCCACTAAAATGATATATGCATGAATGATTTTTATTAAATAATTGACCCCATGTAATTTCTAAATTCCATAATTAATTTCGGAGTCAAATTTGTCAACCGCCTTGTCCTAAAATGGATTGTGAAAAGATAGAATGATTGACTTGGACTCAGGAAGTACAGAACTAATACCGACTCAGGAAGGTGATTTAAGTCATGTAAAGGTTCAGGAGTCGAAATTGGTTCAGAAAGTGGGTCCAAGTCAAGAAGTTAAAACTCAAGTCCACATTTATTTTCCAACAATGGAATGTGACTTAATATTGGTGATTCAAGTTCAAGAATGATAGGTGTGGGAATCAAAACTGACTCTAAAATATTACTCAAGTCGGGTAACAAAACAGGAGTCAATATTGATTTGAGAGTTTGAACTGGATCACATATTTGAGAATCTAGGTTACATTTCTCATTGAGTTCAATTTCGTATAAATGAGAACTTGCCAATTTGTCAATAGGACTTTCAAAAGTATAATATTGGTCAAGTTTAGTATGATCATCACAGATGGGTGATTCAATTTCATGATGAATTGGCACAGGATCCAATGTTGACTCGGGAAAGAAATTGAAATCAAGTGAAGACACCAGAGCCATTATTGAATCAAGAAGTAGAATTGAATCACTAAGTTGAGGTTCAGGATCATATTCATTCTCAAGTTCTATTTCAGGAAAGGGATAACTTGCCAAACTGTCATTGTCACTTTCAAATTTTAGAGTTTGGGCATGTTCAAATGATTGTGCTGAAATGGAACCTTGTGTTTCAAAATAACATGACTCTTCGGCTCTAACAGAATGGTTACTGACATCAGAACTGGCCAAACGGTGAGAACATAGAGATTGGACCATCATATTTATGTCATGATTACGAGCGTTTTGAGCCTGAGTCATGGCTTCAAGCATCTTTTCATAGTTGATAGGTTCATCGTCTTGTTGAAAAGATGAAGTATTGTTTTGAAATTGGTGGTGAAATTGTGAGTCCATCAAATTTTGTGATTTTTGTTTTGACTCACGCATACTCATTTTCAAAATTGATGGTTTTCTATTTTGGACTAGTGGAACTGAGTATGAATCTTGGAAATATTGTGGATTAGGTGGATAAGGAGGACAAGTTGGTTGAAAATTGGACTCGGGGGAGGTGAATCCCAATTAACTCTGTAAAGAGTTGAAATTATCATGAAAATTATGGTTATAAGATTGGGGACATGGGTTATATTGATTTGGATAAGACCAATCCGGCATACTAGGTTGGTTAAACTTATGATATGCCGGGTTGGTAATATCCGAAAAAGAGGTCGGTGTGTAATATGGATTACTATTAAAATTGAAAAATTGTTATTATAAGACATATCACACAATAGAATGCAAACAAAGAAAAAAAACAAACAAATAAGCAAACAAATAAAAAGAAAAAATTCTAAACTAAGTTAGGGTAGACCTTTGACCTAGACGACTCCTAACTGGTTAGACTGTCCACGGGAGGTGTAATGCAGACTTTGACCACAAGCTAATCAGCCAGGTCAGGGCAAGATTCGTGGGAGGTTCTCCGTCAAAAACGTTCCTTAATTAAATAACCACCAACCTTCGGGCTTTCGGCCCTTAATCCCTTTCTTAGACACTGATTTGGCAGGAGTCAAATTCCAACACCTTTCCCCCTGAGGATAATCTCCTAATTGAGTCCGAGATGTCCCTAGGACCAACGTCTACTCATTTTTAGTTAGGCTCGGGTTAGTGAGTGCATGGAATCTGATTTTTGGGCCAAGGAAGGGTGATTAAATCCCCACCTTATCTTGTTATGGGGTGGTGCCCTTAAGATCAGTTTGTGCAAGTGTACAAGATATGCAAACAAGATTTACTCTAAGCGATGTAAATCAACCAAGAGATGAGTCCTATTCTAAATGTAATGCGAACGTACCTTGCTCCAGCACTCTTCAACAGTAAAGTAAATGAATTGAAAAGACACGTGCCTAAAATGCAAACGTCTAATCAATTTTTTAACTTTTTCAATAAATGTTTACTGTTGGTTTATTAGCAGGCTTCTGGTGATGGCATATAAGAAATAAAGTTTGCAGAAAACTATAATTTTGCAAAACAAGCAGCCCTGCAAAAAAAACAGTCAGTAGTGAACTCTTCCTTGCCGCGGAACATCGGCCAGGGCCGAGCAAACGCGGCAATTCAGAGGGTACTTGGTCTCTGTTTTCTATAGCAGAGGCCCAAGACCACTTATATGTTACTGCAATCTTTTTTTCCTGCTTTTCCTGCCCTGTAACCTGCAACAAAGAAGAAAATTTCGTTTTAGTTCTAAAAATTCAACAAAAACCATTACCCTCCCCGGCAACGGCGCCAAAAATTGATTGAAGCTTGAACCTGCACAAAAAATACAGAATTTCAGAACTTAAAAATAGAGATGTGCAAGTGCTCAATTCTACTGCAATAGTAAGTGGCTATGCGGGTCGTGATCCACAAGGAGGGTTAGCGATAGAAGAGTTCAAGGTTTGTATTGAAATCTTTGTGAAGAAAAACGAAGGTTCTTCTTTGTTTAAAGAAATGAAAATGAAAAAGAGTTAGGTTAGAAAGAAAGCGATAGATGGAGAAGATGGAGAAAAATCAGAAAATGACTAAGTACAAATGAATTGAAAAAGAAGGAAAAGATTTGGAAGATGTGATGATCTATACTAAAGAAATAAAAGAAAAGAAAGAAGGTTAAAGAAATACTTACCTAGTTTGGTTGATGACTTACCTGGAACCCTTGCATGTTCTACCTTGCTTCGGAGGCGTTCAACGCATAAGCCATAAGATCGAGCTCAGTCCCCATTCGCATAATATCATCAAGACGAACAAGAATGAAGTGATACGGATCTTGAGGAGGAGAACGTCACAATGAATTATCATTGGCACTCACACAGACATTGCTATACTGATGCTTCTGGATTTGCTTGCATTCTCATCAAAACCAAAAGAGGTAAAGTAGAAAGAATAAGAAAATGAAAGTAAAGAATAACATAAAAAATATTACCTTTTATTGCTTGAAATGATGGAAGAAAGGAGGAGGGTACATCGGTGTCACTCTCAACATAAGCCTCTCTCTCTTACTTACATGATCTCAATCTAACCTAAGCTTACATACAAATTAAAATTACATAAAAAGAAAACAAAAACCTATACTACAAAGAGGGAAAAACTAGACTAATTCTTATCTCTTCATGGTCGTCCCATTTTCAATGAAAATCCTGCCCTTTTATAGGCAAAAACCCAGAGGGGAGAGGTGTGAGAAGATGGGGAGCAAATGCTCCCCCTAACTCCCTAACCAAGCCGCGAAAACGTGACTTTGGCCGCGTTTCCGTGCCAGGGTGTGACCAGGTGGCCACACCCAGTTGGTGGAGCTCCCCAGTTTCTTGATTTGTAAGTATCTTTATCTGGATTTGCAGTTTATGTCCGGGATTTTGACGAAATGGCCTTTGATTGTTGGCTTCAACCGCTTGATTCAGGGAGGATTCTTCTCAACCGGTTTTCAACCTCTTGATATGCCAAGATTTAGCCCTGATTCCTTAATTTCGAATTTATTCTGAAATAAGTCAGGATTTGGTAGGCTTTTGGGCTCATTTCTCTTTACTCTCCTTTAGGAATGGGCCTGCAAATAAATTAAACATTTAATTAGGAACATGCAGAGTTTATTCTATAATAAGTAGGAGAATATGATATCAAATGTGCAATATTAGTGACCAATCAGGATCACAAACTTCTCTTTACAACTTCCTTATAGAATGAGGAGGGTTTTTGGCTCAAGAAGTGTAGTAAGAAAACAAATTCAGTTGTGAAGAAAATTTGCTTGAAAAACAACTGAAAATAAGTAACCAAGAATGCACAAAGAGAATTGAGAGCTTTTGAAAACTTTTTCTTTCTTTTGGAAACTTGAAAACTAGGTATTTTTCTTGTAATTTGCAAGTGACGAATCCCCTCTATTTATAGGGATTAGAGGAGATCAAAACATGATTAGAACTAGGTTATTAGGTCAGAAAATAGCTGCCAAAATTTCAAAAATAGCTGACACCAAAATCTCAAACAAATCCCAAGAGAAAATCTCTGAAAACTAGCCGTTGGGGGCTACAGGCGGCTATCTGTCGACCTACCCGGTCGACCGGCAGTCCAATTGGCAAACTAGCCGTTGGACTCGGTCGACCGGTCGGTCGACCGGAAGCTAAAAGAAATTTTCGTTTTGAACTGTCGGTCGACCGACCGGTCGACCGATAAGAAACAGAGAGCAAAGTGGTTCCAGTCGGTCGACAGGTCGGTCGACCGACAGACGTGCACAAAACATGCACGCCCTGATCACAAGGCTCAGTCGACCGGCCCGGTCGACCGGCCAGGCCTGGAATAGACCGGTCGACCGGCCCGGTCGACCGACAGGCCTGAAATAGGATTTTTATAGGATTTTATTTGAACTTTGGAAAATTTTCAAATTAATTTTGTAAGGATATATGACTAAGTATCATGCTGAAAAGGTAGGTATACATGATATAAAAAAGATATAAAATTTATAAAAATTTGAGTCATGTATAGAAATCAAAGCATGAACATAAATCAAAAACCAAAAATAAGAACCGTATTTTGGAAAATGTGTGTGTTTGCTTGAGCCAATATAACACAGCCTCATTCTTTAACAAACTAAGTCTTACATAGGTTCTAGGTGACTACAAAGTCTTCAAATGGGCTTCTCCATAAGTGATTTTGAATAGCTTGATATTTTGAACCCGAAATGAACCGACTTGAGTCAAAACAACCTTCCTTTAGGGAAGAACACTCCATGAAACCTTAGAACCCTGAAACACACTTAAATATTAAAAATGATTAGTACAAATAACTATATATGTTTTGTAATCATCAAAACTCAGTAAATCGGGTGATTGTAACCTTGGGCCAACATGCATATCATATAGGATTCATAAGCATTGCTTTTTTATGTTTCATGTGGCTTTTTAGGTTATGCTTTCTAGATTTCTTTATATGTAATAGCATGATGTTTTGCTTTTCAGACTTGTTTTTCTGTAAAAACAGTATTTGCTTTTTAAACTCCTTGTGTTACCTGTATGTTTCTTTCTATCTTGCTAGCTCTTTGCCTTCTTTTTGTTAATGCCAAAAGGGGGAGAATGATATGTTGGCCCGACGGCCTTCCACTCTAGTTTTGATGATGATTAACTCATGTAGTTATGTTTACTAATAATCTTGTGTTTATAGTCTCAGATCATTAAACAAGATATTAGTTGGTGATTGCTTCAAAAAGAGGAGTTTGGAAGCCTTCACTTGGTGATTCCCGAGCCCGAGCGTCAAGATCATTCATTACCATGCTCGTTGGATCACGGAGTTTGGACCGAGTCGACTTGAAGATGAAGATCGTCAAGAAGACATAGGTATCCTAGTGTTTAGTGTGTTTAGATCCATTGTAAAGCTTAGTATA
The DNA here is from genome assembly GCA_038442645.1 of Agave tequilana. Classification (NCBI taxonomy): domain Eukaryota; kingdom Viridiplantae; phylum Streptophyta; class Magnoliopsida; order Asparagales; family Asparagaceae; genus Agave; species Agave tequilana. Next base: position 307,294 of record JAVJIF010031355.1, read on the forward strand.
GTTGATATGCTCAAGTGCACAACACACACGTTTTATGGATTTTGGTTTTCATGAATAGTTTAGATCAAAACAAGTTTAAAAGTTTTTTATGTATATTAGATGTGTTCAATATACATACATGCTTCATATCTTAAACAAACTTATTTTGATATGTCTATTCATGAGTTTTAAGGAAAATCAGATTTCATATTGAGAAAAATCCAAGTTTGATAAAATACAAGTTTTGGTTTTTGGTAAAAATGATAAGACACAAAAATAGTTTATATTGCTTAATATTTGAGTTGAAATTTTTATCACATGTTTATATATCAATGCAAAATGTTAAAACTATTTTTGGGGACTTTTACAAGACTTAAAAGAATTTTTAGAAATATGTTTAACTGTTTTTCTGACCCAGACTGTGGCTGACAGGCCAGGTCGGTCGACCGCACGGTCGACCGAACCTAGGGCCGGTCGACCGAGCGATCGACCGACGTGCACAGCCTTGTGCACGTCTGGCAGCCCAGTGGGCCGGTCGACCGGATCATAGAGCTCTGCTCTCTGTATCTGGGCGGTCGACCGTGCGGTCGACTGGACCAGAGAGCTGTGCTCTCTGGAACTGGGCGGTCGACCGGGCGGTCGACCGAAGAGCTCCAACGGTCGGAAATCCGACCGTTGGCGGTCGACCGGCCGGTCGACCGCCAGCCTGTCAGGCTGTCAGAAACAGCCTAACAGCTAGTTTTCTGATGGGGCTATAAATACCCCATCTCTTGGGGAGTTTTGACAAGACTTTTGAAAAGAAAAATACCAGAGTTTGTTTTGTGTTTAAACAAGTTTTTAAAAGAGTTTTAGTGCCAAAAAGATTTCATCTTTATTGTTTTTCAAGGGTTTTGAAAAATCAAAGAAAACTAGGTTTTTGGGATATTATTTTGGTTTGTCATTTTTATCATCTACAAGAGATTTTCCAAGTAGTTTTTTTTTGTTATTTGTTTTCCAAAAACACCTTGATTCCACACTTGAGTTATATCTTCTATCCTAATCTATTAGGATCTTTGTTTTGTGGAAAAGAGAGTTTGTGGTCTTTGTAACCACTTGTTGTAAAAACCCTTGCTTTGATTGGGTTGCTCCCACTTTGGTAGAGGTTGAGGATAGTGGTTTGCTCCCTCTAGTGAGAGGTGGAGTTGGTTGTTGTTTGCTCCCTCTTGTGAGAGGTAGAGTTGGTGTTTGTAACCCTCTTCGGTAGAGGTGTTGGTTGTTGTTTGGCTACGGCCCTACCCCTCGGTTGTGAGGCGGTGTTGAGAGAGGAGTTCGGTACTCCTAGTGTTGTAACAAATCCTCCTCGGTGGAGATTCCCTCGGTGGGAGATAGTGGATTGGAAATCCTTCACGGTGGTGAAGGCGGGGATGTAGAGCTAGGGGCTCGAACCTCGAAACATATCTTGTCTTTACGTTTGATCCACTTGTCTCTCTAACTCTCTCTCTCTTTACTTTGTGCAAAGCATCTTTCATTTCATATCATTCATATTGCTTGTGTTGTGCCTTGCATAATTCATATTGCTATATCTTGTTTATGCTTGGTTGTTTGTGTGCCTCACTTTGTACTTAACCACAAAAGCTTCATATAGCACCTCAACCCATATCTAGGGGAATCAAGAGGAGTTAGTCCAGAGCCCTTCACGGGGAATTCAGCTACACTTGTTGGTTGTACTAAGTGTGTTGCAAATTAGTTTTAAGCTTCCGCATTTAGCGCATTTAGTTTCTAGATTAGCACTTATGCCTATTCACCCCCCTCTAGGTGTTTTCAATTGGTATCAGAGCCTACGCTCCTGATACTTAGGCTTAACATCCTAAGAGTGAGATCCTTGTTTGCTAATCTATCATTTGCATTTGCACACTAATTGTTTGCACACACATCATGGATTGCTTGTCACCTCCCATGTTCGATGTCTCCAACATTGACACATGGAGGATGTCCATGTATTTGAAAGCCCTAGGATATAAGGTTTACCTTGCCATTACCAAGGAATCCTACCTTAGTAATAGCAAGCATATAAAGGCCAATGCATTAGCCCTTAAAGCACTTAGAGCATCACTTCATAAAGATTATCTACATGTGTTTGCTCACTATGATTCGGCTTTTGCAGTTTGGAGTATTTTGACTTCTCCCGAGCTACCAAAGATTATCGAAAGGAAGAGAAGTTCTAGAAGTGTTGAGTCTGAAGAACATTGCTTCATGGTCCAAGGGAATGACTCCCTTGAGGTACACTCGGATACTCAACTAGATGCTAGTTCTAATTCATATTGCAATGATTGTTTAGAAGCACAAGCTATGAATGATGAACTTGCTAAAAATTGTGAAAATTTGATTTCTAAATACAAATTATTGAAAAAGGAGAATCATGTTTTAAAAGAATAAAATAAAAATTTGTCTTCTAAAATTGAGATTGTTTTGCAAGAGAAGGAAGAGGTTTCTAGTGAATATGACTCACTTAGATCTCAACTAGACCTTGCCTTAAAAGAAATTGATTGTTTGAAAAATAAAAATGATTGTGATAATGTTTTGAAAAATAATGAGGTTTTATCTTCAAACGTAGATTCAATTTTAAGAGATAACAATATCTTGAAAAATGAAATTGTTTTTATCTCAAAAGAATTAGAAATTTGTATAAATAAAAATAAATCTTTGAAAAATGATATTGCTTCACATGTTTGCCATGCTAGTGTAGTATCACACACTTCACCTATTGCATGTGCCACTTCTTCTTTGATTGAAAAAGATATATCTATGTTAAAGAAGAATATTGTTTGTTTGGGCTCCACTTTGAGCCAATGTGCCAAGAGTCATACACGTTTGGAATTCATGTTTCGCAAGAAACAAATTTCATCTATTATGCATGCACACCCTCCAGGCATACACATACTCCTCACGGACACCATCACACTTTGTATGCTCATGTGTACACTTGTACACATTGTGGACGTAAGGGCCACCTTGCTAAATTTTGTTATGATAGATTACATACTTCAAATTTAGCAAATAAGTTTGTTTGGGTTAGAGAAGGGACTAACCCCATGGACCCAATAAGATATGGGTACCAAAGACCACCCCTCTTTTTTATGATGTAGGTGTGGGCTCTCACATGACGTGAGAGTAGTGGTACCTTAGAGTGGATGCCTTCCGTGCTTAAAGGAAACTATTTGGATGCATCACTTTCAAGGGATGTTTGGTGGAGAGAACAACCATGTTTTCGAGACAAGGAGAGTTGCCTTCTAGGTTTTGGTAACGATTCCTAACTCCTAATTATTGTTTACATGCTTTTCATTTTATTCATTATTAGCATGTTTTGTTGTTTATTGATTATTATTCTAATACCATGTTTATTAGACCATTAACATACATGTATAGTATTTGAGACACCCATGCTTATATGGACCCATATTTAGTGTTCTCACCTTGGTTTAGCTATCATGTACATCATAGTTCTAATGACATGTGGATTTACATAATAATCATATTTAGTTTTGTCATGATGATTTTATCTTGTTTTTGATGCTTCATGATTTGAATATTTGTTTAAATGTTAGTTTTCATTAAGACTAGGTATATACTTGTACATATAGTGGGCCACAAATAAATCTATATATGTTTGTTCTTGAATGCTTATTTGTTCCCATTAGATGTGCTAGTATAGTCTAGTTTTGATGATTCATGCATTTTAAACTTGTATTCCCATTTTTGGACATGTTTTGTTGATTAGATGTTTAACTTCATGTATATGTCTATCTTGTCTAAACTATTAGATATACATGTATATCCTTTTTGAGCCACGTGCCTTCATGCATATATCTTTGTGGACTCGTTGTGTTTTGGATATGTATGTATACTTTAGTTTGTATTAGACATACATATACCTTGAAGATTAAACAGTTTTGATGATTTCATGTTTTCATGTTTAAAGGAATAATTGAGCTTAATTGAATATTTTTCATGATTATGATCTTCACATTGTATTTGTACACTCACTTTTATTGTTTACTCATGTTTAGTTTTCATGAGTCATATATATGCTTCATTGATTATGAGTGTTGACTATTTTGTGAATTCATGTTCTATGAATAATCATTTTGTTTTATTCCTTGCTTGAAGGATGTCGTACTAGTTAACAAGTTTTTCATTAAACTAGTTCATATTCTTCATATGGTAGAATTTTTCAAACAAACTTCATTTTCAAATCTATTTTTGAAAACCCCTACTTTCAAAGGGCGGTTGGATGGGTGACCATGCTTATGTTTGCTTTATATTGAAAATCTATTTAAACATAAACATGATATGGGAGGATAGGTTATATGAGATATACACTTGATCTTATTGTTATTTCTATTGGTATCATTGGATTCTTCAATTGGTATCAATATTAACATTTTTGTATACTCATATATTGTTTTTGTGTATGTATGCTTTCAATTCTAATGATATCAATCTCAATTAGTATCTATCTTTTCATACATATATATGTGTTTATGCTAAAGCTTGAGATTTAATTTTGTTTCAATTGATTCAATTTTTCAATTGGTATCTTAATTCAAGCCTATGCATAGTTTTAGTTGGTATTTCATAAAGGGGGAGAAAATTTGATTTAGTCTTTCAATTGATATTTGACTTCCACTCCCACACTTTATGATGAAAAATGTTTATTTCGGTAACATGTTTATTTATATTGGTATCAAGATGTTTATTTATTTATTTATCAATTGGTATCAAGATTTTAGTTTTTCAATTGGTATTTGAATTAGTATCAATATGCACTTCATTGACATATGTTTAATTGATATCATATTTTGATTTGACCCCTTATCTACATTATTTTTGTTTTAAGGCAAAAAGGGGGAGAACATCTTTTTATTGATTCATGTTTCGAACAAAAAGAAAGAGAAAAATGTTTGTTTTTATTTGGACCCCTTTGTTCATGATTGACAAAAAGGGGGAGAAAATTTTTGAGTTTTAAGCTTGTTTTATATGCATACTTATGTTTTTGCATATATTAAGTTAATTGGTATGTAGAGCATGTCTTGAAAATTTCATTGACATCTAGAGCCTTTTATTGTTTATGCATATCTATGCATGTTTCATGTTTCATATTCATTGCATATTTATGTTTATTTGCTTATGCATGAGTTAAGGGGGAGCTTCTTTGAAGCTTTACTTAAATCCATGCATATATAACTCCATGAGTTTTGTCATCATCAAAAAGGGGGAGATTGTTGGCCCGAAGGCCTTTCACTCTAGTTTTGATGATGATTAACTCATGTAGTTATGTTTACTAATAATCTTGTGTTTATAGTCTCAGATCATTAAACAAGTATTAGTTGGTGATTGCTTCAAAAAGAGGAGTTTGGAAGCCTTCACTTGGTGATTCCCGAGCCGGAGCGTCAAGATCATTCATTGCCATGCTCGTTGGATCACGGAGTTTGGACCGAGTTGACTTGAAGATGAAGATCGTCAAGAAGACTTAGGTATCCTAGTGTTTAGTGTGTTTAGATCCATTTGTAAAGCTTAGTATAGTTGATATGCTCAAGTGCACAACACACACGTTTTATGGATTTTGGTTTTCATGAATAGTTTAGATCAAAACAAGTTTAAATGTTTTTTATGTATATTAGATGTGTTCAATATACATACATGCTTCATATCTTAAACAAACTTATTTTGATATGTCTAGTCATGAGTTTTAAGGAAAATCAGATTTCCTATTGAGAAAAATCAAAGCTTGATAAAATACAAGTTTTGTTTTTGGTAAAAATGATAAGACACAAAAATAGTTTATATTGCTTGATATTTGAGTTGAAATTTTTATCACATGTTTATATATCAATGCAAAATGTTAAAACTATTTTTGGGGACTTTTACAAGACTTAAAAGAATTTTTAGAAATATGTTTTAACTGTTTTTCTGACCCAGTTTCTAACCCAGACTGTGGCTGACAGGCTAGGTCGGTCGACCGCACGGTCGACCGAACCAAGGGCCAGTCGACCGAGCGGTCGACCGACGTGCACAGCCTTGTGGACGTCTGGCAGCCCAGTGGGCCGGTCGACCGACCGGTCGACCGGACCAGAGAGCTCTGCTCTCTGTATCTGGGCGGTCGACCGTGCGGTCAACCGGACTAGAGAGCTGTGCTCTCTGGAACCGGCGGTCGACCGAAGAGCTCCAACGGTCGAAAATCCGACCGTTGGCGGTCGACCGGCCGGTCGACCGCCAGCCTGTAAGGCTGTCAGAAACAGCCCAACGGCTAGTTTTCTGATGGGGCTATAAATACCCCATCTCTTGGGGAGTTTTGACAAGATTTTTGAAAAGAAAAATATCAGAGTTTGTTTTATGTTTAAACAAGTTTTTAAAAGAGTTTTATTGCCAAAAAGATTTCATCTTTATTGTTTTTCAAGGGTTTTGGAAAATCAAAGAAAACTAGGTTTTTGGGATATTGTTTTGGTTTGTCATTTCTATCATCTACAAGAGATTTCCCAAGTAGTTTTTCTTTGTTATTTGTTTTCCAAAAACACCTTGATTCCACACTTGAGCTATATCTTCTATCCTAATCTATTAGGATCTTTGTTTTGTGGAAAAGAGAGTTTGTGGTCTTTATAACCACTTGTTGTAAAAAACCCTTACTTTGATTGGGTTGCTCCCTCTTTGGTAGAGGTTGAGGATTGTGGTTTGCTCCCTCTAGTGAGAGGTGGAGTTGGTTGTTGTTTGCTCCCTCTTGTGAGAGGTGGAGTTTGTATTTGTAACCCTCTTCGGTAGAGGTGTTGGTTGTTGTTTGGCTACGGGCCTACCCCTCGGTTGTGAGGCGGTGTTTGAGAGAGGAGTTCGGTACTCCTAGTGTTGTAACAAATCATCCTCGGTGGAGGTTCCCTCGGTGGGAGATAGTGGATTGAAAGTCCTTCACGTTGGTGAAGGCGGGGATGTAGAGCTAGTGGCTCGAACCTCAAAACATATCTTGTCTTTGCGTTTGATCCACTTGTCTCTCTAACTCTCTCTCTCTCTCTTTTACTTTGTGCAAAGCATCTTTCATTTCATATCATTCATATTGCTTGTGTTGTGCCTTGCATAATTCATATTGCTATATCTTATTTATGCTTGGTTGTTTGTGTGCCTCACTTGTACTTAACCACAAGAGCTTCATATAGCACCTCAACCCATATCTAGGGGAATCAAGAGGAGTTAGTCCAGAGCCCTTCACGGGGAATTCGGCTACACTTGTTGGTTGTACTAAGTGTGTTGCAAATTAGTTTTAAGCTTCCGCATTTAGCGCATTTAGTTTCTAGATTAGCACTTACACCTATTCACGCCCCCCCCCCTCTAGGTGTTTTCATGATAATGGTTACATTATGATATGTTTGTGGGGAACTTATATGTTTGTGGGGATATGTTAATACATATGTGACAGGGGGAGTATGTGACAGGGGGAGCTTACAAACATATATCTATCTCTATATGGATGTGTATCTTATGCAGGGATATCTTTATGGGAATATGTCAATACAAATGTGATAGGGGGAGTATGTGACAGCGGGAGCTTAAAAACATATATATCACATATATATAATAATGCAGGGATATGATACACACACACCCCCCCCCCCCATCATCAAAAAGGGAGAGAATGTTGAAAATCTTGCTACCCCTACATTTTATTGCATGATTACATATGATACGGGAAGCTTACAAACATATTTATCTCTCTATATGGATGTGTATCTTATGTAAGGGGAGCTTAAAAACATATATATCTTACATATATATTGATGCAGGGATATGATACACACACACACACACACATATGTGTGTGTGTGTGTGTGTATATATATATGTGTGTGTGTTTGTGTCTGTGTATATGTGTGTGTGTGTGTGTAGACACACACACTTGTTTGTCATAATAAAAAGGGGGGATAATGTTGAATCATGCTACCTCTACATGTTTATTACATGATTAAATATAGGTTTTGATGATAACAATCTTATGAGTATATATATCCTTGTGTATATATGTATTTTGTATTCACATATGTCTTGCAGATCAAAAAGAGAAAATCTTGATGGAGACATAGCATATACATGATGATCAAGGGGTACAAGATATAAAAGGCTTTTCATATTTTTTGAAATTTTTCTAAATTTTTAGAAAATTATCAAAAGCCTTGAATACACAGTTTTTTACACATCATTTTTTACACATCCCTAGTTGACTGACCTTTCCCTAGTCGATTAAGTTAATTTTGATATTCTTCTATTTTTCGACTCATATATTTTCTAGTCGACTACTCCTATTCCCTAGTCGACTAATAGACTTTTACAGAGAACAAACTTGGTGACAATCTAGGTTGTAAGTCACCTAATATATGACCGATATACAAACCTAGTCGACTAACCATTTGCCAAAGTCGACTATAACTAATTTACAGAGACTACAATTCATTTCTGTATTACCTATAGTCGACTACCCCTTTTGATTAGTCGACTAATAAAGGCAAAAGATGATACCTAGTTGATTAACTCCATACTCTAGTCGACTATACAGTTAGTTTCTGACTGTTGAGCAGTTGTGTAAGTTTTTGATTTTATGTGTTTTCCCACATTTCTATTATTCAAATTCAAACCAAATACCCACCCCAACTGCCTATAATCTTATACTATAAATAGGGGTTGATTGAATTGAATTAGACACAACTTTTCATAGAAAATATTTTGTCAAAACTCTGAAAAAAATTCTATTCTTCAAAAAAAATATTCTTTCTTCACCCAAATTTTATTCTTAGTGAAGAAAATCTGAGAGTTTCATTATAAGATCCTTATTCACTCACTTTCACACAAAATCAAGACTAATAGGATAAATGTACTTACTGCAAAGAAGGTCTTCTCGGTGCAGAGAAGAGGTGTGTAGATTTGGTGAAGGAATTTATCAAGTGGTGTATTGATGTTTCTTTGAGGGTTTTCAAAATCAAGTTAAAGAAAATCTCAAGAGGGTGCTTGAGGACTGGATGTAGGTCAAGAATACCGAATCGGGATAAAATATCTTATGTTTGCGTATGCTTTTCTTTGTATTGATTTTATGCATATTCATTTTTCTTACTAGTTGTTATATTTCTTGTTCAGAATTTTTAAAACACTATTCAACCCCCTCTAATGTTTGTTACTATAGTTTTAGATGCTACAGTTGATTCTTGATCGCATGAACTTTGTCAAAGAATTTATATAAACTTATTTTTGTAAGTTTTAACAAATTGTATCTAAATGACTTTTCAAAATAGTTTTTAAGATACAAAATGTGTGAAAATTTGGTTGCATCGGTCGAATGCCCGGTTGACCGCTAGCAGAGCCAATTGAGCTTGCTCTGCCGATTGATCGCCCAGTCGACCGGATATGCACAGACTTGTGCATATATCCAAGTTGTGAATGTCAGTCGACTGCAGATCTTGCAGGACTTTCTGTTTGTCGATCTCGAGCGACTGATAGGCCATCGACAGAGCTGCAGAGAACTTGGTTTGAGCTCGATCGACCAAGCGGTCGATCACAGACTCTAACAGCTCTTTTTCAAGCCTTTGGCGATCGACTGCCCATCGACAGCCAGCTGTGTGAAAGCATTGTTTTTGCCGTCAACGGCTATAATATGTTTTGGACTTTTATAGATTATCTCTAAATGACTATTTTGGATTTTAAACATCTAAATTTGTTCTCCTGTAAATAGGGGCATTGTAGAAAAACCCAAATATACAAGAAATACTATTTTACAAGATTTTCCAAGTTTAGACCCCTAAAATCCAAATCTCTATTTGCTTCATGCTTTCAGTTCAAATCATTTACAAGTTTCTTTCCTACACAATCTTGAGCTTCCATTCTCTATCTCAGTCTATAGGATCATTGTATTAAGCATTTGTGAACTTGAAAAAAGTCATCATTTCTTTGTATTGTTGAAGTTTGTTAAGATTGTGGCCTCGTTAGAGCTTGCAGGCTTGAGTTATTGCTCTGAATATTGTGGGATAGGAGGTTGGTTGTAAGAGAGTCAAGCATAGTGAAAATCCTTCATTTCGGTAAAGACGAGAACGTATAGCAAGTGGCTCGAACCTCAAAACGCATCTTTGTCTTTGTGTTTGGAATTTTCTCTCTCAACTCAACACTCTTTACTTACTTGAGCTAATATTTGTTTATTGTTTTATATATTGTAATTGGCTAGTTTTATTTTAGCATTATTTTTCAAGTGTGCCTTTAGTATTAGTCATCTCCTATTTACCCCCCTCTAGGCGATTTCAATTAGTACCAGAGCTTGGTTCTCTTCTTTTAGGCTTAAATCCTACAGTAAAAGATCCATCATTTGCTCATGTATTATTATGGCTTCTCATGATTTTTCTAGCATTAAGTCCCCACCCAAATTTGATGGTCTTAATTATCCAATTTGAAAAGTAAAGATGACTTTGTTACTTAACTCATTAGGTTTTAGAGTAGCCCATGCCATGACTAAAGAGTATATTGAACCGCACGGTGATGAGGACACTTGGTCTGAAGCCACCGCTAAGGACTATAAGGCCAATGTCAGGGCACAATATGATCTCACACAAGCTTTGAATGATGAAGATTTGTCATGACTCATCAATTACAAATCGTAAGATGAAGTGTGGAATGACTTAATAATTACTAATGAAGGTATCTTAAGTTAAATGATCAAAAATTGATTTCATTCACAATATGAAAACTTCTATATGAATGAAAGTGAATCTTTTGATGAGATGCTAACACACTTTACTAAGATCACTAATGATCTCTTTTCCTTGGGTGATGCCATCGAAATGATCAACAGATAAGAAAGGTGATTAGAGTTTTTTTCAAGTCTTGGGAAGTGAAAGCGACCACCCTCAAAGAGCTCAACGATAGGGAGGAGATGCACTTCTCCGGCTTCATTGAAAATTTCAAGACCTATGAGATGGAGATGAAGGTTAAAGAAGAAAAAGAACCTCCAAATAAGAAGAACATTGCATTTAGAGCTACACCATCCATACTAGAGGATGATGATTCTATAGATGAGGATGAAGAAGACGAGTTTGTTATACTTGTTAGAAAAGTCGAAAAAATACTCTACAAGAAGGGAAGCATGAGCGACTTCCATAGATCAAGAAAACAAGGAAATGGTGATCGGAAAAAAGAGGATATAGGTCCATGTTATAATTGTAAGAAGTCGGAACATCTTATCACCAATTTCCCATCTCTTAAAGCAACCTCCTCTAAGAAACAATAAGAAGGCTATGGTAGCCACATGGAACGATTTGACGAGCGAGTTTGAAGAAGAAGTGGACATCGTAAATATGTGATTCATGGCCAATGATGAGCATCTCACCTATATAAATCTAGAACTATAACTTGATGATTGTGACTTAACTTTGGGTGAGCTTGCTAGTGTTTTTGAATAATTGCAAGAAAGATATGAGATTTCAAAAATTCAAAATAAGAAATTAAGAAAAGAAAATAATTTTTGAAAAATAAGTTGAATATGTTTTTAAAGAAAAAAGGATTTATGAATTTGTTTTGAAAAAGTGAAAAAAGATTTTGATTCGCATAAACTTGTTTGCAAGGGTAAAAGTTAGAATATTGCTTTTGATAAAAATGAGTTTGATCGCATGAAAAAGAATGTGAATATTTGGATTATACTTTAAATAAATTGCTATTAAGTTTAACAAAGTTAGTTCTTTGTTTTCTAAGAGAAAAACTGAAGGAAAACACTCACCAAGCACAAAACAGAAAGCATGCAAACAAAACACAACACACACCGTGCTTACTTGTATGATAAGGTGTACTCATGTATACATTGTGGCCGTAAGGGGCCCCTTGCACAATATTGCTATAGTAGACTAAATTTTAAGAATGATGATGTTTGGATACACAAGATACTAACCCCCAAAGAACCAAAAAGACAAGGGTATCAAAGAACACACTGATTTTACATAATGTAGGTATGTCTTCCTCCAAGACTTAGGGAGGAGGTGGTGCCTTGATGATCAGTGCATTTATTATTGAAAGGACAAAACTATTTAGTGCATCACTATCAAGGAGAGGCATCACTATTAAGGAGACAAGATGGAGACAGTGGCGTACGCAGGATTTTCACTCAGTGGGGGCGGAGACATTATAAACCAAAATTGAAAATTTATAAAAACTGAACAATACATCTCAAGTTTCAATATTACCAAAAAACAGAGGGGCGACTACTCTAAATTATAATGCTCTTCTTCAAGGGGCCATATTTTGAAACAATTGAATGATTGGTTCATTGTCAATGCTGTCAAATATGTCCTTTTCAATTTATGTCCAAGCAATCATTCTTCAACTCATCACCCATTATATTATGCAGTGAATTCTTGATAAACTTCATTACAGAGAACGCTCTTTTGACAATTGCAGTTGCAACGGGTAAGAGTAATGCCACCTTTACGAGCAAATATACCAAATTATAGGTTTTATCCTTCTTCAACTGAACCATTTTTTAACCCACTATCACTCTCTCCCTATACTTAGGATCATATTCATATATACTTTTTCTTAGCACAGGATCACTAATAAGAGCATCTAATTGACCTCTTCTCAAGCATGTGTGTGTTTGATGTTAGGACCCACATTGGAAGACGGCTCACCAATTCTTTTCTTTTTAAAGTATCTTTCTAGAACTGTTTTAAATAAATTAATTGTCATTAACATGAAATACACATTAAGCAATAACATATAATACCCAATACACATTAACCAATAAGACAACAGCTAAACACAAGGAATATGAGGGGAAAAAGAAGGAAAGAACTTTAATCACTTTTATCAAGACATCTTACATAAAACATTCTAAAGACCTGCATAGAAATGCTTCTTGCATTTCCAGTTAAAATCACTACTAACTGTAAAGAAATGTACCATTGTAATGAGACTACTACTAACATCAAAAGAAAGGAAAGTTAGAAGGTAAAACTCACTTCTTTTTTTAAATGCCTCAATTTCTCACGATGCAGTTGCTAGAGAAGTGCATTAGAAATTTAGAATCCGCAGTAAACACATGTGTGACCCTTTTGGAAAGACGGTCCTCAGTTGTAGCCCTCATCTGCTCCAACTTCTGTTTCCATATCTATGTGAAAACAATTGGGCACAACAAATCATTAAATTGCCAAAATGAAATTGATGCAATTTTGTCTAAAATCAATAAGAAAAAATATTAACAGAAAATTTTGACTTGCAGCCTTCTGGATGCCCTTGGAGACGAGGAAGGCGACAGGGGGGGAGATGATCGGGGTCGGCCTCGGCCCTAGGGGTTGCACCTGTGCTGGGAGCAAGAGAAACTAAGAAAGGATCGCGGGGAGGGGGGAGAGAGAGGATTAGGGCTCGGCCTCGGGGCTGCGCCTGCGCTAGGAGGGGGAGAGAGAGGATCGACGCTGGAGTGAGAGAAAATGGATCGGATGTTCGATGCTAGGTTTTTTTTATGAAGGCGGGTCGGCGAATTTCAAGAACCCGATTCGAAGACCCGATTTCAAGAATCCGACACATGCCCGAATTTTAGTGGGGGCGACCGCTCCCACTCGCCCCACGTGCGTCCGCCAGTGGATGGAGATACCACCTTTGTGAAAGTGGAGATTGCTATATAAAGTTATATCGGTGACATCTTTATCCAGTCAAGATTTCTTTTTGTGTCTATATATATAGTATAAAATTTTCATTGCTTGACTATTATTCATGCATACATGCTAGTTTAAATAGACATTTTATTAACTATTTTTTAAGCACAAAAAATCAAAAAAGAATTAAGCACCTCAACTCATTATCTAGAGAAAATGTAAAGAGAAGTTTAGAGCTCATCAAGGGTATACAGCTTTATTTCTTGAAATTATTACATGTTATAAGAAAGATAATTTAGATATTTGTCTTACTAAAAAATTTATGAATTTATGATGAATATGTTCTTGGATTGAAAATTATGATGTATTTGCTAGCGGTTGATTTTCTAAGTGTTAAAATGATAATTTAAGATTTATGAAAAATCTTTTAACATGTATAGTTATATTTTTAAACAATATGTTCATATAAATAATTTATGATGGTATATACCTATTAATATTTCAATTAGTATATTTTCATCAATTAGTACATTTCAAAAATATTTTACCAAATTAATTCTCATTCCTATAATTTGTTTTTGAAAAAAACCAAAGTCTTTCAAATTTAAAATATAAATTTTCTTTGATTTTTGGGATGTCTTGATCAACCGAGAGTCTGAGAGAATCCAAAACACTATGCAACCTAAAGTCAGTTGACCGGGTGGCTGACCGCAGTACTCAAAGAGGTCTCTGTTTGCGTAAGTCAGTAGACCGCCTGGCCGACCGAACTTTTTACTGGAGTTTCTATTTGTCTCATTTTCTAGACCGCTCGGTCGACCGCGGCATCAAGAAAAACTATAGATGCTTTGGTCGGTAGACCGCCTAGTCAACCGGATGTCATCCTATATTAACTATTTTGTTAACCTTAGATCCCCAATTCACTTTCTTTCTCTTATCTCTTGCGCTGATTTCCTTTTAACCCATCCTCAAAATTTCTCAAATCCAGTCAAAATCTCTTAAAATTCTTATGGAATCTTCAACTAGAGTTGATTTGTGGTGGAGTTTCTCTTCTTTTTGTGGTAAAATTTCTCACTTATCTTTTCAGTTCTTCAATTTGAATTTTCAATCTTAGTTTCTTTCTATTCCTATTGTTTCCTTGTTGATTCATCAAGTCTATCAAGAGACCTAGCATTGAGAAACATGATAAGTTCAAGAAAACTGATCCCAAAGCCAAACCCTCTAATCTTGGCCCCTTTTTCTTTGAGAGTGCTAAGAATAAGCACTTTATGCTTTTTGAGAGTGCTAAGAATTAGCACTTTATGCTTTATAAGAAGCAGATCATTTCTGATAGATCTTTAGTTCTCAATGATTTTGAATATTTTCATCTTTCTGAAATCCTTAAGGCAAATCAACTTGAATATATGTTTCCATCTAAAGTGGTAGCCATGTTCTATTCAAACTTGACCTTTGGTAATGATGTTCTTTACTTTAGGGTTGAAAATCATAATATGAAATCCCCCAAGAAGTATTTGCTCGCATTCTTCATCTTTCTTGCCAGGGTGCCGACATATATGATTATGATCTTGAAGATTTTGAATATCCTGATGATGAGTCTCCCTACACCGTATCTCTCTTGCTTCACAAATATGATAATCTCGCTTTGGTAAAGAATGAAGAAGTGAAGTATTATACTCCATGACTCAAGTTCTTGCCAAGATCCTGTTCTATGATCTCCTTCTTAAATCGAGAGAATATAGTCAAGGTAGGGGTTGTGCTCCTCTCCTCATCTATTGCCTTCTAAAAGGCACTAGAGTTAACATTCCAAGCTTATTATCAACTACATACTCTGAATATCTATTTATCCTAAGTGGGAATCTTCCATTTAGGATGATGATTATCTCATTTGTTTAGATATTTCAAGATTGATATCTCTTCCGAGACTGCTTTTGCTCTTTTCGTTAACATTGATTGACCCTTCTCAAAAGCATGCAAGAAGTAGATCGCGAACGTGCCAATGTTCCTCAAGCATCTCTTCCTCCACAATATGATTCTGGGTCATCTTTTTTATCTCTCCAATTCTCTGCCTTGATGGACAAGTCATGCAAGAAGGAGTTTGCGAGTGTGCCAATGTTCCTCAAGCATCTCTTCCTCCACAATATGATTCTGGGTCATCTTTTTTATCTCTTCAATTCTCTGCCTTCATGGACAAGATGAACTATCTTGAGCTTATTTCCTCCTCTTCCTCTGAGAAATATTCCTGCTAACCAAACAAAATTTCATAATGACAGCTCTTATATTTGCTTGTCCATCTGCTATCTCCAATAGTGCAATGACTATACTTAACTCCAAGCAAGAGTCGCCTCTTCGTATGCCTTATAGCTATGCTCAGCCTTTAGCCCTTCAGGCCCTCCTTTTGATCCCTACATTGTACAAATAAGCTGACAAATATTTATCTTCGAGTCATTGATCCTCCAGATGATCCTCTCTTTGCACCCAACCTTGACTTCATCGGAAAGCAAGATTGGTCCCCCTTTTTTGATATTGACAAAAAAAAGGGAGAAGTATTTGGAGTTAGAGACAACTTGGAGAACTTCGGATATCCTAGGAATTGTTTATTTTTCTTCTATATATTTTATGTATTTCTGTTTCAAAAAACTTTAGCTTGTATAATTCTATGACTTTGGACACTTAGGATTATGGTTTGTAATATGGTTTGTTAACATACTCTATGATTATGCTTTGATCGTAATATGAGTAGTTTTCTTATTCTTTTGTGTTATCTTTTTTATGTTTGGAAGTGGATGGTTTGGATGGTTGGAAGCTATTTACAGATACCATTTCTTCATAATTGTTCCTTTGTACGCATCTTAGAGCATTAATGGATTTATCTTCTATATATTGCATATAGACTTCATTGATATTACTATGCATATCTTCAGCGGGAGCTTTATAAAAACTCTCTCCATTAATTATTTTGAATAACTCCACGAGTTTTGTTATCATCAAAAAGAGGGAGATTGTTGACCAAAAGTCTATCACTCTAGTTTTGAAGATGATTATCTCAGGTAGTTATTATAATACTAAAGATTTTATGAGTGTTCAAGTTACAGGTTTAACAAGATCTTAGTATGATTACTTAGCTTCAACAAAAAACTCAATATCAAGATTGAAGTTAACACAAGTTGATTCAAGAGTTCAAGCGTTGAAGCTAACACAAGTTGATTCAAGAGCTCAAGTGCAAAGAACGCACTACATACTCAAGAAGGACTCAAGCTCGTAGAATAAAGTTTGGATGTGCTGAAGCATCTCAAAAATAAAAGATTTATGTATATGTAATGTTTAGTTTTGTCAAAATCTTGTTTAGAGTTTGGAAGGCTCATTGGTATACACACACATAAAATTAATTTCAAGATTTATTGCAAAAGATCAAAAGATTTTTAGTCTTGAATAGAAATTCATTTTGAGAAAAATGATCTTCAAAGATTAATTTCAAAATGACATTGTTATTGCAAAATGAAATTTCAAGAGTTTATATGTCATGTTGATTTTTGATCACATGAACTTTGTCAAAGAATTTATATAAACTTATTTTTATATGTTTTAACAAAATGTATTTAAACAATTTTTCAAAACAATTTTTAAAATACAAAATATTTGAAAATTTGGTTGCATCGGTTGATCGCCAACAGATACAGCTGAGACTACTCTGCCAATCGACCGCCCGATTAACCGGATATGCACAGGCTTGTTCACATATCTGAGCTGTGCATGTTAGTCGACCACCCGGTCGGCCACAAATCTTCTAGGACTTTTTGTTTGTCAATCTCGATTGACTAATTGGTCGACTGATAGAGCTCCAGAGCTCTCCATTTGAACTCGTTTGATCGAGCGATCGATCGCAGACTCCAATGGCTTTTTTCTAGCTATTGGCGGTCGACCGTTTGGTCGAACGACAACTTTGCAAAAGCATTGTTTTTGCCTTTAACGACTATAATCTATTCTGGACTTACATGAATTATCTCTAAATGGCTATTTTGGGTTTTAAACGTCTACATTTGTTCTCCTATAATAAAGGCACTGTAGAAAACCCCAAATATACAAGAAATACAATTTTATAAGATTTTCCAAGTTTAAACCCCTAAAATCCAAATCTCTCTTTGCTTTGTGCTTTCACTTCAAAACCTTTACAAGTTTTCTCACTTACTCAATCTTGAGCTTCCATTCACTACTCTAGACTATAGGATTGTTTTTATTAAGCATTTGTGATCTTGAAGAGATTATCATTTTCTTTCATTGTTGAAGTTTGTTAAGGTTGCAGCCTCAGTAGAGCTTGCGGGCTCGAATTGTTGCTTCAGATCTTGCAGGATCGGATGTTGGTTGTAAAAGAGTCAAGTATAGTGGAAATTCTTCATTGCGGTGAAGGTAGGGACATATAGCAAGTGGCTCAAATCTCGAAACACAATTGTTGTTTGCATTTGGAATTTTCTCTCTCAACTCAAATCTCTTTACTTGCTTGTGCTAATATTTCCTTATTGTTTTATATATTGAAATTAGCTAGTTTTATTTTCACATTGTTTTTCAAGTTTGCCAGTAGTGTTAGCCATCACCTATTCACTCCCCTCTAGGTGATTTCACCAAATCTCATCAACACACACGCGCGCGCGCATATATACACATTTACACACACACGCATACACACACTCCAACACCCATCAAGTCAAGTACAGTGGAAATCCTTCATTACGGTAAAGGTGGGGACATAAAACAAGTGGCTCAAACCTCAAAAAACAATTGGTGTTTGTGTTTGAAATTGTCTCTCTCAACTCAACTCTTTTTACTTGTACTAATATTTGCTTATTGTTTTATATATTGTGATTTGCTAGTTTTATTACCACATTGTTTTTCAAGTTACCATTAGTGTTAGCCATCACCTATTCAGCCCTCTCTAGGTGATTTCACCAAACTCTCCTCAACACACACACAGACACACATATAGAGAGAGATGTACCTCAAACACCAGCTGAGAGACTCTCTCAGCTGGTAGTGATGTGGCTGAATTTCAGCTACAAATCCTGGGCGCAGTGCTACCATGGTCGTAGTTTTTTGTGAGGACTGCGACCAGTCGCAGTATTTTTTTTTTTTTTTTGTGAGGACTGCTACCGTGGTCGCAATATTTTTGTTAGGACTGCGACCATGATTGTAGTGTTTTTTTGAGGGCTGCTACCATAATCGCAGTTCTAATTAGACTGAGAATACTTGAATTTTTTAGGACTGCGACCAGGTCGTAGTGCCAGCTGAGAGAGTTCTCTCAGGTGGCGGCTGCGCGCGCGCGTAAACACACACACACACACACACTAGGTGATCTGTTATCTTCAATCCCAGTATGGGTGAGATTTCCATCTCTCCACTTGAAGTTCTGGGCACAGGATATCCTGAGTTAACTGGCAAGCTTGATAGGGAGACCTTTTACATGGACCATGCGACGATTGTAGGAGAAAAATTAGCTTATGTGAGATGCTTTATTGAGATCTCAGCCAATAAATCTTTGACAGAACAAATCTTGTTAGATTTGGAAGGAGGGGAGGAAATAGCTATATCAGTAGAGTATGAATGGGTTCCTCCTCTATGTAAACATTGTGTGAATTTTGGGCATGTAGACAGTCAATGTCCTACTACTAAAGTTTGGGAAGAAAAGGAAGTTGTAACTAAGGGGAAAGGAATTGATATAACTGCCAATATGACAGTCATCTATAGTAGTTGATAATAGGATGGAGGCCTCAACCTCTGGAGGAGGTTTAAAGAGGAATCGGAATGGAAGGAGAAGTTCAACATTTCAAGATTTGAGGAAACAACTTGGTCTGCCTGAGCAAAATATGGTGGAAATTCCACTATACTAGCAGATATTCAGATACAACAAGCCGAGTCTTTACAGATGCCAGTCAGTACAACCACCGATTCTACAGAATCTGAAAACAGAGTGTATTAATCTGGAAGTTAATTCAGTTGCGGCAAATTCAGAAAGACTAGCTATTTCTGACACAAATATATTTTGAGAAGGACCTACATGATTGAAATAAGTTTCTGATCCTATAGAATTGACAAAAGTTACAGAATTAGAGCACTTGACAAGAGTTATGAATACCGGGAAGCCAGCAGAATTTTCAGATGCAGAACCTGTTGTGTATGGCAAACATAATCCAGATGATAATGCTCCTGTCAACGAGGGTTTACATGATGATGAGCCTCCATCAAATCTAGTTGCTGATAACCCTCTATGGATCAATGAACTAGCTATGGCAAAGATGGAAAAGGAGAATAGGATGAACAAAAATAAAAAGACAGGGAGCACTTCTTCTATACCTACTAGAAGAAGTACCAGACTCAATTAGGTATCCCTCTATACTTAATGTCAGTCTTAACTTGGAATGTCAGAGGTTTGAATCTGGAAGCAAGGACAAAGGATGTAAAAGAGCATATAGCAAAACATAGACCATTGTCCGTGGCTCTGATTGAAACAAAGATTAAGGTGAACAAGATGATTAGATTGATTAGATGTATTCCTGCAAATTGGATGCATAAGACAGATCATAAGCACAGTATTGGTGGGAGGATTTGTTTAGCTTGGAATCCTCAAGTGTGGATGCTCTCTTTTCTTTCCAGTTCTGATCAGCAAATTACATTTCTTGCACATAACTCTGGAGGTTTTGATCTTATGTGCACTATAGTATATGGAGCAAATACTCAAAAGGGAAAAGACTTCGCTATGGTCTGATCTTCAGAGAGTGGCACCTTCTACTACAACTATACCTTGGTTTGTTATGGGAGATTTTAACACAGATTCACAGATGAAAGGATTGGGGGTAAACTCTTGAACATTAATCAACTCAAAGAGTTTAACGATTGTCTTGACTCTTGTACATTTCTGATTTGAAGAGCACTGGGAACTACTGGAGTTGGCATAACAAGAATCAGGATCCTGGTAGAATTATGGTAAACTAGATCGAATCCTATGTAATGATTCATCGTTGGCTCTCTGCGTAACTCTGGATATGAATATTTACCTAAAGGAACCAGTGACCATAGCCCTATGCTTGTCCATCTTCACCAACAGCCCATATCCGTCCAAAACCATTTAAATTTTATAATTATTGGATGGATTGCTCAGGTTTCACTGAAAATGTTATTAAACGGTGGAGTACTTGGGTGGATGGATACCCTCTTTACAGAGTTATACAGAAACTCAAGGTTGTCAAGAATGAGCTGGAAAGCATGGGCTAAGAATGGATTTAATTATCCTTCCAATACTATTGCTGAACTCAGGAGACAATTATCTATAGTGCACAGGAATTTGGGAGTACAACCTCTGAATAGTCAGCTGCAGCTCTAGAAGCACAACTACAGTTACAGCTTTCCCATTGGTTGAAGTGGAGGAAGATCAATTGAGACAAAAGAGTAGGGAACACTGGTTGAAGTTGGGAGACAGGAACTCAAGATTCTTTTACTCTGCTATTAAAGCTAGGAATGCCAGGAATTCTATTAATCACAATTGATTGATGATCAAGGGAATCATATCACCAATATTGAAGAGATCAAATCTATGGCTCTGCAATATTTTGAATCTTTATTTAATCAAACAAATTATATCTTTATTTAATCAAACAGATTATATAAGTGAATTTATCCTTTGCCTATGAAGAAAGTACTCACTCCGGAAGCAGCGGCTTGGATAGTCAGACCAGTTTCAGATGAAGAAATTGAAAAAAAAAAAGCAGTTTTCAATCTACACTCAGACAAGGCTCCAGGACCTGATTGCTTCTCTGCTATTTTTCCTAAAAAAATTGGGAGGTGGTCGGATTGGAGGTAACCAAGGGTATAAAGCACTTCTTTCTTAAAGGAAGGATGTTACATGAAATTAATCATACATTTCTTGCCCTTGTTCCGAAGACTCATACTTCTACTAGCTTAGCTGATTTTAGACCTATTTCGTGTTGTAATGTACTCTATAAAATTATTTGAAAGGTCTTAGCTAACAGGCTGCAGGTTGTTATTGGAGAGCTGAATTTTTATAATCAGTGTGCATTCCTTAAGGGCAGAAGCATCAGTGATTGCACTTTATTGGCGCATGAGCTTGTCAGGGATTTTAATAAGCCCATAGGTAGTAGACTCTGTCTAAAGCTGGATCCGAAGAAGGCTTTTGATAGTGTCAACAGAGCATGTCATTTATATTATGAAATACATGGGCTTCCCTTCATCTTGGTGCAATTGGATCGAGGAATGTATTTATAATCCTTCTTTTTCAGTGATGTTGAATGGATCTCCAGAAGGCTTTTTCAGGAGCACTAAAGGAATAAGGCAAGGAGATACATAATCCTCTTTCATCTTTGTTATGGTGATGGAGTTCTTCTCTTATTCATATGCAGTTAAACATGGCAGCTGGAAGAATTCTGCCTATAAAAAGTACTGAGCAATACACATTTCTCATCTACTTTTGCTGACAACTATTGGTGTTTTATAGAGCTGATAAAAAATCAATTATTGCATTGAATAATGTTATTGAGAAACTATACCTCAACACTGGGCTCATGGTGAACAGAGATAAAAGCAAAGCATACTTAAGTAAGAGTTGTCATAATAAATCTGAATTGGCATTTATACTGGGGATCTCCATCAGCACCATGCCAACTAGATATTGTGTCTTCCACTCTCTATATCCTATATTAAGGCAAGGCATTTTGCTCCTTTAATTGACAAGTGTAGAAGAATGGATGCTACAAAAGATATCTTTTGTTGGTAGAGCTCAATTGATAAAATCAGTTGTACAAAATACACTGTCCTATTGGGCCTTATCTTTAAAATGCCATTTGTTGTGATCGAAATTGATATACTCCAAAACCAACTATTGCGTGCATAACCCGGGATACTATACTTACTACGATATCAACAGTCGGGAGATACGGAGCTCTTCACCGACGACCTCAAGCACGCCATGAGATCGATTATCTTGAACACACAAGATAAATATTAAAAGATATAAGAAGAACACACAATTTAACGTGATTCGGTCCAAACTTGGCCTACGTCCACGGGAATAGAACCTAAAAGAGCTTTATTAATAAACTTGATACAAAGAGATTTAACCTTCCTCTTGATGGCACAAGAGTATTCACCTTCCCTTGGATTTAAGCCTAGATTACAAGAGCATACCTTCTCTCATGCCCCTTCACCTTACTCGTCTCTTTTTTTGACTTTTTAGGGACTTCTTGACTTTTTAGGGCCTTACATTGTTGTTCATTATAACGTTCTTCTACTCTTCTGCTCTACCTAAATCCTAAGTTACAATTCTTTATTTATAAAATTTTACAATACAACTCTTATTTGGATTATGAGATGATTTTGGCCATTGGATACTTGAAGAATCTTGATTAATCCTATTAGGAATTGATCTCCTTGATCTAGAAGGATTCTAAACCCTTTAATCTTTAAAAATAAATCTTCATTGAATAAAATTTTAATTCAATTCGTATCCCAGCAGAATAAGGAAACCTGCGCTTGAAAGAAAACTGATTGTGCTTTAGAAATGCTGCGTATAGTCGACTAGTCCTTAAGGCTAGTCGACTAATACCTCCAATTAGTCGACTAATAACTTTATTAGTCGAATACTGTAAATCTATTTCCTCTCTGTATCCTGCCTAGTCGACTACTATATATAGTCGACTAGTAATGTTTATTAGTCGACTAATCTGTACCAAATCTGGATCTGTTTTTTCTGCTTCAAGCCATCATCTTTTCCAACTTATTTAGATCTTCTTGGACCATCATCTCGTCATGAAAATAAGAAAAAATTCTAACAATCTCCATCTTGACTTGTTTTTCAAGCCTTTAGCAAAATAACTTTAGATTTTTGATTAATAATTCTTTCCTTACTTGTAACCATGTCGTGAAGTCTTTAATCTTGTCTTCTCTCCTCGAGGCCTTTGGTTGATTTACCACCATGACTTAGGCCATCTCGGGTCTTATCCGAATGCACCCTTTTTGTAGTCATCCTGCAACTCTTAGATTCATTGCAATTTTTCCTGTGCTCCACCTTAAAGTGAGCTCCCTTCAAGCTTTTTATTAAAACTCCTTGACTTAGTTCCTTTTTCTAAATTTGCATTGCATCACCGCTGCCACCAGCCAATTTCATTTTGTGTCGCCTTCCGGCCATGGGGCCCGGCCGGTCTTGAGGCAATTCACCTCTAATTTTGCCATGGTCTTAACAACTTTACACGAACATTGTCAAGAACTTATCGTGCCATGGTCTTTCACCGATTACTTGGTGATGGTTCATCTTCCATCGATGTTTTAATCTTGAGACTTGTCGTCTATACATAACTGTCATACTCTTACTGGGCCTTCTCGCCACACACTGTCAAGATCTTTCTTCCATCAATCAGAACTACCATCCACCACTGTATTGATGTTTGTCAGACCTATTATCTTACTATTGATGATCTTCAAACTTGATAGATCCACCAATGCCTGCAATAATATCACCATGTCACGACTAACCTGTTATAACTTTGATTGTGATCTTTATTGATTCTTTTAACTGATCTGTATAGAACCTGTATCAAACATTGGAATCTTCTCGATCTGCACCCACCATTGCATTCAAAATGCTGAAAAAAACATAGGTTCGACACCTTGATCATCTGAATCCGACTACGATTGCATGATCTACCTTCCAATCAATCTCGTATTTTGATCGTTTTCATCACCCTCCACTATTTTTTCTTTTATTTGCTGCCGCAGCGAGCCTCCATGGGATGCCTTGTGTGATGTCACCGTGAGCTCATCGAGCCCATCTTGTCATCCGCCATTGGCAATTATGCAATCATCACCTTTGCGTCTACCATGTACAGAGCTTAAAACAAGTCTAAACTTTTTTGTTGTCTTCTTCATCTTGATGCCTCCGCTGAATGCCATCGATTGACATCTTCTTCATCTAGAGCACTCGAGTCTTGAACGAACACCATCAGCTCTGATACTATTTGTTGCGATTGAAATTGATATACTCTGATATCAATTGTTGCGTGCATAACTCAGAATATCATACTTACCATGATACAAATAGTTGGGAGATACAGAGATCCCCACCGATGACCTCAAGCACGCCATGAGATTGATTACCTCGAGTGCACAAGATGAATATTAAAAGATATAAGAAGAAGAACACAGAATTTAACATAGTTCGGTCCAAACTTGGCCTACGTCTATGGGGAGAGAACTTGAGAGAGATTTATTAATGAACTTGATACAAAGAGATCTAATTTTTCTCTTAATGATACAAGAGTATTCACCTTCTCCCTGAATCTACGCCTAGATTAAAAGTGTATACCTTCTCTCTATGCATCTTCACATTGCTTCTCTCTCTTTTGACTTTTTAAGGCCTTTTTAGCTTTTTAAGGCCTTAAATTGTTGTTCACCATAACTTTCTTCTGCGCTTCTACTCCATCTAAATTCTAAGTTACAGCCCTTTATTTATAAGATTTTATAATACAACTCCTATTTAGACTATGAGATGATCTTGGTCATTGAATGCTTGAAAAATCTTGATCAATCTTATTAGGAATTGATCTCCTTAATTTAGAAGAATTCTAGACCCTTTAATTTTTAAAAACAAACCTTCATTGAATAAAAATTTAATCCAATCTGTATCCCACCAGAATAAGGAAATCTGCGGCTTTAAAAGAAACTAATTCTACTTCAGAAACACTGCATATAGTCAACTAATCCTTAAGGTTAGTTGACTAATAACTTTATTAGTCGACTACTGTAAAACTGTTTCCTCTCTGTATTCTACCTAGTCGATTATATAAAGTCGACTAGTATTGTGTATTAGTCGGCTAATCAACTGACTAGTCGACTAATCTGCACCAAACCTGAATCTATTTCTTTCTGGTTCAAGCCATCGTCTTTTCCAACTTATTTGGATTTTCTTGAACCATCATCTCCTCTTGAAAAACAAAGATAAATCCTAACACCATTATCAATTATTAAGGAAATGGAAAGAATTTCATCCAATTTTCTTTGGAATAATAAGATGCAGGCTTGGAGTTGGGATGGAATTTGCAAGACAAAGAAGAAAGGGGGCCTTGGCATCAGAAGGATATCAGATATAAATGCTGCTGCTGGTATCAAGCTATTTTGAAGACTGTGCACATCTCAAAGTCTATAGGCTAAATGGATGAAGAATAAATATCTCAAAAATCAGCCATTGAACTCAGCAACTGTCTCTATTTTGGACTCTGGAATCTGGAAATTTCCAATTGAGACAAAAGCATATGCACAAGAACATGCACACTGATTCTTGGGAGTGGAAAGGGAATAGCAGAGGTGAATTCTCATTCAGTAATTGTTGGGATTTGATGAGAATTAAATACCCAGAATGGCCCTTCTACACCATCACTTGGTTCCCAAACCACTGTCCTAATCTTTCTATATGATTAGTTAGAGCAATCCAAGGAAAGCTTCTAACTAGACATTTCTTGAAAAACCTGGGAATTATTCAGGATACTTACTGTGTGTTATGCTTGGGATCAGTGGAAACAATTGATCACTTATACTTCCAATGCCCCTTCTCAGCATATTTATGGAAGTTAACTAGCTTGAAATTAGGAATTACTAGTGCAACAGGTAGTCTTCTGGATGAGGCAACATTGATAAGTAATCAGTTTAAGCAAAGAAACAATACATCCATTTTAGCTAAAGTGGTATTCTCATCAGTGGTATGGCATAATTGGAAGGAAAGAAATGGCAGAATATTTCAAAAAGAATCAAAGGATAAAATCCAAGTCTTCAGGGACATTTATGAGGAAGTTCAGATTCTAATTCAACAGTGCACATGGAAGATAACTTACAAAGGAATCTGAATACTGCACTAACAAATTGGGGGATTAGTGTGTCCCAAAATTGACTTTTTGTATATGGAATGTCAGATATATTATCAGTTTCAGTTATGGCATATCAGAAACATTTCTGTTTCAATATCAGTATCCTGGTTGTGATCTACTCTCAGCAGGATATACTCATAATAAATTCTGCAAGGTGCTTGAGCATATGGAATCATGGTTCAAAGTCTCGGTCTCGGCCGTCGACTCGGCCGGTACCGAGACGGATCGGTCTCGGCGACTCGGATCGTACTCGGACGATACGCGCAAAACGCTACATAGAACGCTAAAAAAAATATGAAAAAATCATGAAAAATCGTAAAAAAATATAGACATCAAATTTATGTATCACATATTCAAAACATATCACCTAGTACTCAAAACATAAAGTGAAAATATAATACAAGCGTCGTCGGTAGAAAGAAATCAAAATACATGCATAAAATAGTAAATTGTATAAAATAATTCATAAGTACCTACTAATATAGTCATTTCCACATTAAATTATGAGGAGGCACAAAATCATCATTATCATCATACCCGCGATAAGTATAGAAATTAGGTATATAGTTTCCATAAGGATAATAATATGTTTGTGGATGAGATCCTGTAGGCTGAGATGATTGGCCAGAGGAACATGGATCAGAGTAATATGGCGGTAGGGTTGTGCAATATCAGTTCATGGTGATAATACCCAAAAACTTGATATTCAGTGCTGCTAGTAGAATATTCACCAGTGCTAGAATAATTAGTGATAGAGCCAGATGTCAAACCCAACCCCTATAAATGACCTTCAAAACTATGATGATCATGTGAGTAGTTTTCATGTCCACTCGAATAATTATCGCTAGAACTGAAATCAATCAACTGATCTAAATGGCTACGCTGTTGCGAAATCCCCGCTCCGGCTCCATGATCTGTATCTTGTGTGGCATAATATTCTAAATCTTAAGTCATAGCACCACCTCGTTAGCTCCCACCAACACATGAGTCTCTTCATCATTACCGCCATCACCTCTATAGCCGTCGTCGTCATCATCACCATTGTCACCGCTATTACCGCCATCATCATCACCGCCATCCCATCGTCGTGTCATCACCTCCATCACCGTCACTTTCGTCACTACGATGAATACCTTCATCCAACCAACTTAAGTCATCTGGTGGTAACATCGGTTATTCTCCCTCCCGAATCCACTCATCCAAAATATCATCATCATTGAAAATATTATTCAGATCAATTGGGTTATAATAATCATCAGTGTCACTTTTGCATGTCAAGTTTCTTACTCACAACCGCATATTGTAATGCACAAATACTAATTTATGCAAGTTTTTCATTGCCAACCAGTTGCGTAATTTTGTATGAATCAGCGGCCGCATGCTCCAATTTCTTTCACAGCCCAATGAAGAACATGTTTGGCTTAAAATTTTGATGGCAATTTTCTGCAGTTTGGGAGCTTTTTCGTCATAATTATCACCAATCAGCTGGAAGAGATTGTTGCACTGCTCTTCTAGTCAGCAAGCTTTTAAACTCTCCAATTCCATCCACAAATAATTTTATCTGTGAGAATACACATCATAAGTGTTAATGTTTGCATAACATTATATCAATAAAATAAATAAATTATTATTATCTCATTAATAGCTCTTGCTTGTTTATTCAAATCCGGTTCCAATCTTTTAATGACCTCCTTTAATTTATTTCTCACTTCCGGATGTATAGAAAATTTTTTTGAATATTGGACTGCTGAATTTAAAAATTATGCTGCAATAATATAAGCACATGATTGTTGGCCCAAAGGCCCTTCACCCTAGTTTGATGATGATCAACTCATGTAGTTATAGTTACTAATGATCTTGTGTTTAATTAGTGACAGATTCATGATCAAGATCTTAGTAGGTGCATAGCTCAACAAAGGATTAAAGAACAAGATTTGGAGCTTGCATGTTGTGATCCAAGGAGTTTTTGGATCAAGCTTGAACCAAGTCAAGAAGATGAGAAGCCTTCAAGTGAAGACTTCAAGAAGTTGAAGACTTGTGTCTAGGTATAGAATTTGTATTTTTGTTTTAGTAAAAATGTAAAGGATAGATAGTTGGTAGATTGCTCAAGTCTATATCACACACACACTCTTGATTAGAACTCTTGATTTAAAGTGCTTTCATAAAAGATTTTGTTTAGAAAAGAATTTTTATTTGGAAAAAGATTTTCTTTAAGACAAAATATTTGTGGTTTTTGGTATTTCTATCATGTATATTCTTTAACCAAAACCAAGTTGTATACTAGATTTCAAAAACATAGATATTTCATATTGATTGTGGAGTGGATCATATCCATACACACTATGCTTTTAAATGGACTCAAATATCTTGTTTTTGTATTTGATAAAGGTTTGGAAAAACATTTCATGGAAAATTAGGTTTTTATCAAAAGAATTTTTACCAAGTATTTTACCTTGATAGTAGTATGACACATGCTCATACTCTATGATTTTTCAAGACCAAAACATTTTATCCAAGACCATTAGGCCCTTCAATGATTGCTATGATATAACAGTTTCAATTTTTAGTAAACAAATATGATTTCTAGGCAAATAAATTACAAGCAGCATGCGAGTGTCTATGCAATTGTCCCTCCCATCTTCTATTAATGATATCCCAGTATTTCTGGGATATTTCTTTCAGTTCTTATTTGATGTCTTTATAGTCAATTTTGCTCTATCCATAGCTTCATATGTAATAGATAATGTAAATTATTTGTCCTGGTTCACTATCTTCAAGATTCTAACAAGAGGATCCATAATATTTTGGACCTCTCTTGCCTTCTTCCAAAAACGGTCAGTCAGAATGAGATTAGAAATTTTTCTCTTACACTTCTACTCCTTTTCTTATTGAATTCACGTCATTCGGCAGTCTACACATTCTTTTTAATTCTTGTTCATAGCAAACAAGGCTTTCAATAAAAATAAACTTGGTAGCAAATCGTGTTATACCTGATCTCAATAAATCTCTATCTTTGATAAATAGCTTCATTAAATTCACTACTTTTAGGCTATTGTAAATGAATGATGTGATCATATTATCATCATTTAATGTCTCCTTAAATGATTTCACAAAGCTAATATCTTCAACTATCAAATTAATGCAATGTGCTGCACAGGAAAACAAATATTTTCTCTTCTCCATCAACAAGTGACCAGCTACTTTGAAACTTCCCTCATTGTCTATTACAACCTGCGTGATATTTTCTTCGCCAACTTCATCAACAACTTTATTTATTAACGAGAATATATAATCACCAATCTTTGAGATATTAATAGTATCAACAGAAGTATGACAGATCATGCTTTTATCACAATAAATTATGAAATTAATAATAGGCTTTCTATTCTGAGAATTTTAGCCATCACACATGATCGTGCAACCATACTGCAGCCATTTTGATTTTATTGAAGCAATATATACTTCAATTTCTTTTATTTTCTCCTTTAAATAAAGATTGTCAATCTGGTACCCTATAGGGTCTTTTACACCTAGGCCTGCCTCCACAATAGTATTAATCATGGCTTGGTAGTAAG
This sequence comes from Agave tequilana, assembly GCA_038442645.1. Taxonomy (NCBI): domain Eukaryota; kingdom Viridiplantae; phylum Streptophyta; class Magnoliopsida; order Asparagales; family Asparagaceae; genus Agave; species Agave tequilana. The sequence goes on from JAVJIF010031355.1 coordinate 337,393, forward strand.
GACCACTATCAGCTGCATTGAATGGTATTGCATTACAGTAAAAGAATTCCATGAATTTTCTAACCTTTTTAATTTTTTCAGTTGAGAACATGCTTTTGATTGATTTCTGTTTTGTTGGGAACATATAAGAATTAATATCACAAGCTAGAATTTCAGCTTCTCTTGTAGTAATACTCTAACACAATCCACGGTTAATCCCTGATCCTAAAGGCTGCGAACTATTGCCACCAATATCTCTTGTATAACATTTTGCTGATCTCCAAGCTATTTCACGACTTTCTTTCATAGCTTATTTTAATTGTCTTCTTTTAACTCCTTTAAAATCACTAACTTCTTTAATTTCATTATCAGAATCTTTATCAGTTACATCATAAAAATCTTTCTCACTTAAAGATTTCATAAGTCACTCTTTTTTGAATTTTATGGCCAAAGATCTTGTCTTATTATTTGAGATATCTCTTTGGTACTCGTATAATATCTCAAGTTTAAAATACTGTATTTTTTACTTTTTCTACATATTTATTAAATTTTGATATACTTTTATTTTATTACTTGATTCATGACTCTTATTATTAGTAAATATACAAAAAAAATTTGAGATAGTAAATGCTAATTTAATTTATATATTATTATCATTATTTTCTACCAAAAATTTTTTAATTACTAATTTTTATTACTATCATTATTATTATTAATTTTTATTATCAGTAGTAATTATTACTATTATTATTTCATTAAGATTATTATTTTTAATTTTGATTGTTTTTATTATTAAATATCATTAGTTGTTGTTGTTATTATTATTACTAATATTACTATTATATATTATTGTTATTAATAATATTATTAAGATTATTGTTTATTTTAGTTTCATCTCCACCCATACCCATTAGTATCCAATCCTATACCCATTATCATCCCCTAAATATATGATTCCATCTTATCTCCTTAATCTAAATCCTAACCACCCAAATCTAATTCTAACTACAAATCCTAACTAATTAGTTTTAATTCTAACTAACCCCTCTCATATGTTGGCCCAAGGTTACAATCACCCTTGTTTAGTGTGTTTTGATGATTACAAAACATATTAGTTATTTGTACTAATATTGTTTATTGGTTAAGTGTGTTTCAGGGATCTAACTCATCTAGAAGGTCTATTCCCTGTTAGCAAATGTTTTGGACTCAAGTCAACTCAAATTGGGCTCAAGGATCAAGTGTTGAAGACCTTATGATAAAAAGCCCTCTTGAAGCACTTGTAGTACCTAGAACAAATGTAAGAATAGAATGTTAAAGTTTGAGTGTTGGATATTGGCTCTAGGATACACATACACAATTTGGTTTTGTTAAAATGTGAGTCTTGTATTTAAGTTTTCATGTTTTAAATTTGTTTCATGCCTTAGTAGATATTTACATGACCCTAAGTTTTACAAAATAAATATCATGTTTAGATCATGTTTATATACTCCTACAAGCATGTTACTTAAGTTTGTTCAAACCCAAAACTATTTTACAAATTTTTCTAAGGCAAAAAATATACTGATTTTCCTGTTTCAGGCTGACCGGCCGACCGACCCGGTCGACCGGCGCCAGTGCCAGGACGTGCACATTTGTGCACGTCTGACTGTGAGCAGTTGCTCTCGGGTTTTCTGGTCGACCGGGCCGGTCGACCGCCAGAAGATCCGAGCCAACGGCTCTTTTGCCAGCTGAGCTGGCGGTCGACCGGCCCGGTCGACCGCCAAGCCTGCAACAGCCCAACGGCTCTTTCCTCTTTTGTGCAATTCTGAAATCTGTTTTTTGGACTGCTTTTTGGCAGACTTTTTCAGAACTTTTTCAGAGCAAATAAGGTCAAAATAAATTGTTTTTAACTTATTTCTCTCCCTATAAATAATGGAGAAGAGTTACATACAAAACACCAAGAAAAATCCTCAAGTTTTCATAGTTTTTCAAAAGAGAAGAAAAGTGTTTTAAGCCCTTCATTTCCAACTCTTTCTTGAGCTTGTTTTCAGTTGTGTTTTCCAGCAAAAATCCTCTCTACAACTGAGTTTTCTCACTACACTCCTTAGAGCCAAAATTCCCTTACTCATTCTATAAGGAAGTTGTAAAAGAGTAAGAGTTTGTAAAAGAGTTTAGTGATCTTGTTGTGATCACTCTTGTTACTTGTTCCTCTTCTTGTTCTTGTGGAGACACCTCTTCGGTAGAGGTTATTGTACTTGGTGGAGCTCGGTGCTCGGGTCTTCGGTAGACCGTTGTAATCGTCCTCGGTGGATAGTGGAAACCCTTCACGGAGGTGAAGGCGGGGAGTAGAGCGGTGGCTCGAACCTCGAAACAAATACTTGTGTTTGCGATTGTCTTTTGCTCTTGCTCTCTATTTTGCTTTTAATTTCTATTGCACTCTATTGCGTTTAATTACTTGCTTGTGATCTTGTTTCTTGTGCTATTACTTCAAGTTTGTAATACTTGTGATATCTTGTGTGCATCTCATCATTGCATAATATTCATCCTTTGTTCGATCAATTCTCATACAACAAGGTTGCATTGCGCACCTCTAACCCATTCAAGGGGAATTGGGAGGAAGGAGTTCAGAACCTCTCACGGGGTATTCGGCTCTTAGTCTTGTTTTGAGAGATCGTTGCATCATTCATCCATCTTAGTTTTAAAAAGATTGTTAGATTAGCAATAACACCTATTCACCCCCCCTCTAGGTGTTTTTCAATTGGTATCAGAGCTTGGTTACTAGGCTCTTGGCTTAACAACCCTAGAAAGATCCTAATATTGCTAATCATTTCATTCATTCTCACTTAGTAAAGATGGCCGATGGTATTAAGACACCCCCTAAGTTTGATGGACTTAACTTTCCCATATGGAAGGTTAAGATGACCGTTTTCTTGCAATCTCTAAGTAGTCGAGTTGCAAAGGCCGTGACCAAACCCTTTAGTGCACCCCTCGGTGATGAATCCACTTGGTCCGAAATAGAGACCAAAGAATTTGATGCCAATGCTAGGGCTCACTATGCACTCCTTCAAGCCCTTAATGATGATGACATAGCTAGAGTTATTCATTGCAAGTCCGCATATGAAATTTGGACACATTTGCTAGTTACACATGAAGGGACCTCACAAGTGAAGAGGGCTAAGATTGACCTTCTTCGGTCCCAATATGAGAACTTTTGCATGCAAGAAAATGAAACCATAGATGATATGGTTATAAGATTTACAAAGATCACTAATGGACTTTCTTCTCTAGGTGATGCTATCGACAACGATCAAAGAGTAAGAAAGATCATCCGGGCTCTTCCTCCTTCATGGGAAGTAAAAGCAACCACCTTGAAGGAACTCAATGACAAGGAGGAGATGGAGCTAATTGGTCTCATTAGGAACCTCAAAACCCATGAGATGGAGAGGAAAGTAAGAGAAGAAATGGCTCCTTCCAAGAGAAGACAATAGTCTTCAAAAGCCAATCCACACACTCCGACGAGGACGATGAAGAAGAAGAAGATGACGAAGAGCTCTCACTTCTTGTGAAGAACGTCCAGAGGATGTACAACAAGGCTAAATTTCAAGGAAGAAGGAGATGGCAAGGAGGTAAAGAAGAAAGAAAGATTATTTGCTTCAATTGTCAAAGGCCGGGACACATAGTGGCGGAATGTCCGGATAAAGTAAAGCCTTCCACCTCCAAGAAGCCCCAAGAAGAAGGCAATGAAAGCTACATGGGATTCCGAGAGCGAATCCGAGGAGGAAATCGACACCGCCAATATGTGCTTCATGGCCAATGAAAGTACAAGCAAGGTAACCCCTTCCACTTCTCCAAATGATGAACTTTCCATGGATTAGTTAGGAGAAGCTTTTGTAGAATTATCACATAACTATGATTTTCTTAAGAAAAAGTATTTAAAAATGAAAAAGGAAAATGAATCTCTTAATCATCAAGTTTTTACTCTTTCTAAAGAAAAAGATGAATTACTTTCCACTCTTGTTTCCACCCAAAAGATTTTGACAAATATAAGATTTCTTGTAAAGGCAAGTCCCCACTAATTGATTCTAATGAGATTACCATGCTTAAAGAAAGAATAGACTCATTAGGATTTGTTTTAAAATTGTGAGTTTAATAAGAAGAAGATTGAGGCTATGTTTCCTAAGAAACAAGCCCCAAAGAAAAATGCTTATCATGCTCATGCTCATGTTCATACCACACAACCTATACATCATGACAAACCCCAAAATATGCTCACACTTCACGCTCACATCATGCATTCATGTATAGTAAAGTGTATTCATGTTCTTATTGTGGCCGTAAAGGGCACTTAGCTAATTTTTGCTATGATAGACTAAGTACATCGTATCATAATGTTTGGGTTCGCAACACTAACTTTCAAGGACCCAAGAAAATTTGGGTACCAAAGTCAACTATTTTGCTAAATGATGTAGGTACCATCCAAGGCCCAAGACGTAGAGGATTGTGGTATCTTGATAGTGGTTGCTCAAGGCACATGACTTGGGACATCAACAACTTTGCAACCCTATCAAGATACCATGAAGGTGGCACCGTCACCTTCGGAGATGATGTCAAGGGTAAAATCATCGGTATTGGTAATGTAAAACTCAGCACATCCCCTTTAATTGAGAATGTTGTTTTAGTTGATGGCCTCAAGCATATCCTCTTGAGTGTTGTCAACTTTGTGATAAAGGTTTTGATGTAGTTTTTAATAATGTAGCTTGTAAAGTAATTGATAGAATTTCTAATACTTGTGTGTTTTCCGATTTTCGTGAAAATAATGTTTATATGATAGATATGTCTAATATGTCTTGTAATATTACTTGTTTAAAAGCCCTCGATGATGACTCTTGTTGTGGCATAGGAGATTAGGGCATATTTCTTTTGACCATATTTCTAAGTTAAACACAAAGGAAATGGTGAAAGGTATTCCTTGTTTGAGTTTTGAAAAGGACCGAGTTTGTGACGCATGTCAATTTGGGAAACAAACTAAGTCTTCTTTCAAGTCAATTAAGGATATCATGACATCACGTCCTTTAGAGCTAATTCATATGGATCTATTTGGCCCTACACAAACCAAAAGTCTAAGTGGGAATAGATTTGCATTTGTTTTGGTTGATGACTTTTCACGATTTACTTGGGTTTTCTTTCTTGAACACAAAAATCAAGCACTTTCATATTTCCAAACTTTTAAGAAAAGAGTTGAAAAAGAAAAAGATGTTTCAATTTTAAGAATAAGAAGTGATGGAGGAGGTGAATTCATTAACCTACCCTTTACCACTTTTTGTGAAGAACATGGAATTAAGCATGAACTTTCTTGTCCTAGAACTCCACAACAAAATGGAGTAGTTGAAAGGAAAAATCGAACTTTACAAGAGATGGCTAGGACAATGCTAAGTGAATATGGTCTACCACATTATTTGTGGGCCGAGGCCGTAAATACATCATGCTATATATCAAATCGTGTTTTCTTGTGTAAAAATACTTCAAAGACTTCTTTTGAAATGTACTTTTCTAGAAAACCAAATGTTTCATATTTTAAAGTTTTTGGATGCAAATGTTTTGTTTTAAATACAAAAGATAATTTAGGAAAATTTGATGCTAAAGATTATGAGGCAATTTTTGTGGGTTATTCTAATACTAGTAAAGCTTATAGAATCTTCAATAAATCAACTTTGACTATTGAGGAATCTATACATGTTAAGTTTGAAGAATCTAACTTGTTTGTTAAGAATGTTGTAGAAATAGATGCTTTGGATGAAGGCTTGGAGAAAGTGACCTTGGAGGATACACCTACTATGGGAGACAAGCCAAAGGATGACGAAGGAAGTGAAGCTAAAGTAGAAGAGGCTCAAGGACATGAAATTCAATCAATTGAAGTGGAGCCTACTCAACAACTTCCAAAGGATTGGAGATACAATCCTCATCATCCCAAGGACCTCGTCATAGGTGAAGTATCAAAAGGGGTAACCACTCGCTCTAAACTTCATAATTTTGTGGACATTATGCATTTATTTCTCATGTTGAACCCAAGAACGGCCTCGAAGCCGAGGCCGATTCATATTGGTTGCTAGCCATGCAAGAGGAGCTCAATCAATTTGAGTGCAACCAAGTTTGGCACCTTGTTCCTAGGCCCCACGATAGACCAACAATTGGTACTAAGTGGATCTTTAAGAACAAGTTGGATGAATCGGGTAACGTTGTTAGGAAAAAAGCTAGGTTAGTTGCCCAAGGTTACACTCAAATCGAAGGAATCGATTTGAAGAAACCTTTGCACCCGTAGCACGGCTTGAAGCCATACGGATGACACTAGCATTTGCCTCATATAAAGATTTTAAATTGTTTCAAATGGATGTTAAAAGTGCTTTTCTAAATGGTTTTATTGAAGAGGAGGTGTATGTTGAACAACCCCCCGGGTTTGTTGATTCTACACATCCGGATTTTGTGTTTAAATTAGATAAAGCTCTTTATGGTTTACAACAAGCCCCTAGGGCTTGGTATGAAAGACTTTCTTCATTTTTGATTTCAAATAGTTTTAAGAAAGGTAAAATTGACACCACTTTGTTTACAAAACATGTAGAAAATGACATTCTTATTGTGCAAATTTATGTAGATGATATTATTTTTGGTTCTACTAATGAATCTCTTTGCCAAGCTTTTGAATCATGCATGAAGGATGAATTTGAAATGTCTATGATGGGGGAGCTCAACTATTTCCTTGGACTCCAAATCAAGCAAAGGAAGGATGGGATCTTCATCAATCAAGCCAAGTACACAAAGGAACTCATCAAGAGATTCGGACTTGAAGGCGCTAAAGTGAGCAAAACTCCCATGGCAACAATTACCAAGCTTGATAAGGATGAACAAGGTAAAAGTGTAGACATTAAAGTTTATCGTAGCATGATAGGTAGTTTATTGTATTTGACGGCTAGTAGGCCGGATATCATGTTTTCCATTTGTCTTTGTGCTCGTTTTCAATCTTGTCCTCAAGAGTCTCATTTAGTAGCGGTAAAACGCATTATTAAATACCTTAAGGGCAATATTGAAATGGATTTGTGGTATCCGAAAACCGGACTATTTGATATGAAGAGTTTTTTGATGCCGACTATGCGGGTTGTAGGGTAGATAGGAAGAGCACAAGTGGAACATGTCAATTCTTAGGTAATTGTCTTGTATCTTGGTCTTCCAAAAAGCAAAATTCGATAGCCCTATCAACCATCGAGGCGGAGTATGTTGCGGCCGGAGCTTGTTGTGCACAAGTTCTTTGGATGAAACATACTCTCCTCGACTATGATTTACACTTTGATCATGTTAAAATATTTTGTGATAATACTAGTACAATTCACATGACAAAGAATGCAAATCAACATAGTAAAACCAAACACATTGACATTAGATATCACTTTCTTAGAGATCATTATGAGAAAGGTGATATTGATATTGATTATGTTTCTACCGATTTTCAACTTGCCGATATTTTTACTAACCATTGGATTATGATAGATTTTCCTTTATTTGTGGTGAGTTGAATGTTTGCATTATGGATTCTTAAAGATAAATTTTTTAAATGTTTTGTTTGCTTTGTTTAACCCTTTTTGATGTATGACAAAAAGGGGGAGAAAAAGAAAAAGAGTTTTGTGTTTATTATGTTTTGTTGTGTATTTTGAGTTTTTAACAAAACTATGTGTTTCCAATGTCTTATGTATTTATTCCAATGTCTTATGTATTTAGCTTTTTCATAGCATTATTGATACATAGTTTTTCATAGCATTATTGATACATAGCATTATTTGAGGGGGAGCTTTCCAAGCTCTTCTTCCATTTTTGTTTAAAATAACGTATATGTTTTGTCATCATCAAAAAGGGGGAGATTGTTGGCCCAAGGTTACATCACCCTTGTTTAGTGTGTTTTGATGATTACAAAACATATTAGTTATTTGTACTAATATTGTTTATTGGTTAAGTGTGTTTCAGGGATCTAACTCATCTAGAAGGTCTATTCCCTATTAGCAAATATTTTGGACTCAAGTCAACTCAAATTGGGCTCAAGGATCTAGTGTTGAAGACCTTATGGTGAAAAGCCCTCTTGAAGCACTTGTAGTACCTAGAACAAATGTAAGAATAGAATGTTAAAGTTTGAGTGTTGGATATTGGCTCTAGGATACACATACACAATTTGGTTTTGTTAAAATGTGAGTCTTGTATTTAAGTTTTCATGTTTTAAATTTGGTTTCATGCCTTAGTAGATATTTACATGACCCTAAGTTTTACAAAATAAATATCATGTTTAGATCATGTTTATATATTCCTACTAGCATGTTACTTAAGTTTGTTCAAACCCAAAACTATTTTACAAATTTTTCTAAGTCAAAAAATATACTGATTTTCCTGTTTCAGGCTGACCGGCCGACCGACCCGGTCGACCGGCGCCAGTGCCAGGACGTGCACATTTGTGCACGTCTGTCGGTCGACCGCCCCGGTCAACCGACTGTGAGCAGTTGCTCTCGGGTTTTCTGGGTCGACCGGGCCGGTCGACCGCCAGAAGATCCGAGCCAACGGCTCTTTTGCCAGCTGAGCTGGCGGTCGACCGGCCCGGTCGACCGCCAAGCCTGCAACAACCCAACGGCTCTTTCCTCTTTTGTGCAATTCTGAAATCTGTTTTTTGGACTGCTTTTGGCAGACTTTTTCAGGGTTTTCTAGAACTTTTTCAGAGCAAATAAGGTCAAAATAAATGGTTTTTAACTTATTTCTCTCCCTATAAATAGTGGAGAAGAGTTACTTACAAAACACCAAGAAAAATCCTCAAGTTTCATAGTTTTTCAAAAGAGAAGAAAAGTGTTTTAAGCCCTTCATTTCCAACTCTTTCTTGAGCTTGTTTTCAGTTGTGTTTTCCAGCAAAAATCCTCTCTACAACTGAGTTTTCTCACTACATTCCTTAGAGCCAAAATTCCCTTACTCATTCTATAAGGAAGTTGTAAAAGAGTGAGAGTTTGTAAAAGAGTTTAGTGATCTTGTTGTGATCACTCTTGTTACTTGTTCCTCTTCTGTTCTTATGGAGACACCTCTTCGGTAGAGGTTATTGTACTTGGTAGAGCTCGGTGCTCGGGTCTTCGGTAGACCGTTATAATCGTCCTCGTGGATAGTGGAAACCCTTCACGGAGGTGAAGGCGGGGAGTAGAGCGGTGGCTCGAACCTCGAAACAAATACTTGTGTTTGCGATTGTCTTTTGCTCTTGCTCTCTATTTTGCTTTAATTTCTATTGCACTCTATTGCGTTTAATTACTTGCTTGTGATCTTGTTTCTTTCCTTGTGCTATTACTTCAAGTTTGTAATACTTGTGATATCTTGTGTGCATCTCATCATTGCATAATATTCATCCTTTGTTCGATCAATTCTCATACAACAAGGTTGCATTGCGCACCTCTAACCCATTCAAGGGGAATTGGGAGGAAGGAGTTCAGAACCTCTCACGGGGTATTCGGCTCTTAGTCTTGTTTTAAGAGATCGTTGCATCATTCATCCATCTTAGTTTTAAAAAGATTGTTAGATTAGCAATAACACCTATTCACCCCCCTCTAGGTGTTTTTCATCATAATCTTCTCCCTTTTTCCCCAGCACCCCTCCTCCTCGTCGTGCACAGCCGCCCCTAACCAGGCTTTGGGCTCCTCCCAATGGCAGCAACCCTGCAATGCTCCCCTCCTTCTCCTCGGCAGCATGCAACCACGTTGCCAGAGCTCCTCCATAATGGCGTTTCCCCTATTTTCTCCTCCTCATCATGGCCAACAGCCCGTATGCACCCCCTTGGCAGAGCCCCTCCCCCTCTGATCTGCCGCAGCATCCCAAGCCAGGTGAAGCTCCGCAACTCCGTCGTGCCTCCGCCGGAGCTGGTAGCGCATCCAAGTCATCATCTCCTCTCCTTCGATCCTCGGCAGTGCCTCCTCCCTTGCACGCCTCTGCCCCTTCCCTCTTGGCTTCCACCACCACAGCAGTGCCCCTCTCAGGTTGAGTGCACAACACAACCCACGGTAACGCTTCCCTTGCAACCAACTGCAGTGGTAGGCCAAGCCAGGCTTGTCATCTCCCTTGGCAGCCACCAACAGCAGTCCCGGCCTCTCCTCCACCCTCCGACGGCGAGCTCCGATGAGCCGTTGACCCCTCCGGCAGCCTGGACTCATTTTCCCCCTCTCCGGCATTATCCGTGAGATTCGTCGTGGCCTCCGTCGAGCCGCCGCTTGGTAGAGCCTTCCCCTATGCGTGAGATCCCTTCCCTTCTCTGTTCATTTTCATATGAGTGTCTATATTCATGTATGGGAGTAGTGTTTATTAATTTGTACTTTATGTTAATGTGTGTTGTGATATTAGATGCATGGGGGTGTGTTGCGTGAGTGTATATGTGTATTTAAATGTGTGTGTATGTATATATGTGTGTGTGTATGTGTATGTGGGTAAGTGTATGTATGTATATTAGTATATGTATATATGTATGCATGTGGGTGCACCCGTGTGTGTATGCACATGTGTGTACGTGTATGTGTACGCATATGAGTGTATTATGGGCATGTGTTGGTTCCCCTTCCCTTTGTGCGTATGGTTGTGTGTTACAGCATTTCGGATTCATTTGGTGAGATCCGGACCCGTTACAGGAGATTCAGATTTGTACCCATTATCGACCTGATACCATGGCGATTCGAAGATTTATTCATGTTGAGGTTAAAGATTTATATTTTATGTATAATATTTATCAGACAAATTTTTTGGTGACTATTTCGACTTGAACTCTTTTGAATATTGAGGATGTGTTAGACATGATGTTGCTTTATCGATAGACTGTTTTACCAATATATGAATATGTATGAATATAATGCTCTTGACGCTAGCGTATACGATAGGACTGACTTTTGAGCTGTTTGGAGCTATTATTTTTGAATTCTCTCATTGATGAGTTTGACTGATATATTGATGAACTTATTGATATTGACTACTAGATGTAGGGGTGATCTAGATTCTGTATTGATTGAGAATGTTATACTCTTAGTTATAATCTTGATTGGATTGGATATCAATGATTAAATAAATAGGAGATCTTTATTAATAGAATGAAATCGTGGACTTGAACTTGTCGGTAGACTCGACTGGATTAGAATCGACTTGAAGGTTAGGAGTAGACGTAGATTGAGTTGACCTGACCTGGTAGATTTTAAATATATATATACTTGATATGTTACTTGAGTTTTAGCATTTTTGATTGATCTTAATAGAAGTAAAATGTGTGATGATCTTGATCGGATTAGAGTGTGGGGATTTGATTAGATGTATCAGACCATGTAGTATTGCAGTTATTGAGATTAGGATATATCGGTGACTCAGAGGATGAGTATATAAATAATATGAGGATTAGAGTAGATTGATTTGATGAGATAACTGATTATTGATTTATTAAACTTGTGGGTTACTGTATCGGATTATTTTGACATGGATTGATACTTGATATTCATGGTAATTGTATTGGGACTATTGGTTGATGGATCAATTACTATTGTATCCTAGTGTGGATGGATGAGATACTGATCAGTTTTAGATAAGACCGTCTATCAAGCAATATCTAGATTCATTATTGTATTGATTCATGTTATTAAAAGTTACTTAAAAACTATTGTCAGAGCATAACATATGCATTGTTCCATTGTTCTACCGTTTACACGGCAATATTGTCCATTTTTTATTATTACATCATTGATATTGTTGAAAAACACCTAGAGGGGGGTGAATAGGTGTTAATGCTAATCTAATGATCTTTTTAAACAAGTATGTGAATATGATGCAAACGGTCACTCAAAACAAGAAATTGAAGTTGAATTCCCCGTGAAGGGCTCTAGAACTTCTCCTCTTTGATTCCTCTAGATTATGAGTTGAGGCGCGTAATTGCTTTCTTGTTGAGATGAGTAAAGACCGAAAAATGCAAGTAATGAAATGAATGCAATAAAGAAATGCACACAAGATCAATAAGAGGCAATAAGGAAATAAATCGCAAACACAAGGGATTTGTTTCGAGGTTCGAGCCACCGCTCTACGTCCCCCGCCTTCACCACCGTGAAGGGTTTCCACTATATCCACCGAGGAAATTACAAGAGGTCTACCGAAGACCGGAGTACCGAACTCCACCAATCCAACCCTCTACACAATGAGGGATCTCAACACAAAGAACAACAAGTAGCAAGGTGATCAACAAGGACCACACACTTCTCTTTTACAACTCCTTATAGAATGAGGAAGAATTTTGGCTCAAGAAGTGTAGAGAAAAATTCAGTTGTAAAGTAGTAGTAAATAGCTTGAAAAATAACTGAAAACTTGTAACCAAGAATGCACTTAGAAAAAATTGAAAGCTTTGAAAACTTTTCTTTCTTTTGAAAACTTGAAAACAAAGGGATTTTTCTTCATTTTTGCAAGTGACCAATGCCCTCTATTTATAGGGATTAGAAGAGATCTAATCATCATTATAACTTGTTTAATAGGTCTGAAAATAGCCCCCAAGATTTCAGAGATAGCTGAAACACACATCACCATCAAATCTAAGAAAGAAAAGTCAGAAAAGTAGCCGTTATGGCTGCAGGCGGCTGTCGGTCGACCGGCAGTTCATTGGCAAACTAGCCGTTGGACTCGGTCGACCGGTCGGTCGACCGGCAGCAAAAGAAAAAATTTCTCTTTGTTCTGTCGGTCGATCGGCCCGATCGACCAACAAAAACCCGAGAGCAAAGGGCTTTCAGTCGGTCGACGGTCCGGTCGACCGATAGACGTGCACAAACGTGCACGCCAAGACCACAAGGCTCGGTCGACCGGTCCGGTCGACCGATCAAGCCTGAAAAGGATCCGGTCGACCGCCCGGTCGACCGACAGGCCTGAAACATGATTTTTCTAGGAAATTTTTTGAACTTTGAAAATTTTCAAAATAATTTTGTAAGGCTATATGACTAAGTATCATGCTATAAAGGTTGGTATACATGATATAAATAAGATGTAAAATTGTAAAATAATTTGAGTCATGTATAACCATCAAGACATGAACCTAAATCAAATACCAAAAATAAAAACCGTATTTTGGAAAAAGATGGTGTGTGTGTGTTTTCTTGAGCCAACTTAACATAACCTCATTCTTTAACAAGCTAATTCTTACAAAGGTTCTAGGTGACTGCAAGGTCTTCAAATAAGGGCTTCTCCATGGAATGTTGCATAGCTTGAAATCTTGAACCCGAATTGAGTCATCTTCAGTCAAAAGATCCCTAATCGAGTCATCTTTAGGGAAGAACACAACTTGAATCCTTAGAACGTTGAAACACACTTAAACACTAGAAAATGATTAGTACAAATAACTATATATGTTTTGTAATCATCAAAACTCAAGAACCGGGTGATTGTAACCTTGGGCCAACAATCTTCCCCCTTTTGATGATGACAAAACATATGAGTTATTTAACAAAAACATGGGAAAAGAGCTTGGAAGCTCCCCCTCAAATCATGCTATATATATGAATGGCTATAAAAAGTAGGAACTAAGAATTTTGGCATAAGAAAGGCATAGGAATACAAAACATATTGCTCAAAAACTCTTAATTCAAAAACTAACCTTTTATAATTCAAAATCCAAAACTCAAAAAAATTCAAAACTCAAAACTAAGTTGTTATAACTTAAAACTCAAATCTCAAAACTAACTTATTAAAACTCAAAACTAACTTTTTATAACTCAAAACTCAAATCTCAAAACTAACTTTTTATAACTCAAAACTAACTTGTTATAACTCAAAACTCAAATCTCAAAACTAACTTTTTATAACTCAAAACTCAAAATCCATAATTTGAAACTCCCAATAATAATAAGCTAACTTTTTATCCCCTTTTTGTCATACATCAAAAAGGGTAAACATTGTTAAAAATTTTCATGATTCCATAACACAAACATTCAATTCACTATAAATAAAAGAAAATCTAGCATAGTCTAGTGGTTTTGTAAAATATCGGCAAGTTGAAAATTGGTAGAAATATAATCAATATCAATATCACCTTCTCATAATGATCTCTAAGAAAGTGATACCGAATGTCAATGTGCTTAGTCTTACTATATTGATTTGCATTTTTAGTCATATGAATAGTACTAGTATTATCACAAAATATTTTAATAAGGTCAAAATGCAAATTATAGTCAAGGAGAATATGTTTCATCCAAAGAACTTGTGCACAACAAGCTCCGGCCGCAACATACTCCGCCTCGGCGGTTGAGAGGGCTACCGAATTTTGCTTTTTGGAAGACCAAGAAACAAGACAATTACCAAGAAATAGACATGTTCTACTTGTACTCTTCCTATCAACTCTACAACCCGCATAGTCGGCATCCGAAAAACTCATGAAAAATTGTCCGGTTTTTGGATACCACAAACCCATTTCAATTGTACCCTTAAGGTATCTAATAATGTGTTTTACCGCAATCAAATGGGACTCTTTAGGACACGATTGAAATCGAGCACAAAGACATACACTAAACATAATGTCCGGCCTACTAGCCGTTAAATACAACAAGCTACCAATCATGCTACAATAAAGCTTAATGTCTACACTTGTACCTTGTTCATCTTTGTCAAGCTTTGTGATAGTTGCCATGGGAGTTTTGCTTGTCTTAGCTCCTTCAAGCCCAAATCTTTTGATAAGTTCCTTCGTGTACTTGGCTTGATTGATGAATATTCCATCCTTCCTTTGCTTGATTTGGAGACCAAGGAAATAGTTAAGCTCGCCCATCATAGACATCTCAAACTCCTCCTTCATGCATGATTCAAAAGCTTTGCAAAGATTTTCATTAGTAGAACCAAATATGATATCATCAACATATATTTGAAATATAAGTATATCATTTTCAACATGTTTTGTATACAAAGTAGTATCTATTTTTCCTTTATTAAAACTATTAGAAATTAGAAATGAAGAAAGTCTTTCATACCAAGCCCTAGGGGCTTGTTTTAAACCATAAAGAGTTTTGTCAAGTTTGAAAATAAAATCCGGATGTGTAGGATCAACAAACCCAGGGGGTTGTTCAACATACACCTCCTCTTCAATAAATCCATTTAAGAAAGCACTTTTACATCCATTTGAAAAAGTTTAAAATCTTTATAAGAAGCAAATGCAAGTGTCATCCGTATGGCTTCAAGCCATGCTACGGGTGCAAAGGTTTCCTCAAAATCGATACCTTCGACTTGAGTGTAACCTTGGGCCACTAACCTAGCTTTATTCCTAACAACATTTTCTGACTCATCCAACTTGTTCTTAAAGATCCACTTAGTACCAATTGTTGGTCTATCGTGGGGCTTAGGAACAAGATGCCAAACTTGATTGCGCTTGAATTGATTGAGCTCCTCTTGCATGGCTAGCAACCAATATGAGTCGCCCTCGACTTCGAGGATGTGCTTTGGTTCAAAGTGAGAAATAAAAGCATAGTGTCCGCAAAGATCATGAAGTTTAGAACGAGTAGTTACCCCTTTTGATACTTCACCTATAATAAGATCCTTGAGATGATGTGGATTGTATCTCCAATCTTTTGGAAGTGGTTGAGTAGTCTCCACTTCAACTTCTTGAATTTCATTTCCTTGAGTCTCAATTTCTTGAGCTTCATTTCCTCCATCATCCTTTGGTATGTCTTCAATAGTAGGTGAGTCCGTCAAAGTAGTTCTCTCCATGTTTTCATTTAGGGAATCATTTCTACAATATTCTTAACAAACACATTAGATTCCTCAAACTTTACATGTATAGATTCTTCAATATTCAAGGATGACTTATTGAAAACTCTATAAGCTTTACTAGTATTAGAATAACCAACAAAAATTGCTTCATAAGACTTTGCATCAAATTTACCTTAATTATCTTTAGTATTCAAAACAAAGCATTTACAACCAAAAACTTTAAAGTATGAAACATTTGGCTTTCTATAAAAATAGATCTCAAAAGATGTTTTTGAAGTATTTTTGCATAAGAAAACTCTATTTGATATGTAGTAAGATGTGTTAACGGCCTCGGCCCATAGGTAATGAGGGAGACCGTACTCATTGATCATTGTCCTAGCCATCTCTTGTAATGTCCGATTTTTCCTCTCAACGACTCCATTTTGTTGTGGAGTTCTAGGACAAGATAGTTCATGCTTAATTCCATGTTCTTCATAAAAAGTGGTAAAGGGTAGGTTATTGAATTCACCACCTCTTTCACTTCTTATTCTTAAAATGGAAGAATCTTTTCCTTTTCAACTCTTTTCTTAAAGGCTTGAAAATATGAGAAGGCTTGATTTTTGTGTTCTAAAAGAAAACCCAAGTAAAACGCGAGAAATCGTCAACTAAAACAAAAGCAAAACGTTTCCCACTTAGACTTTTGGTTCGAATAGGACCAAACAAATCCATATGGATCAACTCCAAGGGTCGTGATGTCATGATATCCTTGATTGACTTGAAAGAGGACTTGATTTGTTTCCCAAGTTGGCACGCATCACAAATGCGGTCCTTTTTAAAGTTTAAGCAAGGAATACCTTTCACCATTTCCTTGTTGTTTAATCTAGATAGATGGTCAAAAGAAATGTGGCCTAATCTCCTATGCCACAACCAAGAGTCATCATCGTGGGCTTTCAAACAAGTAGCATTGCATAGCATATTAGACATGTCAATCATGTATACATTGTTTTCACGAAATCCGGAAAATATACATGTATTGGATTGTCTATCAATAACTCTACATCCTAGGTTATCAAAAACAACATCAAAACCTTTGTCACAAAGTTGACTAACACTCAAGAGATTATGCTTGAGGCCATCAACTAAAACAACATTTTCTATTAAAGGAGATGTACCAAGTTTAACATTACCAATACCGATGATCTTTTCTTTGGCGTCATCTCTGAAGGTGACGGTGCCACCTTCATGGTATCTTGATAGGGTTGCAAAGTTGTTGATATCCCAAGTCATGTGCCTTGAGCAACCACTATCAAGATACCACAACCCTTTACGTCGTTGGGCCTTGGAATGTACCTACATCATTTAACAAATTTGTTGACTTTGGTACTCAAACTTTCTTGGGTCCTTGAAAGTTAGTATTCCGAACCCAAACATGATTATGAGATGCATTAAGCCTATCATAACAAAATTTAACCAAATGACCTTTACGGCCACAATAAGTGCATGAAAAGACTTTACCATATATGAATGCATGATGTGTGTGTGGAGTGTGGGCATGTTTAGGGTGCTTGGCATGATGTAAAGGTTGTGATTTATGAACATGAGCATGAATAGTATGTGAATGTTTCTTTGGGACTTGTTTCTTAGGAAACATAGCCTCTAGTCTATTCTTATCAAATTTACATTTCTTTAAAACTACTCCTAATGAATCAATTTTCTTTTTAAGCATGGAAATTTCATTTTCATCAATTTGTGAAAATTTACCTTTACAAGAAATTTTATAGTTATCAAAATCCTTTTGTGTAGAAACAAGAGCAGAAAACAATTCATCTTTTTCTTTTGTAAGAGTGAAAACTTTGTGATTGAGAGACTCATTTTTCTTTTTCATTTTCAAGTATTTCTTTTTGAGAAAATCATAGTTATGTGATAGTTCTTCAAAAGCTTCTCCTAGTTCATCCATGAATAGATCACAATCAATAGAGGTATCGGGAGTTACCTTACTTGTGTTTTCATTTGCCATGAAGCACATGTTGGCGGTGTAGACTTCCTCATTGGATTCACTCTCTGAATCCCAAGTAGCCTTTAAAGCTTTCTTCTTGTACGGCTTCTTGGAGGCGGAGGGCTTGGCTTTTGCTTTTTCCAGACATTCCGCAATAAAATTTTTATATTGGGAACGAAGAAGGTCGATTTTTGTCCTCTTTACTTGTGAAGTTCCCTCATGAGTGACAAGTAAGTGAGTCCAAATCTCATGTGTGGATTTGTAATGAATGACTCTTGAAATATCATCGTCATTAAGAGCTTGAAGTAAGGCATAGTGTGCCCTAGAATTAGCATCAAACTCCTTCGTGGTAATATCGGACCAAGTGTCCTCATCACCGGGGGGTGCACTAAAAGGTTGGTCACCGCCTTTGCAACCCGGCTTCCTAAGGATTGCAAAAATACGGTCATCTTAACCTTTCATATGGGAAAGTTAAGGCCATCAAACTTGGGTGGGGTCTTAATTCCTTCGGCCATTTTTACTATGTGTATGAGGATGAAAAAATGAATAAAGTGATTAGCAATATAGGATCTTTCTAAGGTTGTTAAACAAGAGCCTAAAGACCAAAGCTCTGATACCAATTGAAAAATACCTAGAGGGGGGGTGAATAGGGGTTAATGCTAATCTAATGATCATTTAAACAAGTATGTGAATATGATGCAAAGGGTCACTCAAAACAAGAAATTGAGGCCGAATTTCCCGTGAAGGGCTCTAGAACTTCTCCTCTTTGATTTCTCTAGATTATGAGTTGAGGCGCGTAATTGCTTTCTTGTTGAGATGAGTAAAGACCGAAAAATACAAGTAATGAAATGAATGCAATAAAGAAATGCACACAAGAGATATCACAAGATAAAAATTTAAAGCAATAAGAGGCAATGAGGAAATCAATCGCAAACACAAGGGATTTGTTTTGAGGTTCGAACCACCGCTCTACGTCCCCGCCTTTACCACCGTGAAGGGTTTCCACTATATCTACCGAGAAAATTACAAGAGGTCTACCGAAGACTGGAGTACCGAACTCCACCAATCTAACCCTTTACACAATGAGGGATCTCAACACAAAGAACAAGTAACAAGGTGATCAATAAGGACCACACACTTCTCTTTTACAACTCCTTATAGAATGAGGAAGAATTTTGGCTCAAGAAGTGTAGAGAAAAATTCAGTTGTAAAGTAGTAGTAAATAGCTTGAAAAATAACTGAAAACTTGTAACCAAGAATGCACTTAGAAAAAATTGAAAGCTTTGAAAACTTTTCTTTCTTTTGGAAACTTGAAAGCAAAGGGATTTTGCTTCATTTTTTGCAAGTGACCAATGCCCTCTATTTATAGGGATTAGAGGAATCATCATTATAACTAGTTTAATAGGTCTGAAAATAGCTCCCAAAATTTCAGAGATAGCTGAAACATACATCACCATCAAATCCAAGAAAGAAAAGTCAGAAAAGTAGCCGTTATGGCTGCAGGCGGCTGTCGGTTGACCGGCCCGGTCGACCGGTAGTCCATTGGAAAACTAGCCGTTGGACTCGGTTGACCGGTCGATCGACCGGCAACAAAAGAAAAATTTCTCTTTGTTCTGTCGGTCGACCGGCCCGGTCGACCGACAAAACCCGAGAGCAAAGGTCTTTCAGTCGACCGACCGGTCCGGTCGACCGATAAACGTGCACAAACGTGCATGCCAAGACCACAAGGACCGATCGACCCATCAAGCCTGAAAAGGATCCGGCTGACCGCCCGGTCGA
This sequence comes from Agave tequilana, assembly GCA_038442645.1. NCBI lineage: Eukaryota > Viridiplantae > Streptophyta > Magnoliopsida > Asparagales > Asparagaceae > Agave > Agave tequilana. The sequence continues at coordinate 356,861 of JAVJIF010031355.1, forward strand.
CAGACAGGCCTGAAACAGGATTTTTCTAGGAAATTTTTTGAACTTTAAAAAATTTTTAAAATAATTTTGTAAGGCTATATGACTAAGTATCATGCTATAAGGTTGGTATACATGATATAAATAAGATGTAAAATTGTAAAATAATTTGAGTCATGTATAACCATCAAGACATGAACCTAAATCAAATACCAAAACAAAAACCGTATTTTGGAAAAAGATGGTGTGTGTGTGTTTTCTTGAGCTAACTTAACATAACCTCATTCTTTAACAAGCTAATTCTTACAAAGGTTTTAGGTGACTACAAGGTCTTCAAATAAGGGCTTCTCCATGGAATGTTGCATAGCTTGAAACCTTGAACCCGAATTGAATCATCTTGAGTCAAAAGATTCAGAATTGAGTCATCTTTAGGGAAGAACATAACTTAAATCCTTAGAACCCTGAAAAACACTTAAACACTAGAAAATGATTAGTACAAATAACTATATATGTTTTGTAATCATCAAAACTCAAGAAACGGGTGATTGTAACCTTGGGCCAACAATTGTTTCTGCCACCGTATCATCTCAGTAATTGAAATAACATAGATATTGATTGTTATAAAATAATAATGTAAATTGACAACTTACACTTGGATTGAAAAAATTGATAGAGGAGACAACGTCTGTATTTTAGATAGATCTAGGATACAGGTTGCACAACTGAGATACGGTTCCACTACAGGGTTCCGGGGGACGACTGACATCCCGTATTATTTATATTGTTATTGTTATTGACTACCTAGCGGTAGGACCTGGTTCAGTGCCTGGTGATTGGGCAGTGATTTTGGGTATGTACGGAACCCACTTAAAGTATAGACAATATCTCTTCTATTAATTTCAATAACTTAGGACCTTGATCGACACGTGTGATAGGCGTATTATGGGATGCGTCTATTACAGGTGGCAATGGGTGTTCACTGACATAATAAATAATAATGAACTATTTATAGTGTATTGTGACTGACCGTAATCACCTGACTGTACTTATTTATAAACTATGATAGACATATAATCGTACACATGACCGGATGGTATATCAGACTAGTGACATATGCTAGGTTACACATCTTGACATTAGTTGTTTCTTTTTATCATGATATCAGTTATAAATCGTTCATATCTTTGTTATTATTATTGATTATTCTGTTATATTTTATTTCAGTTATCATGTTGTTATTACTTACATTGTTATTATACACGAACACCTTTTTCTTTACACACACACTCATTAGGTTACTTCTGACAACCCTGAATTCGCACGTCCAGGATTTTAGACACCTTCTTATATTGTTTAGGTGTTCGTGTGATCGTACGCTTTGCGAGGAGTTAGAGTTTCTCTCTTTTTGATTCTGGTACTCTTACTTCTTTTATTCCTGTTTCTGAACTTTTCTTGATTCATGTATATCAGATTTAGTCTTTATTTTAGTTTTTTTATATGATATCATGCGTGGATGCTTATATGTGATATTCCAGTGATCGTTGATTTATTATGATTTAGATTTATACCTTGTTCAGGTTACTTTACGCTTAGCGTATATACGTAGGATATTTTTCTCGCATATATACGTTGCCGACTCTCGTCGCGACTCCATTTCTATGATTTTGGGAAGCAGGGCGTGACGACTCGCAAGTATCTTTCCACCTGACCGAGTACATGTGCTATATGTTGCTTCAATCTAGTGATACCATCATGAACTTGTTTCCCACAATTATTACACTTCACAAGTTTTCTACTTCCACCAACAGGGGTACCTGTTCCCATCCAATATCGCGTTGCTTTAGAACCATACTGAAATTTAAAAAATAATCTGTTAAATTAAATTAAAACTAAAATTAACTAAATTAAATTAAACTAAACTAGTTTATACTAGATTAAGCTAAACTAACTTAATTATCTAACTTCAATAAAATTATTAAATTACTTAACTTAATTAAAATTATAAAATTATTTTAAATTAAATTAATCAAAATTAAATTTAACTAAACTAAGCTAATTTAAATTAAATTAAACTCAAATAATTGAGAACAGAGAGACTGAGAAGAGAGGGGGAGAGAGAGACTGAGAATAGAGGGAGAGAGAGGAATACAGGGGGGGAGAGAGACAAAGAGAGAGGGACTAAAGGGGAGAGAGAACGAGGGAGAGAGAGGAACAGAGGGGGAGAGACTGAGGGAAAGAGAACAGAGGGGGAGGAGACGAATAGAGGAGAGACACAGAGGGGGAGAGAGAGAGAGACAGAGATCGACGGAGAGAGAGAAGGGGAGAGAGAGGGACGGAGACGAGACAGAGATAGAGAGGGGGAGAGAGAGACGGAGACAGAGAGGGACAGAGAGAGACGCAGAGGGATAGAGATCGACGAAGAGAGAGTGGGAGAGAGAGATGGAGACAGAAACAGAGAGGGACAGAGAGAGACGCAGAGGATAGAGATCGACGAAGAGGACATAAAGAGAGATTGACGGAGAGAGAGGGAGAGAGATCGATGGAGAGAGAAAGGGAGCGAGATCGAAGAAGAAAGAAAGGGAGAAAGATCGACGGAGAGAGAAAGACGTAAAGGGGGGAGAGAGAGAGACAGAGATCGACGGAGAGAGAGACAAAGGGAGAGAGAGATGGAGATTGACGGGGGTACCTGCGAGGGCACGGTAGAGCAACGGTGAGGGCGGAGCGAGGGCGACGGCAGAGCGAGGGCGAACGGCCGACTTTTTTCCTTCCTCGCTCGAGCTCCTCTCTCTCTCTCTCCCCCCCCCCTATATTCGATCATGGGCGTCTGAGTCAGCTCCGAGTCAGAACAGATTCGGGGTCGACTCAGACCCGCCTTTCGACTCGAACCCCCGAGTTGGCTCGGAACTGGCCGAGTCCGATCGGACTCGGCCGAGTTGTATCTGACTCGGCCGTTTCTTCGTTCCCTGTATGGAATCAGTGTTTTGGTGAAGTATCAGATATTTGTTGTTTTGATAGTGTCACAGCTGGAATAGGGCTAAACAGTTTCATGGACAGTATAGCTTTACAGAATCAAGTGAGCAGAGCAGGTCAGGGCAGTAGGTGACACATCAGATACCTGATCATTACAGCCAGTATGGAGATTGGTCCTTGCAGCTGCAGTTTGGCATGTTCCAATTCTGGAAATTCTCTGTTGTGCATGTATCAGTTCTGGGACATTATGGCAGGTCGAGTCATCCTGTCACAGATTGAGATAGAAGGGAGTTAACCATTTTCCAGCTTTCTGTGCATGTATCAGTTCCAGCAGGTTATACATCAGTTCCGGCAGAGTTTGAGATATTCTAGCAGGTTATACATCAGTTTTGGCAGGTCAGTGGCCAGGTTTCAGGAGTAGCAACAGATTTTTTGTGGGCCATGGAAGCAAAGGAATGTTGGTGCCACGTGTAGTGAGAAGCAGCATTGGGTGCCAGGTTTTTATGCTAGGATTCTGGTAGAAACATGGTATTGTTGGTGCTTGTTTTCTGTCAAGTATCAGGTTTCAATTCTCAGCAGATACATGCCAAGTATCAATCTTTCAGCATGCAGTAGTTGGGTGATTCATTATTGGGCCATGTAGAAAATTTTGTTTTCATGAATCTTCTACCAGTCTTCAATTTGCAGTAGCAGTAGTTTTGTCTGAGTGATTTTGTAAGGAGGGGAAGTTCTCTTCTATGAATGTTATCAGGCCTAATCTGCATTGTGCTGTTGTAATAAGCCTGGAGTCTATGGCATGTTTGTATATTTGATATCCTAGGATGTAGCTCATTCTTGTTTCTTGCTAAGTTTGGGCGACGGCTATGGTTCTCTCCCCATTCTTCAAGCTGGAGCAAGATATGATACTACAGACTAGGATATGTATATTAATGAAAATTTTAACCTTTCAATACACACACACACACACACATCTACTCATCCATACATGAAAATAGTATGAAATAAACTTTAAATATTTCCTGGGTGTTACATTGTCTCTACCAAATTAAAAATTTCATCTTTGAAATTCCAGTTATATCTAAGTTTAGTAATCAATAGCACAAAACTGTTACACTGAGCAAAATAATTCAAATAAGAAAACCCTCATGTATTATATACTACATGCTTTTTGTTATCTACACCTAAATACAGACAAATTGTGTTGATATGACATCGGGAGCTACTTAAAGGAAAAAATAAAAGTTAAATGTTATATAAAAGTTTAAATGATATACCATCTCTTTAAACAGCTGTGGGTAGTCTATGTGCATATCCTCCTCGCACTCCAAAGATGCTTCTTTATGCCACGTCAGTTCCACTAGACTTTAACCAAAGGAATCACTTTGTTCCTCAATCTTTTATTCTCTTTCGCCAAAATGCACACTGGAGTGTCCTTGATAGTGATGTCTGAATGTAACTGCAACTCTGATACATCTACCACACATTGTTGCTCCTCATCCCATAAATATTTTCTTAGCATCAAACATGGAAGACATCATAAAGATCAGTCAATGCATCTGGTAGCTCCAAGCGATAGGATACAACTCCAAACCTTCCAACAATTGTGAAAGGTCCTATATATCTTGTTGGAAGTTTTTCCTTCCTTCCAAAATGCAAAACACCCTTCATCGGCGAAACCTTCAACATCACAAAGTCTCCAACCTCAAACTCCAATAATCTTCACCTTTTGTCCGCATAACTCTTCTGTCTGCTCTGTGCGAAAGAATGCGATCTCAAATCACCATTATCTTCTCGTCGTATCTCTGACCATCTGTGGGTGATATGCACTACTAAAATTCAACTGAGTGCCTAAAGCTCTCTGTAAAATCATTCAAAATTTGAGGAAAAAGATGAACCTCGATCTAACACTATAGAAATAGGTATATCATAAGTTTGACAATCTCTCATATGTAGAAACTTCTAAGTATATCCACTGTATCATTGGTCTTCACTGGTAAGAAATGAGCTAACTTCATGAGACTATCTATTATTACCCAAATCGAGTCATTACCCTTTCATCTTTCGTACACCCACAATAAAATCCATAGATATCTGCTCTCATTTTCACTCTGAAATAAGTAAAGGTTGTAAGTACCTGTTGGCTTCTTATGCTCTGCCTTCACATGCTAACAAGTAAAATAGTTGGTGAGATACTCTACCATGTCTTTCTGCATATTTTCCAACAAAAGTTCATCTTTAGGTCCTTGTACATCTTCATGGTGCCTGGATATACTTTGTACCTATCACGATGTGCTTCATCAAATAACTCTTTCAACTAAGGAATATCAGGAACAACGAACCTGCCCTTCATCCTTAAGCCTCCATCTATACCTAGAGTCTAATCTAAGTCTGGCTCTTGAATGATCTCCCACTTATGGGTTTGAATACAAGAGTCCTCTGTTTGAGCATCCACAATTCTAGAAAGCCATGAAGACTAGACCAAAAGGGTTCGAAAGAAAGCTATATATCCTCTGATCTTTGGCCAAAAATCAATCTTACTGAAGGTCACCAAGTCCTGATATAATATACATCCCAATGCTGCAAGCCACATGTAGGTTTCCTACTCAAAGCATTTGCTACGACATTCGCCTTCCCTGGATGATATTGAAGTGCGAACTCATAATCCTTGATGAACTCCACCTATCTCCTCTACCTCTGGTTCAACTCCTTCTGAGAGAACAGATAATTTAAAATCTTATGGTAAGTGAATAATTCACACCGTGCTCCATAGAGATAATGGATCCACAACTTAAATGTAAAGAACACTTTTGCTAACTCGAAGTCATGGTAGGGTAATTCTACTCTTGAATTCTCAATTGCCATAAGGCATAAGTACTACCCTCTTGATTGAGTTATTATCTGCACACAGAAAATATAAATTTTAGAATTGATAATAGATAGTGCTAGGTACTCAATGCTACCACTATAACAAGTAGCTATGTGGGTCGTGATCCACAAGGAGGGACTAGCGATAAAGCATTTAAGTAAGTTTGTTCCTTTTGAGTTTACAAAAATATTTTGAATGTTCTTTTCAGTTTTTAGAAAAATAAAATAAAAAGTTAAGTTAATAGAAAGGATAGATAAAAGAAGATGATTATGGAGTTGTTGTTTTATAAACTAAGTTAAAAAGAAAAAAACAAATTGATAAAAGAAGAGTGATTTTGGAGTGAAATTCTAAACTAAAATTAAAAGAAAGAAACTAAAAATTCTTACTTACTTCTTTAGTGCTCATTTACCTTAGATCCGTCGCTACGACTTATCTAGTCTTTGAAGACATTAAGCATGACATGTAGGATCTTCCCCATTCCTGATCTACAGTATGAATAAAAGGGCAAGCTAAACTAATAAAGGAATGGTTTCTCATAACCATAGGCCATCAAGGCACTTGCAATGGTGAAGCAGTCTCGAGGTTATTGGATTCACTTGAATTACAAACACATCAGAGAAAAGTAAACGAAAAAAGGAATAAAGAAAAAAATATAACTTTTGATTCAATGGAATAACAATAAAAGAAAAGAGAAACTTACACTGGTGTCACCTTCAGTACAAGCTTCTGTCTCGTTCTCCTATGAAACTCTCCTCTCCTCTCAGTTACATGAATAAAATAAAAAATTACATTAAAAAAATAAAAATCCTTGTTAAAACTAAACTAAAAATCCTAATCTATTCTTCTCTATTGAATCATTCCATCTGTTCTGAGAATTTTGCAGTAATTATAGCAAAAATCAAAAGGGAGGAGGAGCATACATATAAAGAGAACAAACACTCCCTGAGATTTTGCAGGATTGTCGTGAAAATGTGGCTTTGGACCCAGGTGGCCACACTCGAGGGGTGCAGCTCCCTGATTTCACGATACTCCTTTATCTTTTGTGAGATTTTTAGTTTGAGTCCTGAGTTTGATGATACCTCCTTTTGATTTTTGGCTTTAACCACATGATTTGTAAAAGATCTGATTTAACTAATTTTCAACTAGTTTCATTTTCTCTGATTTGTCCTGATCTGTCATGATCTTTGATTTGAATTAATTCTGAATTAAATCAGAATTTAGATAGACTTTGGACTTCTTTTCTTTTTCTTCTTTCTTGGTAAAGGCCCTGCAAATAATTAGACAAAAAGAATGATAAATAGCAGAGTTTATTAAACAAATAATATGAGAATGTGACAATAAACATGCAATATTGGTGACCGATCACACCCCCACACCTATCTTTTCTCGTCCTCGAGCAAAATAGATAAAAAATAAAACGGAACTAACCTAGTCTAACACACTTTCGTAGGAATCACGGCTGCACTTAGCATATGCAACTATCTGTTAAACCTATAGGTTACCCCTAGAGGACGAGTTTTGTCTCGTGAGGGTTTTCAATAGATAACACCCACAAAATCCATAAAGAAAGAGAAATAAAGTGTTAGTATTTTTGAAAAGCATTTGAAAAGGAGAGAAAATATTTGAAGTATTATTGTAAGAGTTCAAGTAATCTATAAGTTATATACGAAAACTGAATTTTTTATTCTCAAACTTAATCTCCATTCAAAAACTTGTTATCAATTAAGGTAAAAAGTCAAACAGTATTTCTCATCTAGTCTATTATTTTATCCTAAATTATATGTACTTTTGTGACCGTGAAATTTTGACTAGGAGTTCTTTAACTCTAACTCTTATGCCTTATTTATATATATATTTATTTTATGATATTATTCTATAGTTTTATTAGGCTTTCTAATCTGCCTATATAACGAGCCTTTAGTCGGAGACTCTCAAATCAAACGGTCTTAGGGCACCAGGTGAGAAAATACCCCAAGGATTTAAGGATTCGAGCAAATACGACCACAAACTAAGAATTTTTATTTACAAGATGAACTGCTTTTAGGCGTGAATACTTATGCTTTATGAGGCACAAATACCCAGTTTAATCAGAGAATTTTTGATATATTTTTTCCCTTTTTAATTTTTTTATAAGGTATAAGAATTTTTATTTTTGAACCCTAAATGTGTAAGTGTATAAAGTATGCATATTTTATCAAGGTAAAATTCAAGACCAAATTACTTTTTTAAAATTCTTTCTAACCCTAGAAATTGAATAAACATCTTATTTTAACCAAGTATAAGAAATCCTAATTCTGATTCTCCCATTCCTTAAAATTAACTTAATTTCTTACAAAAAGAGATCAAAATATTGCTTCACTTTTTAAAAGTTTTTAAAAGCAAAGAAATGTTAATTTTTCCTTTTTTTAAAACAAAAAGAAAACCTATGTTATGTTATAACCCATGTTATATTGTAACTCTCTCCCACACCTATCTCATACATTATCCTTAATGTATGAATAGAAATTACACCTAGAGGGGGGGTGAATAGGTGTAAGGCTAATCTATTAAAAAAAATTTAATGCAATCTAAAATGAAATGATGCGGAATTCAAATCTAAAGTAATGCACTATGTGTAACTAAAGAGTGCAGTCGAATTTTTCGTGAAGGGATCTGAACTATTTCCTCTAGATTCATCTTAGATAAGAGTTGAGGCACTATGTGAAGCTCTCTTGGTTTAACGCAAGTATGATAACACAATCAACACCAAACAAATATATATGATATGAGCAATATGAATCAATGCTAAATATAAAAGAGATAGAGTTTAGAGAAAGTGGATAATTCACAAACGCCAAGATGTGTTTTGGGGTTCGAGCCACCGCTCTACGTCCCCGCCTTCACACAGAAGGATTGCCACTAATGAGTCCACAAAGGATTTCCCACACAGGGAACCTTCATCGAGGATTTGGGTAATACAACACAAGGAGAACAAAACTCCTCTCTCCAACAACAACCACCTCTACAAAAGAGGTAAGGCACCAATGCCAAAACAGCTATCACCTCTACACAAGAGGATAGGCACAAAGCCAACCAAACTATCACCTCTCTACAAGAGGGATAACAACCAACCAAAGCGAAGGTAAGATTTACAACTTGGTGATCTCAAGAACCACCAACCACTCTTGGTGATCTCAATGGATCACAAACACTTTTCTCACCAATAAAAAGATCCTAATGATAGGATAGATGTAATAAGTCAAGTTGTGAGAAAAACTAAGGAGTTTGAAGATAAAATCTCAAAGAAAACTTTTTGGGAAAACAATAGATATAGATGAAGAAGATAAATCAAAAACCAAATTCTCAAAATCTCTTTTCTTTGAATTTCCAACCCTTGAAAACACAAATAAAAAAATCAAACTTTTTGCTCAAAAACTTCTTTTGAATTGCTACAAAAACACTTGTAAGATAGAAAATAAAAGCTCTCAAAATCATTATTGAAAACAGTCGAAGAAAACCCCTTTTTATTGGCCTTTAAAAATAAAGCCGTTTGCAGTCAAATATGGTCAGAACTGACCTTCTGGTCGACTGACCAACGGTCAAGTTTCTGACCGTTGCCTACCTCCGGTCGACCGCCCTTACCCGAGAGTAAGGGAACTACAACCGGTCGACCGTGTGGTCGACCGGCCTAAGAGGCTGGCTACATGCACATGTTTGTGCACATCGGTCGACCGGCCCGGTCGACCGACCCCTGGCCCGGTCGACCGCCAGCACAAAATAGGCAGTGATAAAGGACATGAAAACTGGCATTTTTTGATTCAATTAAAATCCCATAAAATCACATTAATTCCACAAAAATAAGTTCTTATAAGATATTTGAAGAACAAATATGTGTGACCAAAATTCAACACATATTATAAACATTTTGAACCATTTTTGTGATTTAGAAGTTAAGATTAAAACTGAAAGCCGTAGTTTCTAAAACTTGTATTTTGAAATGAAAAATCCTTTTCTCCAAAACATGTATAGATACAAAAATAAGATATTTAAACTCTTTTAAGCATAGAGTGTATGGATAAAATCTAATACACATGAAAGAAATTATATCTATGTTTTTGATATGAAATCCAAAACCGGTTAAATGAAAATCAAACATATAGAAACTTGTGTGTTTGTGAACTTGAGCATATCAACACTATATATATTACACAAGATCTAAACAATACAAACTGAAGTCTTATTGCAGAACTCTACTCCAAGTTGACTCGATCCAAACATGATCCAACGAAATAGACTCCAACCGAGTGCTAGATGCGATCTTGATGCGCAAGCTAATGTAAGCTCCAAAAATACCTTTGTTGAAGTTAGACACCTACTAAGATCTTGATAGATAACTGAAACTAAATAAGCATAAGATCATTAGTACACTATAACTACATGAGTTAATCATCATCAAAACTAGAGTGATAAGCCTTTGGGCCAACAATGTCCCCTTTTTTGATGATGACAAAACTCATAGAGTTATATATGCATGGATTAAAGATAAGCTTCATAGAAGCTTTCCCTTAACTCAGGCATAATAATAAACAATAAAGGTATTCAATAAAGTGCATAAACTAACACAAAACATATAACTAACACAAAACATATATGTATAAACAAGATATAAATATGCATATATAAACTCAAAATTCTCTCCACCTTTTTGTCAATTCATCAACAAAAGGGTGAAGTAAAAAAAATAATCAATTGTCATATCAAAAAAAATTCGAGAAGACGTAAAAGCAAAACATTTGAATCTTTTCTTTAGTCAACAAAACAATATTTAATACCAATTTAAGATCATTGATATCAATATTGAAAATGTTAGCATAAACTAAAACAAAGAACTTTTCATCATAAAGAGTGGGAGTAAGATACCAATTTGAAAGTGAAGACTGATACCAATTGAAAACTCAACCAATACCAATTTTACGCTAACTCTGATTTAAAAACAAGAATTTTCTCCCCCTTTATGAAATACTAATGAAAACAATACATAAGTTTGAAGAAGATATCAATTAAAAAACTAATTGACATTATAAACTAAATCAAGCTTAGCCATAAAAAATTTGTGCCTAAAAAAAATTATAAAACAAGCACAATCAAATCATATATATGTATGTATGGATATACCAATTAAAATATGAGGCATACATATATAAAAAACACATATGAGTATACAAATATATGAAATAACAATTGTGATACCAATTAAAAAATAATGAGGATCAAGTGTATAAGTCATACCTACCACCTTTTTCATGCACAAGTTTAAAAGATATTCAATAAGGGTATACAAGGCATGATCGCCCATCCAACCGCCCTTAGAAGGTAGGAGTTTTCAAAAATCATGATTTGAAGTAAATAGGCATAGTTTGAAAACTCTACTAATTGAAGAATAGAAACTAGTTTTAAAGATATTTTTGAAAACTGGTAAGAAATCTTTCAAAATATGAAACTAAATCATACATCCCATGAAGACATGAAAATCACATAATAATTGACACTAAAAAATCCATAAAGTACATATATGCTCATGAAAACAAAGTCATGAGTAAACACCAAATATAAAGTGTAAGAATCATGAAATCAACAAAATCATGAAAATAAGACATTTAAGCTCAAATGAAATTCTTTTACAAACATGAAAAACATAAAAGTTTAATTTTCATCAAAATAAAACAAACTTCAAGACATATGTATGTTTTGTATAAACTAGAGTATACATACATATCCAAATATAAACGAGTCCACAACAGTATATTGCATGAAAGGCAATTGACTCAAGAATGTACATATATATATATATATCTATTAGTTTAGACAAAAGTAGTATATACATGAAGCTAAACATATACAAAAATAGGGAATACAAGTTAGAATGTAAGAGTCATCAAAACTGGGCTATACAAGTATATCTAATGGGTGCAAATGAGCAATTTAGCACAAACTTATAATAATCAAATGTGGCTCACTAGTTTTACAAGTATAAACGCAAGTTTTAATGAAAAACTCCATCTAAATAAGTAATCAAAATCATGAAGTGCAAAAATCATAAACATAAATCAAAACATGATCAATTATAATGATCATTGAAACCAAAACATGCTAAAAATATTTATGTGAAAGCATGTAATCAAAATGGGAGTGAGAGGTAGTTACCAAAACCAATAGGGCTCATCTCTAGGTCTTCAAACCATGGTGGTCCTCCCACCAAACATCCTCGAAAGTGATGCATCCAATGTAGTGTCCATTAAACTCAAATGCATCCACCATCAAGGCACCATTACTCTCACGTTAAGTGAGAGCCCACACCTACATCAAATATAATAGGGGTAGATTTTGGTACCCATATCTTATTGGGTCCATGGGGGTTAGCACGTTTCCTAACCCAAACATTATTATTTGAAAAATTTACAGAATTTAGTCTATCATAGCAAAATCTCGTAAGATGGCCTTTGCAGCCATAATGTGTATACACTCTAGCATATATATGAGAATGGGTGTGATCATGGTGTACATGAGGTATATGCCGTGAATGATATGCATGAATATGAGGTGCATATTTCTTGTGAAATATGGATTCTAATTTCTTGTGATCCATAGCACATTGGCTCAAAGTGGAGCCCAAATAATTTATACTCTTCTTTAACATACATATATTACTTTCAATATTAGAAGAAGATGTGAAGCATGCAATAGAAATATTTGATGATGAAGATGTAGTATCATGGCAAACATGAGATCTAAATCATTTTTCAAAAATTTATTTTCATTTGAAATCAAATCCAATTCTTTTGAAATAGAAACAATTTTATTTTTCAAGGAATCATTCTCTTTTAAAACAAAATCTAGTTTTGAAGATAAAGCCTCATTTTTCTTCAAAACATTATCGCAATCATTTTTATTCTTCAAAATCTTATTTTCATTTAAGGCAAGGTCAAGTTCGGATTTCATTGAGTCCCTTTCAATTGAAATCTCATCATTCTCTTGCAAAATCATTTCAAGCTTAGAAAATAAGTTTTTATTCTCTTCTGAACTTTTTTTTTAAAAACTTTATATTTTTCAAACACGTTTTCACAAAATAATAATAGTTCTTCATTTATAGCATCGGCATTCATGTTATCATAAACTGAAGAACTAGCACTGTCATCTAGTTGAGTATCCGAATATACCTCAAGGGAGTCATTCCCTCCGACCATGAAGTAATGTTGATCAGACTCTTCTCCACTAGATTTCTCCTCTTCATTAATTGGCGTTTGTAGCACGGGAGATGTCAATATGTTTCATACTACAAAGGCGAAATCACAATGAGAAACAATATTTAAATATTCTTTGCTAAGAGATTTTCTAAGTGCCTTTAGGGCTTGTGCATTAGCCTTTTTATGCTTGCTATTGTCAAGATAAGATTCCTTTGTAGCGGCAAAGTAAACATGCAAACCTAGGATTTTTAAATGAGTACACATTCTAACCTTCTATATATAAATTTTAGAGACATTAAACATGGGAGGGTAATCAATGAGTGTGTATAAACAATAAGCGTGCAAAAGTAAATCTTTAGATTAGCTATCTAAGATCTCACTCCTAGGTGGTTAAACCTAATATCAGGAGCGTAGGCTCTAATACCAATTAAAATTATACTTAGAGGGAGGTGAATAGGTGTAAAGTTAATCTATTAAAAAATTCAATGCAATCTAAAATGAAATGATGCGGAATTAAAATCTAAAGCAACACATGATCGTACACATATTTTGCATTCTTTTCATTACACTCCTGCATTTATCATGTAATAAATCTGCTAATTTTTTTGTCTTAAATGTCTATTTTATAGAAGATAATAATTAAGAGAAAGAGGATTAATTCAAAAAATATCAGTTAAAATCAGATTTAACTGGATCTATTTGGTTAGCTGAGGATGATCCCAGATCTAGTTAGAACAAATCAAGGATTGAAGTAAATGTTTAGCTGAAGATCAGAGCAAATCAGAAAGATAACACCAAATGAAAATCGGTAAAATTCAGATTTCTATGAATCCATTTTGGTTAGCTAAACATCAACCGAGGATAATATCAAATACAGAGGGATAAATGGATAGAGAGAGATCAACGAATGAGATGAAGCAAGTTTGACTTGAATTCTCTCTGGATACATTTTTAGTATTTGAATCATAACTTTCGCTACTGAATCTCGAATCTGATGATTCAAGATGATCCAGAAAGAAGATTTAAAGAGGTACAACTCTTATGTCGATCACTATTTCTAATTCTGTCATTTGATAAGTGATATTCAGTAAACAACACGTCAACTAGCTGCAGATCAGAACTGAATATCCACATCAAATCAAGTTTGGAGATAAGGGGAGGATTTAAATTCAAAAATATCCAGCTTTTTCTATCTTAATACTCCTCTAACCTCTACATTTCTCTTATAAACACTTGCAATCTCAAAGGCCAAGGAAGGACCAAGCAGAGAGTAGAACTTTGGCTAATTTGTAGTTTGTAACTTAGGTTTTTATTTTCTTTCATGTAATTTTTATTTTCTTTATGTAACTAAGAGGAGATGATACTTTTATGGAAGAATGAGAGCAATCTTGTACTGCAGGTGACACCGGTATAAGTGATCTCTTCTTTCATTGTTATTTGAATTGAATCAAAATTACTTTTTCTTCTTTACTCTTGTTTCGTTTACTCTCCTCTAATGTGTTGCAATCCAAGTGAATCTGTTAGCCTCAAGACTGCTTCGCCATTGCAAGTGCCCTTGATGGCCTATGGTGATGAACAACCATTCTCTTGCTAGTATAGCTTGCCCTTTTATTCTTAGTGTAGATCGGGAATGGGGAAGATCCTACACGCTATGCTTGATCGCCTTCAAAGACAAGGTAAGTCATAGCTACGAATCCAAGGTATATGAGCACAAAAGGGGTAAGTAACTTTTAGTTTCTTTCTTTTCTTTTAATTTTTAGTTTAGAATACCACAATCTACCACTTCTTTTATCATTCCTTTTTCATTTCTTTGTACATATCATTTCTAGTTTTTCCATCTTCTTAATCTACCATCTTCTTTCTAACTCACTTTAACCTAATTTTTCTCTTTTTCTTTACAAGAACTAAAAGAAGAATTTTAACCATCCTTTGTATCTTAAAACAAACTTACTAAAAAAGCTTCCATCGCTGGTCCCTCCTTGTGGATCACGACCCGTATAGCCACTTGCTATTGCGGTAGTATTGAGTACTTGCACTCTTTATTCTAAGTTCTGAAATTCTGTATTTTATGTACAGGTCTAATCTCAAACAAATTTTGGCGCCGTTGCCGGGGAAGGATAGTAAGTAATTCTTAAAGTTTAAGTTTTTGGTTAACCTTCTTCTTGGTTTTTGGTGTACAGATGTAACAACAAGGAACTTTTGCTGTAGTGGACATATAAGTGGCCTTGGACTCTACTCAAGAAAGCAGAGCCAAGAAGCCCTCAGATTTGCTACATTCCTGTAGCAATCTGAGTGAACTACTAACCTGTATTTTCTGCAGGTTAGCTGAATTGCAAAGTTTAATATCTGTAACTATTAATTTTCTTGTTTGTCTCACTGTACTTCCTTTCTAACCTCAACAGTAAAAAGATGTTTGTTAAATGCTAAAAACGGTTTAGACTTGGCATTTAGGCACGTGTTTAATTCGTTTACATTTTACATTACTGTTGAAGAGTGCTGGAGCAAAAGGTACGTTTGCATGGCATATAGTTTAGGAAACATTCTTGAGTGACTATTTGCTTGTAGAAAGTTACTTTTCTTTATCCTGCACACTTTGCACAATCAATCTTAAGGGCTTGTCCTATAAACAAGCTAAGGCGGGGAAGTCATTACCCTTCCTTAGCCCACAAATAATCTCCTCACTCATTAACCCAAGCCTAACTGAAACTGAGTAGATGTTGACCCTAGGGACATCTTGGACTCAATTAGGAGATTATCCTAAGGGGGAAGGTGTTAGAATTTGACTCCTGTCAAATCAGTGTCTAAGAAAAGGGATTGAGGGGCGAAACCCCGAAGGCCGGTGGTTTGACTTAATTAGGCCCGTCGCTTTTGCGCGGATACCTCCCACTAATTTCGCCCTGACCTGGCTGATTAGCTTGTGGTCAAAGTCGGCATTATACCTCCCGTGGACAGTCTAACCAGTTAGGAATCTTCTAGGTCAAAGGTCTACCCTAACTTAGGTTAGATTTTTTCTTTTCTTTTGTTTGCTTATTTGTTTGTTTTTTTCTTTGTTGTGTTTTATTGTGTGATATGGATTATAACAACAATTTTTTCAATTTTAATGGTAATCCATATTACACACCAACCTCTTTTTCGGATATTACTAACACGACATATCATAACTTCAACTAACATAGTGTGCCAGATTGGTCTTATCCAAATTAATATAACCCATGCCCCCAATCTTATAACCATAGTTTTCAAAATAATTTCAACTCTTCACAGAGTCAATGGGGATCACCTCCTCCGAGTCCAATTTTCAACCGACTTGTCCTCCTTATCTACCTTGTCCACAATATTTCCAAGATTCATACTCAGTTCCACCAGTCCAAAATAGAAAACTATCAATTTTAGAATGAGTATGTGTGAGTCCAAACAACAATCATAAAATCTGATGGACTCACAATTTCACCACCAATTCCAAAACAACACTTCATCTTTTCTAGACCAATCACAACAAAATGATGAATCAATCAACTATGAAAAGATGGTTGAAGCCATGACTCAGGCTCAAAACGCTCATAATTATGACATAGATATGATGGTCCAAACTCTACGTTCTCACCGTTTGGCAAGTTCTGATGTCGCTAACCATTCTGTTAGAGCTGAAGAGTCATGTAATTTTGGAAAACAAGGTTCCATTTCAGCACAATCATTTGAACTTGCCCAAACTCCAAATTTTGAAAGTGACATTGACAGTTTGGTAAGTTATCCCTTTCTTGCAATTGAACTTGACAATGAATATGATCATGAACCTCAACTTAGTGATTCAATTCTACTCTCTGATTCAATTATGACTCCGGTATCTTCACCTGATTTCAATCTTTTTCCCGAGTTAACATTAGATCCTGTGCCAATTCATAATGAAATTGAATCGCCCATCTTTGATGACCATCATATTGAACTTGACCAATTTCATACTTTTGAAAGTCCCATTGACAAATTGGCAAGTTCTCATTTTTATGAAATTGAACTCAATGAGAAATATGACCTAGATTCTCAATTTTATGATCCAGTTCAAATTCTCGAATTAATATTGACTCTTGTTTTGTTACCCGACTTGAGTAATATTTTAGAGTCAGTTTTGATTCCCACTCCTGTCATTCTTGAACTTGAATCACCAATATTAAGTCACATTCCATTGTGAAAAAATGAATGTGGACTTGAGTTTCAACTTCTTGATTTGGACCCACTTCCTGAACCAATCTCGACTCTTGAACCTTTACTTGACTTAAGTCACTTTTCTGAGTCGGTATTAGTTTCAGTACTTCCTAAGTCCAAGTCAATTATTCCATCTTTTCACACTTTATTTTGGGACAAGGCAGTTGACAAAACTGACTATGAAATTAATTATGAAATTTGAAAATTAGATGGGGTTAAATTTTTAATAAAAATCGTTCATATATACATCATTTTAGTGGGTTATATAAGAGAGATTTCTGGTGGGTTCCTCTGAATTCTACAAAAATTCGATTGGGCTGCATTTTATGGACCAATCAGACCACCGCTAGAACCACCACCTTAAGTTAATATTTTCCTTCCCTTCCTTCCTTTTCATGCATCTATGCATTAATTCATAAATTGAGGACAATGCATGAGATAGGTGTGAGGGAGGGTCTAACATAACTAAGTTTTTTTTCTTTTATAAAAAAGAAAATAAAAAAATTATTATTAACATTTTTTTACTTTTAAAAACTTTTTGAAAATAGAAACAATATTTTGACATATTTTTGTAAGACATTAAGTCAATTTTAAGGAATAGGAGAATCATAATTAGGATTTCTTATACTTGGTCAAAATAAGATTATTTGTTTCATTTTTAGGGTTAGGAAGATAATTTGTCAAAGTAATTTAGTCTTGAACTTTGCCTTGATGAGATATGCACACTTTATACACTTACACACTTAGGGTTCAAAAACAAAGATTCTTATGCCTTAAAAAAAAAGAAAAAGAAAAAATATATCTATGAAAGATAAACAAATCTAATTATTGATTAGCTAGGTGCTTTGGCCTAACAAGCCTTAGTATTTATGCGAAAGATGATTAAATAAGTTTGAAAAAAATATATATATAAAAATCCTTTAATTAAGCTAGGTACTTGTGCCTAATAAAGCATAAGTATTCACGCCTAAAAGCGGTTCATATAATAAAATCCTTAGTTTTGTGGCCTTATTTGCTCGAGTCCTTAAGTCCTTGGGATGTTTTCGCACCCGGTGCCCTAAAATCGTTTGGTTTGGGAGTCATCGATTAAAGGCTCGTTACATGGGCATATTAGAAAGCCTAATAGAATTAAGGAATAATACCACAAAAAATAAAAAATTAATAAATAAATAAAGCATAAGCATTAGAGTTAAAAAACCCTAGTGAAAATTTCACGGTCACAAAGGTACATATGACTTAGGGTAAAGTAATAGACTAAATGAGAAGTAAAATTGACTCCTTACTTTGATTGATAACAAATTTTTGAATTGAGACTAAATTTAGGAATGAAAAATTTAGTTTTTCTATAACTTATAGATTACTTAAATCTTACAATAATATTTCAAATAATTTTCTCTTTCAAAATGCTTTTCGAAAATACTAACTCTTTGTTACTCTTTCTTTATGGATTTTGTGGGTGCAATCCACTGAAAACCCTCACGAGACAAAACTCGTCCTCTAGGAGAAACCTAGAGGTTTAACGACTTGTTACACATGCTCAGTGCAATCACGTAACCTGCGAAGTGGTCTAATAATCTTTGGTTTAATTTTGTTATTTTGCTCGAGGGCGAGCAAAAGATAGGCGTGGGGGTGTGATCATATACATATTTTGCATTCTTTTCATTACACTCCTACATTTATCGTGTAATAAATTTGCTAATTTCTTTGTCTTAAATGTCTATTTTGTAGAAGATAATAATGAAGAGAAAGAGGATTAAACCAAATAAATGCCAGTTAAATCAGATTTAACTGGATCTATTTGGTTAGCTGAGGATGATCCCAGATCTAGTTAGAACAAATTAAGGATTAGGGTAAATGTTCAGCTGAAGATCGGAGCAAATTAGAAAGATAACACCAAATGAAAACCGGTAAAATTCAGATTTCTATAAATCCATTTTGGTTAGCTAAAAATCAACTGAGGATAATATCAAATACAGAGGGATAAATGGATAGAGAGAGATCAATGGATGAGATGAAGTTGACTTGAATTCTATCTGGATACATTTTAGTATTTGAATCATAAATTTTTGCTACCGAATCTCAAATCTGATGATGCAAGATGATCTAGAAAGAAGATTTAAAGAGATACAACTTTTATGTTGATCACTATTTCCAATTCTGTCATTTGATAAGTCATATTCAGTAATCAACACGTCAACAAGCTGCAGATCAGAACTGAATATCCACATCAAATCAAATTTGAAGATAAGGGGAGGATTTAAATTCAGAAATATCCAGCTTTTCCAATCTTAATACTCCTCTAACCTCTATATTTCTCTTATAAATACCTGCAATCTCAAAGGCTAACGAAGGACCAAGCAGAGAGTAGAACTTAAGCTAATTTGTAATTTGTAACTTAGGTTTTTATTTTCTTTTATGTAATTTTTATTTTCTTTATGTAACTGAGAAGAGAAGATACTTTCATGGAGGAATGAGAGCAAGCTTATACTACAGGTGATACCGGTGTAAGTGATCTCTTTTTTCATTGTTATTTGAATTGAATCAAAGTTATTTTTTCTTCTTTACTCTTGTTTTCGTTTACTCTCCTCTAATGTGTTGCAATCCAAGTGAATCTATTAGCCTCGAGACTGCTTCGCCATTGCAAGTGCCCTTGATAGCCTATGATGATGAACAACCATTCTCTTGCTAGTATAGCTTGCCCTTTTATTCTTAGTGTAGATCGGGAATGGGGAAGATCCTACACGCCATGCTTGATCGCCTTCAAAGACAAGGTAAGTCATAGCTACAAATTCAAGGTATATGAGCACAAAAGGGTAAGTAACTTTTAGTTTCTTTCTTTTCTTTTAATTTTTTAGTTTAGAACACCACAATCTACCACTTCTTTTATCATTCCTTTTCCATTTCTTTGTACATATCATTTCTAGTTTTTCCATCTTCTTAATCTACCATCTTCTTTCTAACTCATTTTAACCTAATTTTTCTCTTTTTTTGCAAGAACTAAAAGAAGAATTTTAACCATCCTTTGTATCTTAAAAGAATACTTACTAAAAAAGCTTCCAACGCTAGTCCCTCCTTGTGGATCACGACCCGCATAGTCACTTGCTATTGCGATAGTATTGAGTACTTGCACTCTTTATTCTAAGTTCTGAAATTCTGTATTTTGTGTGCAGGTCTAACCTCAATCAACACACTACGTGTAACCAAAGAGTGTAGCCGAATTTCCCGTGAAGGACTCTGAACTATCTCCACTAGATTCCTCTTAGATAAGAGTTGAGGCGCTATGTGAAGCTCTCTTGGTTTAACACAAGTATGATGATACAATTAATACCAAGCATATATATATATATGATATGAGCAATATGAATCAATACTAAATATGAAAGAGAGAGAGTTTAGAGAAAGTGGATCAATCGCAAACGCCAAATGTGTTTCGAGGTTCGAGCCACCGCTCTACGTCCCCGCCTTCACACAGAAGGATTTCCACTAATGAGTCCACAAAGGACTTCCCACACAGGGAGCCTCTACCGAGGATTTGGGTAATATAACACAAGGATAACACAACTCTTCTCTCCAACAACAACTACCTCTACACAAGAGGTAAAGCACCAATGCCAAAATAACTATCACCTCTCCACAAGAGGTATAGGCACAAAGCCAACCAAACTATCATCTCTCTACAAGAGGGATAACAACCAACCAAAGCAAAGGTAAGATTTACAACTTGATGATCTCAAGGACCACAAACCACTCTTGGTGATCTCAATGGATCACAAATACTTTTTCTCACTAACAAAATGATCCTAATGATAGGATAGATGTAATAGCTCAAGTTGTGAGAAAAACCAAGAAGTTTGGAAGATAAAATCTCAAAGAAAACTTTTGAGAAAACAATATATATAGATGAAGAAGATAAATCAAAAACCAAATTTTCAAAATCTCTTTTCTTTAAATTTCCAACCCTTGAAAACACAAATAAAAAAATCAAACTTTTTGCTCAAAAACTTCTTTTAAATTGCTGCAAAAACACTTGTAAGATAGAAAATAAAAGCTCTCAAAATCGTTATTGAAAACAGTCCAAGAAAACCCCTTTTTATAGGCCTTTAAAAATAAGCCGTTGGCAGCCAAATATGGTCAAAATTGACCTTCCGATCGACCGGCTAACGGTCAAATTTCTGACCGTTGCCTACCTTCGGTCGACCACCCTTATCCGAGAGTAAGGGAGCTACAGTCGGTCGACCGTACGGTCGACCGGCCTAAGAGGCTGGCTACGTGCACATGTTTGTGTAAATCGGTCGACCGGCCTGGTCGACCAACCCCTGGTCCGATCGACCGCCAGCACAAAATAGGCAGGGATAAAGGACATGAAAACTGATCTTTTTGATTCAATTAAAATCCCATAAAATCACATTAATTCCACAAAAATAAGTTCTTATAAGATCTTTGAAGAACAAATATGTCTGACTAAAATTCAACACATATTACAAACATTTTGAACCATTTTTATGATTTAGAAGTTAAGCTTAAAATCGAAAACCGTATTTTCCAAAACTTGTATTTGAAATGAAAAATCTTTTTCTCCAAAACATGTATAGATACGAAAATAAGATATTGAAACTCTTTTGAAGCATAGAGTATATGGATAAAATCCAATACACATGAAAGATATTATATCTATGTTTTTGATATGAAATCCAAAGCCGGTTAAATGAAAATCAAACATATAGAAACTTGTGTGTGTGTGAACTTGAGCATATCAACGCTATCTATCTTACACAAGATCTAAACAATACAAACTGAAGTCTTCTTGCAGAACTCTATCTCCAAGTTGACTCGATCCAAACATGATCCAACGAGGTAGACTCCAACCGAGTGCTAGATGCGATCTTGATGCGCAAGCTCGTGTAAGCTCCAAAAATACCTTTGTTGAAGCTAGACACCTATTAAGATCTTGATAGATAACTGAAACTAAATAAGCATAAGATCATTAGTACACTATAACTACATGAGTTAATCATTATCAATACTAGAGTGATGGGCCTTTGGACCAACAATGTCCCCCTGTTTGATGATGACAAAACTCATGAAGTTATATTTGCATGGATTAAAGATAAGCTTCATGAAGCTCCCCCTTAACTCAGGCATAACAATAAATAATAAAGGTATTCAATAAAGTGCATAAACTAACACCAAAACATATAACTAACACAAAATATATATGCATAAACAAGATATAAACATGCATATATAAACTCAAAATTCTCTCCAACTTTTTGTCAATTCATCAACAAAGGGGTGAAGTAAAAAAACAATCAATTGTCATATCAAAAAAAATTTGAGAAGATGTAAAACCAAAACATTTGAATCATTTCTTTAGTCAACAAAATAATGTTTAATACCAATTTAAGATAATTGATACCAATATTGAAAATGTTAGCATACACTAAAATAAACTACTTTTCATCATAAAGAGTGGGAGTAAGATACCAATTTGAAAGTGAAGACTGATACCAATTGAAAACTAAACCAATACCAATTTTACACAAAACTTGATTTAAAAACAAGAATTTTCTCCCCCTTTATGAAATACTAACGAAAATAATGCATAAGTTTGAATAAGAATCAATTAAAAAACTAATTGACATTATAAACTAAATCAAGCTTATCAATAAAAAATTTGTGCCTTAAAAAAATATTGTAAAACAAGCACAATCAAATCATATATATGGATGTATGGATATACAAATTGAAATATGAGGCATATATAAATATAGAAAACACATATGAGTATACAAATATATGAAATAATAATTATGATACCAATTGAAAAATAATGAGTATCAAGTGTATAATTCCTACGTATCATCCTTTTTATGCACAAGTTTAAAAGATATTCAATAAGGGTATACAAGGCATGGTCGCCCATCCAACCGCCCTTAGAAGGTAGGGATTTTCAAAAATCATGATTTGAAAGTAAATAGGCATAGTTTGAAAATTCTACCAATTAAAGAATAGAAACTAGTTTTAAAGATATTTTTAAAAACTATTAAGAAATCCTTCAAAATATGAAACCAAATCATACAATCCCATGAAGACATAAAAATCACATAATCATTGACACTCAAAGTCTATAAAACACATATATGCTCATGAAAATGAAGTCATGAGTAAACATCAAATATAGAGTGTAAGAATCATGTAATCAATAAAATCATGAAAATAAGGCATTTAAGCTCAAATGAAATTCCTTTACAAACATGAAAAACATAAAAGTTTAATTTTCATCAAAATAAAATAAACTTCAAGACATATGTGTGTTTTGTATAAACTACAGTATACATACATATCCAAACATAAACGAGTCCACAACAGTATATTCATGAAAGGCAATTGACTCAAGGATGTATATGTATATTTATTAGTTTAGACAAAAATAACATATACATGAAGCTAAACATATACAAAAATAGGGAATACAAGTTAGAATATAAGAGTCATCAAAATTGGGCTATACAAGTATATCTAATGGGTACAAATGAGAAATTTAGCACAAACTTATAATAATCAAATGTGGCTCACTAGTTGTACAAGTATAAGTACAAGTTTTAATGAAAAACTTCATCTAAATAAGTAATCAAAATCATGAAGTGCAAAAACCATAAACATAAATAAAAAATGACCAATCATAATGAACATTGAAACCAAAATATGCTAAAAATATTTATGTGAAAGCATGTAATCAAAATGGGAGTGACAGGTAGTTACCAAAACTAATAGGGCTCATCTCTAGGTCTTCAAACCATGGTGGTCCTCCCACCAAACATCCTCGAATGTGATGCATCCAATGTAGTGTCCATTAAGCTCAAATGCATCCACCATAAAGGCACCATTACTCTCACATTAAGTGAGAGCCCACACCTACATCAAATATAATAGGCGTAGATTTTGGTTCCCATATCTTATTGGGTCCATGGGGGTTAGCACTTTTCCTAACCCAAACATTATTATTTGCAAAATTTATAGAATTTAGTCTATCATAGCAAAATCTCGTAAGATAGCCTTTGCGGCCATAATGTGTATACACTCTAGCATATATATGAGAATGGGTGTGATCAAGGTGTACATGAGGTGTATGCCGTGAATGATATGCATGAATATGAGGTGCATGTTTCTTATGAAACATAGATTCCAAGTTCTTGTGATCCATAGCTCATTGGCTCAAAGTGGAGCCCAAATAATCTACACTCTTCTTTAACTACATATATTACTTTCAACATTAAAAGAAGATGTGGAGCATGCAATAGAAATATTTGATGATGAAGATGTAATAGCATGGCAAACATGAGAATCTAAATCATTTTTCAAAGATTTATTTTCATTTGAAATCAAATCCAATTCTTTTGAAATAGAAACAATTTTATTTTCAAGGAATCATTGGCTTTTAAAACAAAATCTAGTTTTGAAGATAAAGCCTCATTTTTCTTCAAAACATTATCACAATCATTTTTATTCTTCAAAATCTAATTTTCATTTAAGGAAAGGTCAAGTTGGGATTTCAATGAGTCCCTTTCAATTGAAATCTCATCCTTCTCTTGCAAAACCGTTTTAAGCTTAAAAAACAAGTTTTTATTCTCTTTTGTACTTTTCTTTTCAAAAAGTTTATATTTTTGAAACACGTTTTAACAAAATAATAATAGTTCTTCATTATAGCATCGACATTCATGTTTTCATAAACTGAAGAACTAGCACTATCATCTAGTTAAGTATCCGAATATACCTTAAGGGAGTCATTCCCTTGGACCATGAAGCAATGTTGGTCAGACTCTTCTCCACTAGATTTCTCCTCCTCATTGATTGGCGTTTGTAGCTCGGGAGATGTCAATATGTTCCATACTGCAAAGGCAGAATCACAATGAGAAACTATATTTAAATATTATTTGCTAAGAGATTTTCTAAGTGCCTTTAGGGCTTGTGCATTAGCCTTTTTATGCTTGCTATTGCCAAGATAAGATTCCTTGATAGCGGCAAGGTAAACATGCAAACCTAGGATTTTTAAATGAGCACACATCCTAACCTTCCATATATCAATTTTAGAGACATTAAACAAGGAAGGGTAATCCATGAGTGTGTGTAAACAATAAGTGTGCAAAAGCAAATCTTTAGATTAGCTATCCAAGATCTCACTCCTAGGTGGTTAAACCTAATATCAAGAGCGTAGGCTCTGATACCAATTGAAATTACACCTAGAGGGGGGCGAATAGGTGTAAGGCTAATCTATTAAAAAAATTCAATGCAATCTAAAATAAAATGATGCAGAATTCAAATCTAAAGCAACACACTATGTGTGACCGAAGAGTGTAGCCGAATTTTCCGTGAAGGACTCTGAACTATCTCCTCTAGATTCCTCTTAGATAAGAGTTGAGGTGCTATGTGAAGCTCTCTTGGCTTAACACAAGTATGATGTCACAATCAACACCAAGCATATATATATGATATGAGCAATATGAATCAATGCTAAATATAAAAGAGAGAGTTTAAAGAAAGTGGATCAATCGAAAAAGCTAAGATGTGTTTCGAGGTTCGAGCCACCGCTTTACGTCTCCGCCTTCGCACAGAAGGATTTTCACTAATGAGTCCACAAAGGACTTCCCACAGGGAACCTCCACCGAGGATTTGGATAATATAACACAAGGAGAACACAACTCCTCTGTCCAACAACAACTACCTCTACATAAGAGGTAAGGCACCAATGCTAAAATAACTATCACCTCTCCACAAGAGGTATAGGCACAAAGCCAACCAAACTATCACCTCTCTACAAGAGGGATAACAACCAACCAAAGCAAAGGTAAGATTTACAACTTGGTGATCTCAAGGACCACAAACCACTCTTGGTGATCTCAATGGATCACAAACACTTTCTCACCAACAAAATGATCCTAATGATAGGATAGATGTAATAGCTCAAGTTGTGAAAAAAAAACTAAGGAGTTTGGAAGATAAAATCTCAAAGAAAACTTTTTGGGAAAATAATAGATATAGATGAAGAAGAAAAATCAAAAACCAAGTTCCCAAAATCTCTTTTCTTTGAATTTCCAACCCCTGAAAATACAAATAAAAAAAATCAAACTTTTTGCTCAAAAACTTCTTTTGAATTGCTGCAAAAATACTTGTAAGATAGAAAATAAAAGCTCTCAAAATCATTATTCAAAACAGTCCAAGAAAACCCTTTTTATAGGCCTTTAAAAATAAATTCGTTGGCAGCCAAATATGATCAGAATTGACCTTCCAATCGACCGGCCAACGGTCAAATTTCTAACCGTTTCCTACCTCCGGTCGACCGCCCAGTCGACCGCCCTTATCCGAGAGTAAGGGAACTACAGTCAGTCGACCGTGTGGTCGACCGGCCTAAGAGGCTGGCTACGTGCGCATGTTTGTGCAAATCGGTCGACCGGCCCGGTCGACCGACCCCTGATCCGGTCGACCGCCAGCACAAAACAGGCAGGGATAAAGGACATGAAAACTGATCTTTTTGATTCAATTAAAATCCCATAAAATCACATTAATTTCACAAAAATGAGTTCTTATAAAATATTTGAAGAACAAATATATATGACCAAAATTCAACACATATTAGAAACATTTTGAACCATTTTTGTGATTTAGAAATTAAGCTTAAAACTGAAAACCGTATTTTCTAAAACTTGTATTTTGAAATGAA
The DNA here is from genome assembly GCA_038442645.1 of Agave tequilana. Classification (NCBI taxonomy): domain Eukaryota; kingdom Viridiplantae; phylum Streptophyta; class Magnoliopsida; order Asparagales; family Asparagaceae; genus Agave; species Agave tequilana. Next base: position 383,814 of record JAVJIF010031355.1, read on the forward strand.
AAACTCTTTTCTCCAAAACATGTATAGATATAAAAACAAGACATTGAAACTCTTTTGAAGCATAGAGTGTATGGATAAAATCCAATACACATGAAAGCTATTATATCTATGTTTTGGATATGAAATCCAAAACCGGTTAAATGAAAACCCATCATATAGAAACTTGTGTATGTGTGAACTTGAGCATATCAATACTATCTATCTTACACAAGATCTAAATAATACAAACCGAAGTCTTTTTGCAGAACTCTATCTCCAAGTTAACTCGATCCAACACGATCCAACGAGGTAGACTCGAACCGAGTGCTAGATGCGATCTTGATGCGGAAGCTCGTGTAAGCTCCAAAAACACCTTTGTTGAAGCTACACACCTACTAAGATCTTGATAGATAACTGAAACTAAATAAGCATAAGATCATTAGTACACTAAAACTACATGAGTTAATTATCTTCAAAACTAGAGTAATGGGCCTTTGGGCCAACATGAATGAATGCATAGGTACATGAAAAGAAGAAAGGGAAGGAAAATATTATCTTATGGTAGCGGTTCCGGTGATGGTCAGATTGGGCCAAGCATTGCTACCCAATCAAGATAATGTGGTAGTTAATGAAACTCACCTTTATTGACCTCTTTTCTATTTAACAGTCCCTACTATGAATATGATCATATAAGATCCTATCATGAAAATTATCCCCTTCATACGGCCAGTCTTGAAAAATCATCATGGAGTCATCATGGTCTATACCTATGTCCAACAAAAAAAATGTTACTTGGTGGATGGTTGACTTGGGCTCTAGAGTGATAGGTTCAAGAACTAATACTAAGTCGAAAAAATCTACTTTGGGTTCGAGAGTTAGTTTTGGTTCAAGAGTTGAGTCTTGATCAAAGAATTAAAATTCACATTCTTTTTCCATCAATGAAATGTAACTATCAAAATTTGGTAATTCAATTTCTAGATCTATAGGTATGGGTATAAATGTTGGATCAGAAAATTAGTCCAAATTGGGTAAGGATATCGGAGTCAATATAGATTCGAAGATAGGAACTAAATCACAAGGTTGGGGATCGGAGTCACATTTACATTTAAGTTTATTCTAATTGAATGAAAAACTTCCCAATTTGTCTAAGATTTGAAATTGGTCAAGTTCAAGTTTATGTGATGAAATGGACTCTTGGTTAAGGTCTTCAAGACACTATGATTCTTAATTTTTATCACTATGGTTAGGGAAATCAGGAATTGTCGAATATGTGTTAGGTAGAGTTTCCTAATTCTTTTATTTCATTATGTTAATCAAATGACTCATTTATGCTTCTAGCCTATTGACAGATTGAAAAAAATTATTTTCAGACAGAATCAGGTTTTCCATACTCCTAACTGAGTCCATAAGTTCTTTTTCTTATTGTGGGACTTGGAACATAGAGTAAGGATCTTGGATTTGAGAGTGTTGTGGGAATTGTGAGTCCATCATTTTTAGCTTTTGTTCTTGAGACTCAATCGTGACTTCTATACTCTTCATCACCTCAGATTTTTCTTTTATGTGTTGATCATGACTAGAAAAATTATAAGATGAATGTTGGAATGGTGGTTGACAATATGACTCGGTGGAATTATATCCCCATTGACTCTGTGAAGAGTAGTAATTATTATTCCAGTCTTGTTCATAATATTGAGACTGGGGCATGTATTGATTCGGATAAAACCAATGCGGCATACTTGGTTGGTTAATGTTATGATATGCCGGGTTGATAATATCCAAATCAAAAGAGGTCAGGGTGAAGTATGGATCATTATATGCATAGCAATGATTGTGATTGTAATCCATATCACCAAGATGTCAAAAAAATAAAAACAAAAACAAGCAAACAAACAAACAAATAAAGAAAAATCTAGTTTAAGTTAGGGTAGACCTTAGACCTAGACGATTCCTAACTGGTTTGACTGTCCACGGGGAAAATATTGCAGAATCTGGCAATAAATTAATTAGCCAGTTAGGGGCAAGATTGGTGGGAGATATCTGCACTTAAAAGCAACGGGCCTAATTAAGTCAAACCACCAGCCTTCTAGGTTTTGCCTCTCAATCCACAACCTCTGACACAGATTTGACAAGAGTCAAATTCTAATAAACTTTTTCCTTAGGTCAGTCTCCTATTGAGTCCGAGATGTCCCTAGGGCTAACGTCTGCTCAATTTTTGCTAGGCTTAGGTTAGCGAGTGAGGAGATTGTTTGTGGGCTAAGGGAGGGTAATAACTTCCCACTTTATCTTGTCTAGAGGACAAGCTCTTAAATCAATTTAGTGCAATGTGTACATGTATATGAAAAGCAACAGTTAAGCAATGTAAACAATTCAGAAGTGTTCCTATACTACATAATATGCACACGTACCTTTGCTCCAACACTCTTCAACAGTAATGTAAAATGTAAACGAATTAGACATGTGCCTAAATGTAAGTCTAAACCAGTTTTAATATTTATAAACAACCACTTTACTGTTGAATTAAATACATTATGCAAAATAAATTAATAAAGAAATCTAATATATGCAGAGGCTATATTTTGCAGTGTGAAAGTACCTGCAAAAAGATTAATTAGTAGTCCACCATAAATGCCACGAAAATATAGCTTTTGCCGCATTTGCGCAGCACAATTTTGGGCTCTGATGCTCTGCCTTCTTGGGCAGAGGCATAGAGTAACAATATATTAACTGTACCTCTTCGATTCCTGAATTCAGCCCTTGCATACAAAAACAAAGAAGAAAAGGTTAAATTGTTTAAATTAATCAAAAAAAATGAAAACTTACCATCTCTCTCCAACAACAGTGCTAAAAACATGATTGAGTTATTACCTACACACTGATTGCCAAAAAGAATACAAAGAAAAAGAGAATATGAAAAGTGTTGTGATTAGTTTTGACTCTGAATCTTTGCAATTTAACTGTGCAGCGAGGGCTATACGGGTCAAATCTCAGGAAGAGATGCGATGGAAGCGTTTTGATATTGTTGTTTTCTTACTCCTCTTTTTGTTTGGAGAACTAAAAGAAAGAGATTGGTTGAAAAAAGTTTGATTTTGATATCAATAAAGAGAAAGATCACAACTTGCTAATAATCTACTACCACAAACAAATAGTACCAACTAGAGATCATCTTCATACTAAACCCTAAATTATTTTAGGATTCAAGTAAAATACATAAGACAAATAACAAGATTCTAATTAAAATAGTACTAATTAAAATTTAACATTAAAATATCAAGACAATGATCAAGTATATATTAAGAAAAATGGTTAAAGAGTACTAGCAAGTAATTGACCTAATTATCGTCATGTACCTTCAAGATGAATCTAGGACTTAAGCCTGTATGGAATTTAATTGGATTCTCTATTCAATACTATAGGTTCATGGCGGTGATATTAGCAAGTCATGAAAAGTGGATTTAGTTACTCATGGTGGAAGAGAAACAAAACATGATTTTTGAATAAGAAGATTGCATGAAATAAAAAAGCAAAATAAAGAACAAAAAGTAAGTAAATAACAAAGAAGATATGAAAGGAACAAAAGCACTTTGTATTTATCTGTCACCTCGAATTACAATGGCTTCTCCCTTTTACAAATCTTCTTCAAAGGGCCTGTTTGGTTAAGGGTGGAAGTGAGTAAGTGAAGAAGTGAGGAAGTGGTAATAGTTCCCTTTAGAACTTGAGAATTGGTTAGTAAGTTTTATGGTGTTTGGATGTTGTTGGGAAGTGTGGTTTGGAAAATGTTATGTTTTTTCCGGTATTTGGATGGTAATGTGGAAGTGAAAGTGGAAAAGTTGACTACAAAGTTGACCGCAAAATAATATTAAATTAAAAATTAATTAAGAAAAATAAAAATTAGACTGTAATTAGAATGCAAGTGAGATTTACATAAGCAAAAAATTAACTGTTTTGTGCTACAACTTATTACAAATGAGATTTATATGACCACAAAATTAACTGTAGCACTCTGAAAGTGAGGAAAACGTTGTGTAAAGGAGAAAAGAGAGAAGGAAAAAAACTTTTTCCATTTTCCTTTTTCGGTGTTTGGATGAACAGCTGAAATGAGAAAAGACACTTCCCACTTCCTCACTTCCACCCAATTCCTTGAATCCAAACAGCCCCAAAGGAAATTCGAAACGAAAATAGATCTAAAGAAAATCCTGAGCTTGAGTTTCTGAAATGCCTCTCCTCTATTACTCTTCAGGGGTATTTATAGGAGATTCCAGTAGTAGAGTATCAGTAGAATACTCTCCCTAAATCGTCACGCCTGCCTCTACCAGAGAGCCGCGTTTCCACAGCTTTTCAGGAGAAAACATAGCAAAGTTAGGGAGTAAGGGCATGCGTTTTAGGATCTGGTTTTATCTCATCCATTCATGTGGAGATCTATCCTTAGAATCTTCATTTAAATTTTGTAGTTTAAAATAATCTTGTTTCTTAGAAAATTTAGGAAACAAGTCTTTAAATTCAAATTTTAAACTTAAATTCTCCTCCTTTATCTTGACTTGAGGATCAAGCAACCTGATTTAAATTGATTTTTGCCTTCATCTCTGATTTAGGTAGTATAATCTCTGAATGATCTTGGACTTGATGGGCTATTGAGCTTCTTTTTAACTTGTGAGCTTCTTTTAGGCTCTTTTCTTTTTTCCTTTTAATTAAGGAGGCATGCACATTACTAAATAATAAAATAATTAAATAGTTATGGTTTATAAAGAGTAAATATGAAAATGTGACTAAAACATGCACTTTTGATGAACAATCACCCTCCCGCACCTATCTTTTACTCGTCCTCGAGTAAAACAAGAAGAAGAAACAAAAAAAATTAATCTAATTTAAACAAACTCACTTTCGTAGGAATCACGGTTGCAGTTAGCATGTGCAACAAGCCGTTAAACCTCTAGGTTACCCTCGGGGACGATTTTTGTCTCGTAAGGATTTTCAATGAATTACATCCACAAAATCCATAAAGAAAGAAACATAAAGTGTTAGTGTTTTCAAAATCCATTTTTAAAAGAAAGAAAATATTTGAAATATTTTTGAGAAAATCAATTAATCTGTAAGTCTTAGGATCACTAAATTATTTATTCTTATACTTAGTCTTAATGCAAATATTTATTATTAATCTAGGTTAGGATTAAAACTGACTTCTCACTTAGTATATTATTTTACCCTATGCACCTTTGTGACCTTAAATTTTTTGACTTGGGATTCTTTAACTTCAACTTTTATGCCTTATATATCAATATATATATATATATATATATATATGTATGTATGTGTGTGTATATATATATATATATATATATATATATATATATATATATATATATATATATATATATATATGTATGTATGTGTGTGTGTATATATATATATATATATATATATATAACTTTTTTTTCTTTTTTTGAAGAAGTTCAAAGTATTACCGCTTCGTTGCCCTTTAAGCACTTCTTTTTTTAATGTATATAACTCATCTAATTTTCTTTCATGTAAGTATCAAGGCTTCTTGAGACCCTAATACCTAACTAATTCATTATTAGATGTGTTAATACATATATTATATTTATATATATTTTTCTTTTTTTATCAGACTTACCTAATTACCTTTCGTGTAAATACCAAGACTTTTTTAGACCAAAGCACCTAGCTAATTAATAATTAGATTTATATGTATATATATATTTTAAGGCACAAGAGTCATTGTTTTGAATCCCAAGTTTGTAAGTGTATAAAGTATGCATATTTCATTGATGTAAAAATCAGGACTAAATTACTTTTTCAATTTCTTCTTTTAATTCTAGAAATCAAACAAATAATCTTATTTTGATCAAGTATTAAGAATCCTAATTATGATTTTCTTATTTTTTAAAATTAACTAAATTACTTTCAAAACTAAATCAAAGTATTGTTTCTTTTTCCAAAAGTTTTTTAAAAAAAATTTGTTAGTCAAAAATTTTGTTAGTAAACCTACCTATGTTAATATGTATATTTATTTATTATTTTAATTTTCTTTTTTTTGATCATATTAATTATGTTACATGTTAGAATGTTAGCATTTAAATGTTAGACCCTCCCCCACATCTATCTCATGCATTATCCCCAATATATGAATAAATGTATGTATGCATGAAATAAAGTATTGAAGGAGGTGCATAAAAATAACATACAAAAAAATGTACAACATCATGTTTTCCCATACCTAGATCATTTTAGGTCTCATCCCCCTAGCTCGCTTCTTATCATTCCAATGGGTTCTCTTTATAGGACACATTGGGAAGGCTAATCTTTTTGTCATTTTAACTCTCTTACTTCCCAGTCTCACCTTCTTTAAGCTCTTTTTCCTCATATGTTTACATTCATTGTTCAAAAATTGATTACCATCACATCTCTAAATTGGAACTTCCTCACTGTGGATGCCTAGGAATTCTATCTCTGTTTTATACATCTTCTCAAAACTTAGATCAACACTTTCTCCTGAAGGTGTGTAATTGACCAAAATATCCCTAATCGGTTCATCCAAACACATGAGTTCTTCTTCAAAGAGGTTTTCAAAGGTTAGATCAACTGGAAATTCTTGAATTATATTCATATGCGATATCTCATTGATTAGCTCATCGAAAGTGAATACATTCAAATTGAATTTTCTTTTTTTAAAGTGGACTCTAAAATTAGGATATCCAACATATGTTTTCTCATTAATATAATCGCACTCAATCCTTAAATAATTTATCAAGAAATAGAGACTAATTTTTTATACCTTCATTTTCTTCTTCACAATTGTTCTCAATAAAATTTACCTCAAACGATTAGTTTTTTATCTTATAAGGTTGTTTTTCTAGGTTGAAGACATTGACCTCTGTAGTCATGTCTCCCAAAGTCAACCTTATAGATCCGTTCCTATAATTAATGATCGCATTTGCAGTTGCAAGGAACGACTCCCTAAAATAATAAGAGTTTGAGACTTAGCATTGGATACAGGTTGGGTCTCAAGAATAATAAAATCTACTGGTTAGATAATTCCCCAACACGGATAAGGACATCGGTAATTTCTCCTTTGAAAATTTTTATGGACCGTTCAGCTAATTGGATTGTAACTTTAGTCAGACTTAGCTCGTCCAACCTAAGTTGTTGGTAGACTGAGAAAGGGAGTAAGTTGATACTTGCTCTCAAATCAAAAAGTGCACGATTAATTATAGTTTGACCTATTGTGCAAGAAATGGTAGGAAAACCGGGATTCTTGTACTTGACAAGGATTTGATTGGACAATAGCTCACTAATGTTAGTGGCTAGAAAAATCTTCTTGGGCACATTAGTCTTTCTCTTCTTGGTGCACATGTCTTTAAGGAATTTAGCATAGTTAAGGAATTGTTGGATTGCATCAAGAAGAGGTACATTAATCTTGACTTGATTAAAAATCTCACGTACCTTATTCATTTGTGCACTTTGTTTGTTTCTAAACCTATTTGAGTAAGGTGCTATAGACTTATGCATATTTTCAGCTGACTTGTCTTTTTAAGTGTTGTCGGAGTCAAGTGGAGGTGGAGTAGGACTAGGAGAGGTGGATACTTGTGTTGAACCTGATGGTATTGACACTTGGTTATCAGCTTATTTTCCTGACCGCAATGTATGAATCAAATTACACTGGTTTCGTTCTTGAGCCTCATTGGCTTGCCTAAAGTTCCTAGGGTTTGGCAATGGTTGACTAGAAAGAGTTCCATTCTGTCTTTGACTAATTGGATTAGCTTGCTGATTGACTTAATTGTTCTTTGTCCTAAGCATGGCTTGAATCAGTGTGTCTTGGGTCTTGTTAAAGGTATCCAACTGTCTTCCAATACTGAATAACTGATTTTGGAAAGAAGGTGGTGGAACTTGATTTGAAAAATTTCATTGATAATTGGATAGTTGAAAATTATTGGAGAAGTTGGGCCTTGATTGATCATTGGTGTTTTGAGCCCATGAGAAATTTGGATGATTTTTCTACCCAAAATTGTAGGTTTGTGAATATGAATTGTTGGTGGGTTTTGCGAAGGCTGCATTCATGGGTTCAGGCTATGTTTGATGAGCAAGAAAAATAGGTCATTCTTTGAATACATGGTTCATAACTTGATAGGAAGTACTGCCCGTAGATTTGGATTGTGTTGGGCTGACTTGGTTTACCGGGGCTGGGTCCTTAGTTTTTAAGGCTTCTAGTCTTCAAGACATACTATCAAATTTAGCCTCATAAGCTGAGGATGTCTCTATCAAACGGAGACCTCTTTTTGAAGAGATACAGTTTGCAGTCCTAAACTCTTCGGAGGTAGTTCCTATTGGAGAGTTTTTTCGCTAGGTCTTCATATATTTCTACCCTTCATGTTCATCTGCTTTCAATCATCTCCCTTGACTCGTGGTTTCTAGGAGAGTCTTATTTTGATAATCTAGACCATCATAGAGAATTTGGCATAGCCGCCGCTTCTCTATGCCATAATGAGGGCATTGGACAAGAAGGTTTTTAAAATGTTCAAAATATCTTCAAAACGGTTTGTTGGGTTCCTACTTGCACTGCGTTATGTTTTTCCTTATAAGGGCGGTCTTGTGGATAGGGTAAAATTTTTTTTAGAAGACCTTTGCGAAATCATCCCAAGTTGTGATAAAGGTTTTCGTTAAGCTGTATAGCCATCTTTTGGTTATGTCCTTAAGGGCAAAGGGGACAAAACATAGCTTGATGAAATCATCTCCCAATTGTGGTATTTCATCATAACACATTCCTTCTTAAATTCTCTTATGAAGACGTATGCATCTTCGGAATCTAAACCACGGTATTTCGGGAGAGTATTTATGAGTTGTGGCTTAAGCTCAAATTTGTCATCGTCAGCTTCGGGAAGTTGAATGTAAGATGGAAGAGATGTCCTAATAGGATAGAACCTATCTTGCAAGGACATTGTTTGTGCCATTTCAAGATCGGGTTTAGGTGGAAAAATGTTTCTAGTTAATTTAGACATAGCTGGGTCTCTTTACCAAGCTGACATACACAATCAATAGCAAACAAGATCACACCAGAAAGTCAAAGTTAACGTCAACCAAGCCTATTCTAGGGTAGACTTAGACCTAGACGACTTCTAACTTTAGATTATCCGTAGGAGGTATATTGTCGAATCACGAGTTAATTGGCCAGGTAGGTGGCAAGATCAGTGGGAGGTATCCATCAAAGATTGGCCTAATTATGCCAAACCACCAACCTTTAAGGTTTAGCCTCTCAATCCCCTACCTAGTCACCAATTCGACAATAGTCAAATTCGAACAACTTTCTCCTTAGGTCAATCTCCTAGTGAGTCTGAGAAGTCCTTGAGGCCAATGTCTATTCAAAGTTTAGATTAGGCTTTGGTTGAGTACAAATGAGATGTTTGTGGGCCAAGAAAGGGTAATGACTTTCCTACCTTATCTTGTTAGGGGTTTTGCCCTTAAGTCGATTTTGTGCAAGTATACAAAATAATGGAATAGTATAACTGAAAGTAATTAAATCACCACAAGAGTTTTCTAATTTAGATGTTATGCAGACTTACCTCGATCTCCAGTATTCTTCGACAGTAATTGAAAATTTAAAATAAAAATAGACGAATGCGTAGATGCATATCTATCCGGTTTTTAAATTTCAATCACAAGTTACTGTTATTATTAGAAACAGTATCCAGATAGGTTACGGTAAAATCTAACAACTGCAGTAGATACAAAACTCAGGTTCAATAACTACAAGAGAAAATAGAACCCTAACTCACTAGGATTGCTGCGTTTTCGCGTCTTTAGCTGCGTTTGCGCGGCTTTCCTGAGGCTTTTGGTGTTCTGCCTTCTAGGACAGTGGCATGTAGTACTTCTAATCCTTTGCAGATGCCAACTTCCTGTAATTGTTCCTGTATACAGAAACAAAGAAGAATTGCGTTAGAAAATAATGTATATTGTTCCCTCCCCGGCACGGCGCCAAAATTTGATTGCCAAAAAGAATACAAAGAAAAAGAAAATATAAAAAGTTTATGTGATTGGTTTTAACTCTGAATCTTCAATTTAATCATGTAACGAAGGCTATAGGGTCGAGCCTCAGGAAGAGATGCGATGGAAGTGTTTCAATATTATTGTTTCCTTAAACATTCTTCTTTTGTTTAGAGAACTTAAAGAAAGAGATTGGTTGAAAGAAGTTTGGTTTTGATATCAATGAATAGAAAGATCACAACCTGCTAATAATCTGCCACCATAAACAAATAGTACCAACTAGAGATTACCTTCACGCTAAACCCTAAACATGATAAATTACTCTAGGATCCAAGTAAAACACATAAGACAAATAACAAGGTTCTAATTGAAATAGCACTAATTAAAATTTAACATTAAAATATCAAGACAATGGTCAAGTATAAATTAAGAAAAATAGTTAGAGAGTAAAAGTAAGTAGTTGACCTAATTATCATCATCACGTAACTTCAAGATAAAACTAGGGTTTAAGCATGCATGAAATTTAATTGGGTTCTTTATTCAATACTATAGGTCCATGGTGGTAATATTAGCGAGTCATGAAAAGTGGATTTAGTAACTCATGGTGGAAGAGAAACAAAGCAAACAAAGCATGGTTATTGAATAAGAAGACTGCATGAAATAAAGAAGCAAATAAAAAATAAAAAGTAAGTAAATAACAAAGGAGATATGAAAAGAACAAAAGCACCATGTATTGATTTGTCACCTCGAATTACAATGGCTTCTCCTTCTTACAAATCTTGTTCAAAGTAAAAAAAAACTAAAAAATTACGATGAAAATTTGAAAAAAAATAGATTTAAAGAAAACCCTGTGCTTGAGCTTCTGAGATGCCTCCCCTCTGTTGCTTTTCAGGGGTATTTATAAGGAATTCTAGTAGTAGAGTCCCAGTAGAATACTCTCCCCAAACCGCCATGCCTAACTACACTAGAGAGCCGCGTTTCCGCGGCTTTTCAGATGAAAACGTAGTAAAGTTAGGGAGTCAGGGCTCGCATTTTGGGCTCTGACTTCATCTCGTCCGTTAATGTGGAGATTTATCCTCAGAATCTTCATTTGAATTCTGGAGTTTAAAATAATCTTATTTCCTTGATAACTTAGGAAACAAATTATCTATAAATTCAAATTTTAAACTCGAATTCTCTTTTTTTATCTTTGACTTAGGGATCAAGCAACCTAATTTAAATTGATTTTCTCCTTCATCTCTGACTTAGGATAGGATAATCTCTGAATTATCTTGGGTTTGATGGGCTCTTGGGCTTGTCTTTAACTTGTGTGGCTTCTTTTAGGCTCTTTTATTTTCTGTTTTTAATTAAGGAGGCATGTACATTACTAAATAATAAAATAATTAAATAGTAATGCTTTATAAAGAATAAATATGAAAATATGACTAAAAATATGCACTTTTGATGAACAATCACGCACAGAAAATACAAAATTTCAGAATTGATAATAGATAGTGCTAGGTACTTAATACAACCGCTATAGCAAGTGGCCATGTGGGTCGTGATTCACAAGGAGGGACTAGCGATAAAAGCATTTTAAGTAAGTTCGTTTCTTTTTGAGTTTACAAAAATATTTTTATTGTTCTTCTCAATTTTTAGAAAAATAAAATGAAAATTTAAGTTAATAGAAGATGGATAGATAAAAGAAGGTGATTGTGGAGTTATTGTTTCATAATCTAAGTTAAAAAAAGAACAAAAATGATAAAAGAAGAGTGGCTTTGGAGTGAAATTCTAAACTAAAAATTAACCAAAAGAAACTAAAAATTTTACATACCTCTTCAGTGCTCATTTACCTTGAATCCGTTGCTATAACTTACCGTGTCATTGAAGGCGATCGATTAAGCATAGCGTGTAAGGTCTTCTCCGTTCCCAATTTATACTATGAATAAAAAGGCAAGCTAAACTAATAAAGGAATGGTTGTTCATCACTATAGACCATCAAGGGCACTTGCAATGGCGAAACAGTCTTGAGGATATTGGATTCACTTGGATTACAAACGCATAAGAGGATAGTAAATGAAAACACGAGTAAAGTAAAATACAACTTTTGGTTCAATAAAATAACAATGAAAGAAAAGAGAAACTTACACTGGTGTCATCCTTAGTACAAGCTTCATTCTTGTTCTCCCATGAAACTCTCTCAGTTACATGAATAAAATGAAAAATTACATTACTAAAAATCTTATTCTATTCTTCTCTGCTAAATCGTTCCCTCTGTACTGAGAATTTTGCAATATTTACAGCAAAAATGAACTAAAGAGAGAAGTATACAGATATAAGGAGTAAACGCTTCCTGAGATTTTGTAGGATTGCCGTGAAAACGTGGCAGATTGCCGTTAAAATACAGCTATGACCGCGTTCTCGTTGCCTGGGTGTTGCCAGGTAGCCATGATGAGTGGATTCGAATGGCAAGTGTACTAATCATTTTCAAGTAATATAATACTGAGTAGAGTATCGTTCCCACGAGGATTGTTGTTCAAGTACCAACTTAATCTTTCCTAGTTCTATTTGAATAAGCAATTTAGTTGGAAGATGTTGTAACTTAACTATTACTAAAAAGTTTATTTTAATTATGAAAAGAACAAGGGTAATAATTTTAGTAATCGTAATCAAATAAAATATTATGCTTGTGCTAATTCATCCTATTCATGCTGACAATCAGAATTCCTTATCTGAATCAGTACTTTTTCTCGAACAATACAAATTCTATTTTCTAAATCTAGAATGCACAATCTCTCGATCTAGTAGATTGCTAGTCAAAAGATGCATAAAGTGTGATGGATATTCCTACTTGACTGCACAACTCTTACGTCTTAACGTTTCGGGTTATGGTTCTTAATCTAAGAATTTTTTGCTAAGTATCTCCTCTCGAACTCTAACCTAGCCTTCTGATTAATTGTGCGCACTAATTATAACATAAAGCATAAGATTTAATAGCTTTGCATATAAAAGATTTAAACTTTATAAAACATATAGGAGAATTTGCACAAAACATAATCTTATATCATCATTACAATTCCTACATCATGCCCCTAGTTATGAAAAATTAGTTCATAACTAAGAAATAGAACACATTATAATATTTAAAGAGATCATGGAAATTAAAAAAAAGTAAAAGAAAGGTAAGAAAGCACCAATAAAGATGAAGCCTTGACGAAATTCCTGCTGAAAGTACTTTGAAATTTAATGGCTAACAATATAATTTTATTAATTTTCGCTCAAAATAAAAGCAAGAATAAAAATTATATATTGTACAAGAGGCTTGGTGGCGCTTATATAGAACAGAGAGCAGTAAAACCCAAGTCGAATACAAAAACCTAAATTTCTTAATTTACATGAATTTCTGGTAAAATATTATTCTAAGCCCCGCTAAAGTTCGGCCAGTGGCCGAAAATTTGGCTGGCTGATCAAGCTTCTTGCTGTATTAGCGCTCCACTTTTTAACTCGTGTTGACTTATGAGTTGGTATTCCCGCTGACTGGTCTATGGCTTCATGGCCGAAATATACGGCTGGGTGGCCGATCTCTTAGTCCATTTCTGTCCCAGATTTTTGTGAAATTTCTGATTTTATGTGAAGGCCTGTTAAGATGTTCCATCTCTATTTCAGATCTCTAGTTCTGCATTTCTTTTGTTCATTTGATATCGCCAATTTGTCAATTTTCGCTCTTTTTCTTCTAATTTTCTCTTGACCTAAAATCTGCAAAATAACACTAACAAAATACTGATGCAGCACTTAATATGGAAAATAATTGGCATAAAAAGTGATGTATTACATGTATATAAATCACACTCATCACACCCCCATACCTACTTTTTGCTAGTCCTCGAGCAAAATTCTTGTCTAAAAGAAAAAGAAAACTAAAAAAATCCTAAAAAAATCCTAATCCACTTTCGTAGGACTCACGATTGCACTTAGCATGTGCAATAAGTCATTAAACCCCTAGGTTACCCTAGTGGACGAGTGTTATCTCGTGAGGATTTTCAGCGAATTACGCCCACAAAATTCGGTGAAAGAATTTAATGTTGGCCCAGAGGCCTTCCACTCTAGTTTTGATCATGTAGTTATGTTTACTAATAATCTTATGATGTTTAGTTTCAGACCTCTAACCAAGATATTAGTAGGTGATTAGCTTCAACAAAGGTGTTTTGGAGCTTCTCACAAGCTGATTCAAGAGCCCGAGTGTCATGTTCATACCTAGCACTCGTTGGAGTTACGCTCGGTGGATCACGGTTTGGATCGAGTCGATTTAGAGACGGCGCTCTTCAAGAAGGCTTCGGTACATAGTTTAATTTTTTTTATTTTAGATCCATTGTAAAGATTAGATAGTGTGATATGCTCAAGTTCACAATACGCAAACGTTTCATGTTTTAGTATTGGTTTTCAGTTTTGGTTTAACCGATCTTGGTTTTTATGAATAGATAGTATCAATACAAGTTTACATTGTTTAATGTATATTAGATATGTTCTATATACATGAATACTTCAACTATTTAAATAAACTTAGTTTGATAGTCTATTTCAAGAGTTTGGAGTTTTGGTATTTTAACAAAACTTATTTTGGAGTTTAAGTCAAAAATATTGATATATATATATATATATCTTTCATATATATATATTGGATTATATCCATATACCACATGCTTCAAGTTGTTTCAAATATCATGTTTTTGTATTTGGATGAGTTTTGAACAAAACGAATTTTCAATTCAAAAATTCAAGTTTTGGAAAATACGGATTTTGGTTTTCGATAAAATTTCCATAACACAAAAATAGTTCAAATTGTTTGAAATATGTGTTGAATTTTTTCACACATGTTTGTATATCAAAGTATTATGCTAAAACTATTTTTGTGAATTTTTAGAGATTTTATGGGATTTAATTGGTAATTAAAAACCTTGTTTTTAAATCCCTTAACAGCCCTACCAGGCTCTGGCGGTCGACCGCACCGGTCGACCGGACCAGGAGCCCGACCGGATGTGCACAAAACGTGCCACAAGGCCATTTGGTTTGGCCGGTCGACCGTGCGGTCGACCGACTGAAGTATCCTTACTCTCAGGTAAGGACGGTCGACCGGGCGGTCGACCGGAGGTTGGCAACAGTCAAATTTCGACCGTTGGCCGGTCGATCGGCCGGTCGACTGGATGGTCAAATCTGACCATAGTTGGCTGCCAACAACTAGTTTTTCAAAGAGGCTATAAATTGGGTATTCTCTTAATAGTTTTTAACAAGTTTTTGAAGAGCTTATTTTTTGATCTTACTAGTATTTTTACAGCAATCAAAAAGAAGTTTTGGACTCTAAAGTTTACACTTGATTTGGTGTTTTTTTTTAAGGTTTGGAAAATCAAAGAAAAGTGATTTTGGGAAAAGTGTTTTTGATTCAAATTCTTCATCCTTATTTCTAGTTTTTCCCAAGAATTTTCTTTGAGTATTTATTTTCCATTCCTTTGGTTTTTCTCACACTTGAGCTTGTCATTCTATCCTATCTATAGGATCTTTGTTTTTGTGGGAAAAGAATTGGTTTGTGGTCTTTTGATCACTAAGTTGTAAACCCTCCTACTTTGTATTATCCCTCTTGTGTAGAGGTTGATTTGTGGAGTGGTGGCTTTGTGCCCTATCCCTCTAATGGTTGATTGGTTGTTTGGCTTAGTGCCCATCCCTCAAGTTGTGAGGTGATTGATTTTGTGGTGGCTTTATGCCTAGCCTCTAAGTGTAGAGGTTGCTTTGGTTGAGAGAGGAGTTGTGTACTCCCGTATTATATTTGCCCCAAATCCTCAGTGGAGGTTCCTTGTGTGGGAGTCCTATGTGGACAAATTAGTGGATTGGAAATCCTTCTGTGTGAAGCAGGGACGTAGAGCTGAGTGCTCGAACCTCGAAACAAATCTCGTTGTTTGCATTTGATCCGTTGACTCTAAACTCTCTCTCTATTACTTTGTGCCTTGCATCATTTCATATTGCTTATTCATTATATGCTTGGCTTGTTTGTGTGTGCCTCACTTGTGCTTAACCACAAGAGCTTCATATAGCGCCTTAACTCTTATTCAGATGAATCAAGAGGAGTTAGTCCAGAGCCCTTCACCGGGAATTCGGCTACACTCGTTGGTTGCATTAAGTGTTGTTGCAATTAAGTTTTTAATTTCCGCATTTTGTTCATTAGATTAGCCGTACACCTATTCACGCCCCCTCTAGGTGTACTTTCATTTAAAAGATAAGAAGAGATTAAGATAAAAAGAATAACTAAAATTAAATATAACCAAAAATAAAGAAAATAAAATAATAAATAAAAATAAAAAAAGACAAAATATTTTTGGAGTGGTAAGCGTCACTAATGAATAAGTTCTTTAGTAATCATAAACTCTCATTATCAAGTTCAATCTCTTATCAAGAATTCTATCATCTAATTTGTAGAGATTTTCAAATCTTAGCCTATATCACCATCCTTCCTAGGTTTTCTGATTCTATGCATCTTTATAAATGTGTATAGTTTTTAACTTGGGATTTTGATTCAAACTTACATGCTTAATTTTTTTATTTTTATAGAAGTTTCGTAGTATTACCACTTCGTTGCCCTTTAAGCACTTCTTTCTTTCTTTCTTTCTTTCTTTTCATATTTATAACTAATCTAATTCTCTTTACTGTAAATATCAAGGCTACTTGAGGCCAAGATACCTAACTAATTGATCATTAGACTTGTTAATATATATAACTTTAACTTTTTTTTTCAACTTACCTAACTATCTTTCATGTAAATACCAAGTCTTCTGGAGGCCAAATTATCTAGCTAATCAATAATTAAGTTTATTTCTAATGTGTAAGTGTAGAAAAGATGCATATTCACATGGACAAATTCCAGATGATATTCAATTTTCAGATTTTTTATCTCTTCTCAAAGAATTAAGGAATCTATCAAACTAATATTCCTTATCCAATTCAAATTTTATGGTTACTAAATCCCTTACAACTAGGTCAACTTACTACAAAAAACTTTTTTTTATAATAAAGAAAGAAATAACAAGAAAAATCCTACTATACAACTCCCCTTAAGCACGCCTCCATTTCTTTCCCATGCTACTACTACCTCCTTCAGAATGTATCCTCCTAAAATGTATCTCTTCAATTTTTTTCTTCTTCTACCTCTTTATCAACTTATATGTTCTTTTTATCCCCTCCCAAATTAAATGCATAAATACATGATTATTTTCGGGTGGTTGTTGATTAAAAAATTCATCATCTTTCTCTTTTAATTCATTAGATAAAGATGATGCAACGGAGACATGTTCTTTTAGCATGGAAGGTACCCAATCCATTTGCACTGAAGCATTATAAGATGAAGAAATAGTTGCAACTTGAATACTATTTTTATCTTTTATAGCATGATTAAATTCATCTTCAAGCATCCATTCCTTACAAATTTGTGTGACAAGAATTGGTAGTGGCATAAAGATCTTTCGTTTATCTTTAGCGCTAGCAATGGTGTCCAATAGTGTGTAGCACATGCAAAAATATTTTTTCTTAGTCATCAAAATGTAGACAATATGTAAAATTTAGTTGTAAAAGGATGAAACATGTGATACACTCAAGACATTACGATTTAACCATCTACATAATGCATACACATTCCTATATACTATTTTAGCGCTAATGCCAATCCCTTGAGGTACCTTGAAATGTTCTCCCATTAAATGCATGTAGTTTCCTTGGTTCCCGGGTTCTTGAGTCCCTCTTTTTACAATAGAAATACCCGTTAGTTCGAAAATAGTCTGTAAATGCAAGATTTTCATCATCCCTTCCAATTTACTTCAATTATTTCTTGATTTTTTTCAGTGTTATTTTATGAAAATCTATCATGAAACTCTTGTACTAGGGTAGGAATATATAATTCATAAGTATTAGAATACAACAGATAATCCCAATTTCTGGCCCTTATTTGATCCAAAATATACATCCCAAATGGTTCGAATACAAGAAAAAAGTTGTGCTTAGCAAAAATCTTAGACATGATGAACTTGAAAAAACTGAGAACTGTAAAAGAGAGAAAATAGAGCACTTACTGTCTCTGAAAAATTCAGGGGAAAGTTTCTGCCAAAGTTCGGTTACCTGTTTAAAATTTTGGCTACCTGGCCGAATTTTTGTTTCAAACTTCGCGGACCTGGTCGCTGAGGTCTCTGGAACTCCTTCTCCTGGCTATAGAAAGCTCTGGTTTGAGAAGTTGGACTCATATTTTTGAGAAATAAAAGAAGGTTGAAGTTAGTTTATATAGAAAATGTATATACACTTTTCCTAAAGCTACCCTTTATTTAATTTCAAATTCAAAATTTGAATCCTAAAAGATCTTGGAAACTGTATTCTCTTGAGAAGAGATGAGGGAGTTTTGAAATTCAAATTTTGAAAAAATTTTGAAAAATTTTTAAAATTTTTAAGAGGATGAAATAAAGAAGATAAAAATAAAGAAAGGATAAAGTTAAAAAAAATTTAAGAAAAGATTTCAAAAAAATTCAAAAAGAAGATTTGACCTTCCCCCATACTTAAATTGTGCTATGTCCCCATGCACAAAATCCGGATTGAGAATCACCACAAAATTTTCAAATTTGAACAAGAAATCCATTTTTAAATCAGATCTTGATTTATCACAAAACAATTCAATTTTGGAAAATATATATCTCTAGAACTAATCCAGAAAAAAATATATTATGGAAAGTGTACACCTGAAAGATTCATGATCAAATGCCTATTAGAGTTCAGCTGGATGGCAAAACATTCGGCTGCCGGGCCGATCTTCTGGTTCTTTAATGCTTTGTCTTCTGGTACTCATATTTGTGGTGATTTTATGATTCATCTGGGGATATTGAATCAGTCTACAGAGAGGGGTGCCTAACATACAAAGACATAAGTTAGTACTAAAGAAAATTAAAATAGAAATAAAATAAAAGTAAGCTAGAAAACTTGGATTGCCTCCCAAGAAGCGCTTTAAATTATAGTCATTAGCTAGACTTCCTGCTGCATGTTTAAGGTGCTTCATGAATGTGGAAGAAAACGTTGTGTTTGGTGAAGTAGCCTCCCATGTATGGTTTGAGTCATTGGCCATTTTCTTTGAACGTCCCCTTTGTCGGGCTATGAATTTCAATTGCCTTATGTGGTAATACTTGAGTTATCTCAAAAGGATTCGACCATCCTAAGTGTAATTTGTCTGAAAATAGATAGAGGCGAGAATTGAAGAGTAGTACTTTCTGCCCCTTTTTGAAATCTCTTGTCATAATATGCTTGTCATGCCATTGTTTGGTCCGCTCTTTGCAGATCCTTGCATTCTTATAAGCATTGTTGCTTAATTCTTTTATCTCATTGAGTTGCAACATTCTTTTCTCTCCCGCCACTCGCATGTCAAAATTTAGTAATTACATTGCCCAATAAGCCTTGTGTTCCAACTCAAGTTGAAGGTGACATGCCTTACAATAGACCAATCGATAGGGGGACATCCCTATTGGTATCTTGAACGCAGTCCGATATGCCCATAAAGCATCATTGAGCTTTACTAACCATTCACATTGTGACATGTTAACCGTTTTCTCCAAGATGCGAAACTTCCACTTGCTTGTTTGTGGGTGGGATGGTGTAGCCACACGGTGTTTTACTCCATATTTAAGCAAAAGTGTCTTAAAATGGTGATTGCAAAAGTGCTTTCCACCATCACTAATGATCGCCCTTGGTATTCCAAACCGTGTAAAGATGTTTTTCTTTAGGAATTTTATCACTGCCCGTGCAACATTAGAAGGTAAAACAACGACTTCTACCCATGTTGAAACATAATTAACTGCCACTATGATATACTGATTAGAGAATGAGGATGGAAAGGGGCCCATGAAATTTATACCCCCCACATCAAACAACTCAACTTCAAGGATGTTGTTTAGAGGCATCTCATTACGCCTGAAAATATTTTTCATCCTTTGACAGGCATCACATTAACATAAGCATAAGCATAAGCATAAGCATCCTTAATAGCGTAGGCCAATAAAATCTTGATTGTAATACCTCTGTTGCTATCTTGGTTGCACCAAAATGACCCCACTTCTCTAGTGTGGCAATGGTGCAGAATGCTTTCCATTTCATTCTCGGGCACACACCTTTATACAATTTGATTCACACAGTATTTGTAGAGAATTGGATCATCCAACTTGTAGTATTTAACATCTGCTAGAAACTTTTTCTTGCCTTGGTATAAAAGATCAAGAGGAAAGACACTACATGCTAAGAAATTTATGAAAGAGTATACCAAGGTGGTGAATTAGCAGTGATACTTAACAAATATTCATCAGAAAACGCATTGTCAATGAAAAATTTGTTGGAGTCCTCCTATTCATACTCAATGCGGGAAAGATGGTCTGCTACAAGATTCTCCACCCCCTTCTTATCTCGAATTTTCAAATCAAACTCTTGGAGTAGCAAGACCCATCTTCTCAACTTTGGTTTGGCCTCTTTCTCTGCAAGCAAATACTTGAGGGCAGAATGATATGTAAATACAACAACTTTGGATTCAATCAGATAAGAACGAAAATTTATCAAAAGCCATATTACAGCAAGCAATTCTTTTTCCATTGTTATTTAATGTCTTACTTGCATAGTACACTACTTGACAGATCTTCTTCTGTCTTTATCCCAATACAGCTTCTAGTGCATAATCACATTACTTCAAAGGGTAGACTCCAATCTGGTGCCACTATGATTGGTACAGTGATCAACTTCTCCTTCAATAACTCGAACGCCTGCAAATAATCATTGAAAAAGTTAAATGGTGCACCTTTCATTAATAAATTGCACAAAGGTTTTCAATTTTAGAGAAGTCCTTGATAAATCGTTAATAAAATCCTACATGCCCTAGAAAGCTTCTCACGTCTCTCACATTTGTTGGAGGTGGTAGCTTTTCAATGGTTTCAATCTTTACACGGTCACCTCAATTCTGTTTTCAAATATATGATGTCCAAGCACAATTCCTTCTTTCACCATAAAATAACATTTCTCCTATTGAGGACCAAATTTGTATCTTCGTATCTCTGCAAAACTAGATTTAAACTAGGTAGACATGTATCAAAAGAAGGACCAAAAACAGAAAAATCATCCATGAGTACTTCTATTATTTGCTCAGCCATATCGTGAAAGAGAGCCATCATGCACCTTTGAAATGTTGCTGGTGCATTGCAAAAACCAAAAGGCATTTTTTTGTAAGTGAATGTACCATAAGGACATGTGAAAGTTATCTTTTCTTGGTCTTAAGGTACTATAGCAATTTGGTTATATCCTGAATACCTATCTAGAAAACAATAATATGCATGGCCCGCAAGTCTCTCTAACATTTGATCAATGAAAGGTAATGGAAAATGATCCTTATGGGTTGCAGTATTAAGTTTCCTATAGTCCATACACACTCTCTACCCTGTGATTGTCTTAGTTGGTATTACCTCATTATTATCATTTTTAATAACTATGATGCCTCCTTTCATTGAAACCACTTGAACAAGACTGACCCAATTACTATCAGAAATAGGATTGATCATGTCTGTGTCAAGAAGTTTCAACACTTCTTTTCTTACTACTTCCTTTATTGCTGGGTTTAAGCGATGTTGAGGCTGAATCGAAGGTTTATAATTCGCCTCCATCAAGATCTTGTGCATACAAACTGAAGGGCTTATACTTTTTATATCCATAATTGTCCAACCAATCGCTGTTTTGTGATCTCTTAGACACGCAAGAGTTTCTCTTCCTTGTCACCTGTCAAAGAAGAAGAAATAATTACTGGTAGTGTAGAATTTTCACCTAAAAATGCATACCTTAAATGTTGTGGTAACTCCTTGAGCTCTAATTCTGGTGCATCCAGAATGGATGATGGAGCTGGTGTGGTACTTGCTCCAAGCTCTTCAATCTATTGCCTCCTATACTTAGGCAATGATGTTGTTACTTTCAAGTAGTTCTACCTCCCTCCTTTCAAAATCATCCTCAGTGATGGCTGCTGAATGAATGAGGCATGCCTCAAGTGGTAATGTTGGGCTCTCATTCTCAAACACTTTTGTCATCACCTTTTCAATTATATCAATATAATGATATTCATCATGGTTGGAGGGATATTTCATCGTCTCAAAGATATTGAATGTGACTTCTTCATCTTGCATACGAAGAGTTAATTTTCTCTATTGCACATTTATTAATGTATTGCCCGTTGCAAGAAATGGACGTCCCAAAATGAGAGGTACTTTCTATCCTCCTCCATGTCGAGTACGATAAAGTCAGCAGGGAACTAGAGCTTTTCCACCTTTACTAGCACATCTTCAATTACTCCTCTAGGGTATTTGATGAACCTGTCAGCCAATGATACGTTAGTTGGTTTTGGTTCTTCTAACCCCAGTGTCCTGAGCATAGAACGATACATTAAATTAATACTGGCACCAAGATCATATAAGGCTTTTTTAAAATAAGAATTTCCTATGGTGCAAGGTATAGTGAAACTTCTTGGATCGTTAAGCTTTAGAGGAAGCTTGTTTAGCAGTAGCACTGCATTCTTCATTCAACATTACTGTTTATGATCCTCAATTTTTCTCTATTTCTTAGGATCTCTTTCATAAATTTTGTGTACGTGGGCAACTGTGCTAGGACCTCTGCAAAAGGAATGTTAATATGCAATTTTTAAACATATTTAGAAATTGAACAAACTGCTTATCTATAGTCCTTTGCTTGTGTTTCTGGGGGAATGAAGGGGGGGATATATGGCTTGATAACTGACTTCTCTATAGGACCTCGCAGAGCCTGAGAATCTCTCAGAGTTTGGATACCTGTAGAAGTTTCGGCTGGCTGGCTGAATTTTGGCTCTATATATCTTTTGCCTTCCTCTCTTTTTCTGAGTTTTCATCTCTAATGTCTGTTGGAGCAAGGTTTTCTTCTCTGGAGACTTGGTCCAGTGCTAGGACTTTTTCACTTCTTAACGTGATCGCCTTGACGTTTTCTTTAGGATTTACCTCCGTGTTGCTTCGTAACGATCCATGTAGTCTTTTGGATAGCAGGCTGGAAATTTGACTCATCTGCACCTCTAGGTTATGAATTGAACCTGCTTGGCTCCTTAGGTTGGTATCTGTGGTGGTCATGAATGTTTGTGTAGCTATTGCATTGTCTCCTCTAGGCCTGGCTTCTTCTCTTGTGGTGGTGGTTGAAAGTACACCTAGAGGGGGGGGTGAATTGTGTACGGCTAATCTAATGAACTAAATGCGGAAATTAAAACTTAATTGCAACAACACTTAATGCAACTAACGAGTGTAGCCGAATTTCCAGTGAAGGGCTCTGGACTAACTCCTCTTGATTCCTCTGAATAAGAGTTGAGGCGCTATATGAAGCTCTCGTGGTTAAGCACAAGTGAGGCACACAAACACACAAGCATGTATAAGATATGGCAATATGAATCAATGCACAAAGTAATAGAGAGAGTCAATGGATCAAACGCAAACAACGAGATTTGTTTCGAGGTTCGAGCACCCAGCTCTACGTCCCCGCCTTCACACAGAAGGATTTCAAATCCACTAACTTGTCCACACAGGACTCCCACACAGGGAACCTCCACCGAGGATTTGGGGCAACTACAACCGAGAGTACACAACTCCTCTCTCAATTACAAAAACCACCTCTATACTTAGAGGCTAGGCACAAAGCCATCAATATTAACCTCACAAATGAGGGATAGGCACGAAGCCAATATAAACACAATCAATCTCTCACTAGAGGGATAGGGCACAAAGCCACCACTCCAAAATCAACCTCTACCCAAGAGGTATAACACAAAATAGGAGGGTTTACAACTTGGTGATCAAAAGACCACAAACCAATTCTTTTCCACAAAAACAAGGATCCTATAGAAAGGATAGAATGATATAGCTCAAGTGTGGAAAACAAAGTGTTTTGATCAAAGAAAATCACTTGGGAAAAAATACCAAATAGATATAGAATTTTTAGACCAAAAACCAATTCCCAAAAGACTATTTTCTTTGAAATATAAAACACTTTAAAACAAATTAGAGAATGGGAATTTGAACTCAAAACTTTTTGCTTAAAACACTAGAAGAGATCTGGAATTTTTCACTCTAAAAATCTTAGAGAAAACCTCTCTTAAATGGGGTATTTATAACCCCTAGAAAATTTTGCCCGTTGGCAGCTGACTAGGCCAGAAATGGCCTTCCGGTCGACCGGCCGGTCGACCGGCCAACGGTCAAAAAACTGACCGTTGAGCCTTCTGGTCGATCGCCCGGTTGATCGGGCCCTGAACCAGAGAGCAACGGCTCTCTGGCCGGTTGACCGCCCGGTCGACCGGGGCAACCCGAGAGTGGGTTGCCTTCAGTCGGTCGACCGCTCGTCGATCGGCCTAAGGGGCTGGCAGCGTGCACGTTTGTGTGCACGTCCAGTCGACCACTCCGGTCGACCGGCTTCTGGTCCGATCGACCATGCGGTCGACCGCCAGAGCCTGGCAGAAACAGTTTAGGGACCGAAAAACTTGATTTTTATTAGTCAAATAAATCTCATAAAATTTCTAAAAATCCACAAAAATAAGTTCAGTATAATACATTGATATGCAAACATGTGTGAAAAATTTCAACACAAATTTCTAACTTTTTGAACCATTTTTGTGACTTACAAATTTTGCCGAAAACCAAAAACTGTATTTTCTAAAACTTGGTAAAACTTGGATTTTTCAAATGGAAATTCGATTTTTCCAAAACTCATCCAAATACAAAACATGATACTTAAACAACTTTAGGCATGTTGTATATGGATATAATCCAATATACATGAAACATATATGTATCCATGTTTTTGATATTAAATCCGAAAATATGTTTTGTTAAAACACAAAACTCCAAACACATGAATAGGTATATCAAAATAAGTTTGTCTAAGATATGAAGCATACATGTATATAGAACATATCTAATATACATTTAAACAATGTAAACTTATATTGATGCTATCTATTCATGAAAACCAAGATCGGTTAAATCAAAATCGAAAAACCAAAACATGAAACTTAAACAAGTGTGTGTTGTGAACTTGAGCATACCACACTATCTAATCTTTACACATGGTTCTAAAATAAAAACTAAACTATGTACCGAAGTCTTCTTGACGAACTCCGTCTTCAAGCCGACTCGATCCAAACCGTGATCCACCGAGCTTGACTCCAACGAGTGCTATATATGAACTTAATGCTTGGGCTCTTGAATCACCATGAGAAAAGCTCCAAAAACATCTTTGTTGAAGCTAATCACCTACTAATATCTTGGTTAGAGATCTGAAACTAAACATCACAAGATTATTAGTAAACATAACTACATGAGTTAATCATCATCAAAACTAGAGTGGAAGGCCTCTGGGCCAACAATCTCCCCCTTTTTGACAAAACTCATGGAGTTATATATGCATGGATTAAAGTTAAGCGTCAAAGAATCTCCCCCTTAACTCATGCATAGCAATAAAAAATAAATATATGCAATGAATATTAAACATGACAATGCATAAATATGCATAAAACAAGCTTTTGATACCAAATACAAAACATGCTCTTGATACCAAACATGAAATGCATCAGCATTCATAAAACAAGCTCTTAATACCAAAATAAATTATTTCTTCTTTTCATAAACATGTTCTTTAAATAATGCTCTTGATACCAATAAAAACCAAACTATGCTTATAAAACAAACACTGTTGATACCAATACTTGATAGTAATATAAAAACATGCATAATCATAAAAACATGCATATAAACTCAAATACTTCTCCCCCTTTTTGTCAATCATCAACCAAGGGGTCAAAAAAGAAATCAAACATGATGCCAATTAAAAGAAATATATCGATGTAGTGCATCATGATACCAATTGAAAGTGAACACATAAAAATTTTTTAAGAAATGCCAATTGAAAGTAAAAGAGGCATTGAAAACAAATCTTAAGGAAACCAATCAAAATTTGATACCAAAATGAAAGATATATATATAATCTTGATTACAAATTCTTTCTTGATACCAATTGTAAGTATTTATCATTTTGAACATATGATACCAAATTAAAATCAATATTAATTTTTCAACCATTTTTCATCATAAAGTATGGAGTGAAAATCAAAGGTAAATCAAAATACCAGTAGAAAGATAAATACGAATTTTCTCCCTTTTATGAAATATTAAATAAAATGATGCATAAGCTTGTATAAGTACCAATTGAAAACAAATCAATTGAAATATGATATGCATTAAGGAAATCAAGCTTAGCATAACCAAGATTTGTGCTCAATGGTATAGAGATATAATAAGCACAAATAAAGCATATATATGTATAAAAATTAGATACCAATCGAAATTGATACTATTTGAAGTGTAAGCATACATATATAAAAACAATATATGAGTATACAAAAGAATGTCAATATTTATACCAATTGAAAGGATCCAATGATACCAATTGAAACTATAATAAGATCAAGTGTATAACTCATACTACCTACCGCCCATTTCATGCACATGTTTAAAAGGATTTTCAATAAAGAGCATACAAGGCATGGTCGCCCAACCAACTGCCCTTTAATGGGTAGGGGTTTTCAAAAATAGTTTTGAAAATAGAGTACGTTTGAAAAACTCTACCATATGAAGAATATGAACTAGTTATATGAAAAAT
Organism: Agave tequilana; assembly: GCA_038442645.1. NCBI lineage: Eukaryota > Viridiplantae > Streptophyta > Magnoliopsida > Asparagales > Asparagaceae > Agave > Agave tequilana. The sequence goes on from JAVJIF010031355.1 coordinate 410,520, forward strand.
TTGTAAACTATTACGAAATCCTTCAAGCAAGGAATAAATCAAAATATATTTCATGAAAATATGTAAACACATGATCATCAACACTCAAAAATCCATAAAGCCCATATCATACTCATGAAAACAAAATCATGAGAAACCAATAAGTAAAATGAGTCTACAAGACTGTTATGTGACACATATCATCATGAAAGTATGCAATTAAGCTTAATAAGAAATTCCTTAAAAATATGAAAAATATCAAAACTAGATTCCTTCAAGGTATATGTATGTCATGTTCAAACTAAAGTATACATACATATCCAAACATAAACGAGTCCACAAAAGTATATGCATGAAGGCAAGTGGCTCAAGGATGTATATGTATAATCAATAGTTTAGACAAAATAGACATATACATGAAGTTAAATATATAAACATGAAAAACATGTACACAAGGGAATACAAGTCAAATGCATGAATCATCAAAACTAGACTATACTAGTACATCTAATGGGTACAAATGAGCGTTCAAGCACAAAAAAATAACGGTCTATTTGTGGCTCACTAGTTGTACAAGTATATATCGTAGTTTTAACGAAAACTAACATTCAAACAAGTAATCAAAACATGAAACATCAAGACAAAACAAAAAAACTCATAAATATACATATGATCATTATGAACATGCACATGCATTAGATCTAGGACATACACATTAGTTAAAACAAATGTGAGAGCACAAAGATATAAATCCATATTAAACATGGGTGTTTCAAATACTAATCATGTATATCACTAATCTAAACATCATGGCATATAACATACTAATCAATAAACATCAAACATGCTAAAAATGAATAGTATGAAAGCATGTAAATAATAAATGAGGAGTAAGGGATAGTTACCAAAACCATGAGGGCAACTCTCCATGTCTCCAAAACAAGGTGGTCCTTCCACCAAACTCTCCTTGAAAGTGATGCATCTAAATTATCCTCTTTAAGCTCGGAACGCATCCACTTCAAGGCACCATCGCTCTCACGTCATGCGAGAGCCCACTGTTGGTCCCCGAGATAATGACAAATGCGGAACTATCTCTGTTGGCAACTATAGATCTAAACAAACACAAGTCAACACAAACTAAACAAGAAGGATTAATCGTTAAGCAAATAAATAACTTGCAATAAAGGAAATCAAATCTCAGAAAAGTTGACAAACGCAAACAAAGAGATTTATCCTGGTTCGGACCTTGTGACCTACATCCAGTCCCCAAGCCACCCGCTTGAGATTTTCCTTTAACCTTGATTTTGCAACCCAAAATCAATACACCATGTACACCACTTGACAAATCCCCTTCGCCAAATGTATACACCTTCTCTTCCACCAAGAGAACACCTTCTCTTCTACCAAGAGAATACCTTCACCTTGTACAACTTGCCTCTACAACCAAGAAGCCTCCTGTGTACAATGATCACTTTGAGAATTACAACTCTTTTATCTTATAAGCCTTGATACTGAATGTGTATGTGGACAAGGTCTAGTATAGGAAACAAGAACTTCAGAGAACTTCACAATGGAAATGTCTTTGGTGAAGAACAGAGTTTGGTAAAACAGTTTTCAGGTTTTTAGATTTTTGGCTTTGGAAAACTGATAAAAACTCTTAGAATTCTTAACCTTTGGCCTTTGGACTAACCACCCTATATATAGCTGAAGACTAGGGTTAGTTAGGGTAGTTATAGGTGCAATTCAAACAAGAGAGACGTTGAAATTCGTTACACAAAAGACCAGATAATGAAAACTGTCCAACAGTCAGAAACTGCCTATAGTCGACTTGCCCATGAAGTTAGTCGAGTAGACTAGGCAAAATTCCTTCTATTAGTCGACTTGGTTTAGCTATTAGTCGACTAGAGAAGTGGACGTTGGAGAGACAGTTTTCTGATAACTGATTCAAGTCGACTGCAACTAATTGTTAGTCGACTGGACCAGCTATTAGTCGACTATGGAAAGGGATTAGTCGACTAAAAATTGTATTAGTCGACTATAGTTTACTGTCGGTCGACTAATACACAAACAGAGAGTTGGGTCAGATATTGGACACATTATTAATCGACTTGGATTTGGGTTAGTCGACTACAAAGATGATTAGTCGACTATACATGGACTATAAGTTGACTAATGGACCAATGAAGTGTGTGTTTGTGTCAAGGCTTTTACATGCTATTTCATATTAACAAACCACACTCTATCAACTCTCCTTGGCACATCTTGATCATGTAGAACTCTTGATTTTTCATTTGTTTAGAGCTCCAAATGTCATGCATCGCAAACGTCTTCATCGAAACAGGTTCCAACATTCTCAACACTCTTCTTAAGTATAGATATATCATTTTAAATTATAAAAGAAGAGGTGCATGCAATAGGTGAGCTAGAATGTGATGCTACACTAGCTTGGCAAACATGTGAATCAATATCAATTTTCAAAGAATCATTTTTCTTTAAACAAATTTCTAAATCTTTTGAAATCAAATCAATTTTGTTTTTCAAAGAATCATTTTCTTTTAAAACAAATACAAGTTTTGAAGTAAGTTTTCATTTTTCATCAAAATTATTTCACAAACATTTTTATTTTTCAAAAATTCATTTTCTTTTAGGGCAAGATCTAGTTGGGATTTAAGTGAGTCACGTTCACTTGAAATCCCTTCCTTTTCTTGCAAAACAATCTCAAGTTTAGAAGATAAGTTTTTATTTTTTTCTTTTAAAATAAGACTATCCTTTTTTAAAAGTTTATATTTTGAAATCAAATTTTCACAAATTTTAGCAAGTTCATCATTCATGGCTTTTGCCTCTAAACACTCATTGCAATAGGAACTAGTACTCGCATCTAGTTGAGTGTCCGAGTGTATCTCAAGGGAGTCATTCCCTTGGACCATGAAGCAACGTTCATCGGACTCGTCTCTTCTAGATCTCCTCATCTTATTGATAATCTTTGGTAGCTCGGGAGAAGTTAAAATGCTCCATACTGCAAAAACCGAATCATAGTGAGAAAACACATGTAAATATTCTTTATGAAGAGATGCTTATGAAGAGATGCTCTAAGGGCCTTTAGGGCCATTGCATTGGTCTCTATATGCTTGCTATCATTAGGGTAGGATTCTTTTGTAGTGGCAAGGTAAACATGCAATCCTATGGCTTTTAAATGACAACTCATCAAAATCTTCCATGTGTCAATTTTAGAGATATCAAACATGGGAGGGCTATCCATGAGTGCAAACTATATGTGTGCAAATGCAAATGCAAATGTAGATTAGCAAAACCAAGATCACACTCCTAGGTGGTTAAACCTAATATCAGGAGCGTAGACTCTGATACCAATTAAAAGTACACCTAGAGGGGGGTGAATAGGTGTACGACTAATCTAATGAACTAAATGCGAAAATTAAAACTTAATTGCAACAACACTTAATGCAACCAACGAGTGTAGCCGAATTCCCGGTGAAGGGCTCTGGACTAACTCCTCTTGATTCCTCTAAATAAGAGTTGAGGCGCTATATGAAGCTCTCGTGGTTAAGCACAAGTGAGGCACACAAACACACAAGCATGTATAAGATATGGCAATATGAATCAATGCACAAAGTAATAGAGAGAGAGAGTCAATGGATCAAACGCAAACAACGAGATTTGTTTCGAGGTTCGAGCACCCAGCTCTACATCCCCGCCTTCACACAGAAGGATTTCGAATCCACTAACTTGTCCACACAGGACTCCCACACAGGGAACCTCCACCGAGGATTTGGGACAACTACAACCATGAGTACACAACTCCTCTCTCAATTACAAACACCACCGCTACACTTAGAGGCTAGGCACAAAGCCACCAATATTAACCTCACAAATGAGGGATAGGCACGAAGCCAATATAAACACAATCAATTTCTCACTAGAGGGATAGGGCACAAAGCCACCACTCCAAAATCAACCTCTACCCAAGAGGGATAACACAAAGTAGGAGGGTTTACAACTTGGTGATCAAGAGACCACAAACCAATTCTTTTTCACAAAAACAAGGATCCTATAGAAAGGATAGAATGATATAGCTCAAGTGTGGAAAACAAAGTGTTTTGATCAAAGAAAATCACTTGGGAAAAAACACCAAATAGATATAGAATTTTTAGACCAAAAACAAATTCCCAAAAGACTATTTTCTTTGAAATATAAAACACTTTAAAACAAATTAGAGAATAGGAATTTGAACTCAAAACTTTTTGCTTAAAACGCTAGAAGAGATCTGAAAATTTTCACTCTAAAATCTTAGAGAAAACCTCTCTTAAATGGGGTATTTATAACCCCTAGAAAATTTTGCCCGTTGGCAGCTGACTAGGCCAGAAATGGCCTTCCGGTCGACCGATCGGTTGACCGGCCAACGGTCAAAAAACTGACCGTTGAGCCTTCTGGTCGACCGCCCGGTCGACCGGGCAACCCAAGAGTGGGTTGCCTTCAGTCGGTCGACCGACCCAAGGGGCTGGCAGCGTGCACGTTTGTGTGCACGTCTGGTCGACCGCTCCGGTCGACCGTGCAGTCGACCGCCAGAGCCTGGCAGAAACAGTTTAGGGACTGAAAAACTTGGTTTTTATTAGGTAAATAAATCCCATAAAATTTCTAAAAATCCACAAAAATAAGTTTAGTATAATACATTGATATACAAACATGTGTGAAAATTTTCAACACAAATTTCAAACTTTTTAAATATTTTTGTGACTTACAAATTTTGCCGAAAACCAAAAACTGTATTTTCTAAAACTTGGATTTTTCAAATGGAAATTCGATTTTTCCAAAACTCATCCAAATACAAAAACATGATACTTAAACAACTTTTAGGCATGTTGTATATGGATATAATCCAATATACATGAAACATATATATGTTGGCCCAGAGGCCTTCCACTCTAGTTTTGATGATGATTAACTCATGTAGTTATGTTTACTAATTATCTTTTGATGTTTAGTTTCAGATCTCTAATCAAGATGTTAGTAGGTGATTAGCTTCAGTAAAGATGTTTTGGAAGCTTTCACTTGGTGATTCTAGAGCCCGAGCGTCAAAGATCATATATAGCACTCGTTGGATTCAAGCTCGGTAGATCACGGTTTGGATCGAGTCGACTTGAAGACGGAGTTCGTCAAGAAGACTTCAGTGCATAGTTTAGTTTTGGTTTAGATCCATTTGTAAAGATTAGATAGTGTGATATGCTCATGTTCACAACACACACACGTGTTTCATGTTTTGGATTCGGGTTTTCGGTTTTGGTTTAACCGATCTTGGTTTTCATGAATAGATAGTATCAATACAAGTTTACATGATTTTATGCATATTAGATGTGTTCTATATACATATATGCTTCATCTATTTAAACAAACTTATTTTGATATGCCTATTCATGTGTTTGGTGTTTTGATATTTTTATCAAAATATATTTTCGGATTTTTTGTCAAAAACATGAATATATATATGTTTCATGTATATTGGATTATATCCATATACAACATGCCTAAAAGTTGTTTAAGTATCATGTTTTTGGTATTTGGATGAGTTTTGAAAAAATCGGATTTCCATTTGAAAAATCCAAGTTTTAGAAAATACAGTTTTTAGTTTTCGGCAAAATTTTCATAACACAAAAAGAGTTCAAAATGTTTGAAATTTGTGTTGAAAATTTTCACACATGATTGTATATCAAATATAATGTTAGAACTTATTTTTATGGAATTTTAGAAGTTTTATGGTAATTTATTGGAATTAAAATACCCAATTTTTAAGTCCTAAATTGCTTCTGCCAGGCTCTGGCGGTCGACCGGATGTGCACACAAACGTGCACGCAGCCTACCCTTTGGGCCGATCGACCGAGCGGTCGACCGACTGAAACAAGCCACTCTCGGGTTGCTCCGGTCGACCGGGCGGTCGACCGGCCAGAAAGCCGTTGCTCTCTGGTTCAGGGCGTGGTCGACCGGGCGGTCGACCGGTAGTTGGCAACAGTCAAAATTCGATCGTTGGCCGGTCGACCGGCCGGTCGACCGGAAGGTCAAATCTGGCCATATTTGCTGCCAACGGCTACTTTTTTAAAGAAGCTATAAAAACCCCATTTGAGAGAGGTTTTCTCTAAGAATTTTTGAGCCAAAATTTCTGAGCTTTCTCTAGTGTTTATACAAGTTTTGAAAAGAGTTTCTTAGTGCTAAAAGATCAGTCTTCATTGTTTTAATAGTGTTTTGTTATTTCAAAGAAAATAGTCTTTTGGGAATTATTTTTGATCTAAAATTCTATATCTTTTTGGAGAGTTTCTCAAGTGATTTTCTTTGTTAAAAACACTTTGTTTTTCCACACTTGAGCTTATCATTCTATCCTCTCTATAGGATCCTTATTTTTGTGGAAAAGAAATTGATTTGTGGTCTTTTGATCACCAAGTTGTAAACCCTCATCATTGCTTGGCTTTGTGCCTTTCCCTCTTGTGTAGAGGAGGTTGTGAAATTGGGTTGTATCCCTCAAGTGTGAGGTGATCCTTGTTTAGTTTTGTGCTTATCCCTCAAGTTGTGAGGTGATTGATTTGTGGTGGCTTTATGCCTAACCTCTAAGGGTAGAAGTTGTGTTTGTAAAGAGAGGAGTTGTGTACTCCAGGTTATTGTATTGCCCCAAATCCTCGGTGGAGGTTCCCTGTGTAGGAGTCCTGTGTGGACAAGCTAGTGGATTTGAAATCCTTCTGGGTGAAGCGGGGATGTAGAGCTGGGTGCTCGAACCTCGAAACAAATCTGGTTGTTTGCGCTTGATCCATTGACTCTTACTCTCTCTAATACTTTATGCATTGATTCATATTTCCATATCATATACATGCTTGTGTGCTTGTGTGCCTCACTTGTGCTTAACCACGAGAGCTTCATATAGCGCCTCAACTCTTATTCAGTGGAATCAAGAGGAGTTAGTCCAAAGCCTTCAATGGGAATTCGGCTACACTCGTTGGTTGCATTAAGTGTAGTTGCAATTAGTTTTTAATTTCCGCATTTAGTTCATTAGTTTAGCCATACACCTATTCACCCCCCTCTAGGTGTACTTTCAATTGGTATCAGAGCCTACGCTCCTGATATTTGGTTTAACCACCTAGGAGTGTGATCTTGGTTTAGCTAATCTACATTTGCATTTGCATTTGCACACATATTGTTTGCACTCATGGATAGCCCTCCCATATTTGATTACTCTAAACTAGATATTTGGAAGGTTATGATGAGTTGTCATTTGAAAGCCCTAGGATATAAGGTTCACCTTACCATTACCAAGGAATTCCAGCTTAGTGATAGCAAGCATATAGAGGCTAATACAATAGCCCTAAAGGAACTTAGAGCATCTCTTCATAAAGATTATTTACATGTGTTTTCTCACTATGAGTCCGCTTTTGCAGTATGGAGCATTTTGACTTCTCCCGAGCTTCCAAAGATTATCGATAAGATAAGGAGATCTAGGAGAGACAAGTCCGATGAACATTGCTTCATGGTTCAAGGGAATGACTCACTTGAGGTATAATCGAAATCTCAACTAGATACTAGTTCTAGTTCCTATTGAATGAGTGTTTAGAGGCACATGCCATGAATGATGAACTTGCTAAAAATTATGAGAGTTTGATTTCAAAATATAAACTTTTGAAAAAGGATAATCTTATTTTAAAAGAAGAAAATAAAAATTTATCTTCTAGACTTGAAAATGTTTTGCAAGAGAGGGATGAGATTTCGAGTGAACTTGACTCATTTAAACCCCAACTTGATCTTGCTCTTAATGAAAACAAAATTTTGAAAAGTAAAAATGATTGTGAATATATTTTGAAGAAAAATAAGGATTTAACTTCAAATTTTGATTTTGTACTAAAAGAGAATAATTCTTTGAAAAACAAAATTGACTTGATTTCACAAGAAGTGAAAGATTGTTTAAAGAAAAATGAATCTTTAAAAATTGATATTGATTCACATGTTTGCCATGCTAGTGTAGCTTCACCTAGCCTACCTATTGCATGAACCTCTTCTTCTATAATAGAAAATGATATTTGTATGCTTAAGAAGAGTATGGATTATTTGGGCTCTACTCTGAGGCATTGTGCCATGAACCATACACGTTTGGAATCCATGTTTCGCAAGAAACAAATTCCATCTATGCATGCACACAAACCACGGTATACACATGCTCCTCACGGTCACACTCATCACATGTATGCTCATGTGTACACTTGTACACATTATGGACGTAAGGGCCACCTTGCTAAATTCTGTTATGATCGTATAAATGATTCTAATTTAGCAAATAAATTTTTTGGGTTAGGAAGGAACTAACCCCATGGACCCAAAAGAGTGTGGGTACCAAAGACCACCCCTATTGTATTCGATGTAGGTGTGGGCTCTCGCATGACGTGAGAGCGATGATGCCTTAAGGTGGATGCGTTCCGAGCTTAAAGAGGACTATTTAGATGCATCACTTTCAAGGGAGTTTGGTGGGAGGACCACCTTATTTTGGAGACATGATGAGTTGCCTTCTAGGTTTTGGTAACGGCCTCTTACTCCTCATATTGTTTACATGATTTTCATATCATTGTCTTTAGCATGTTTTGATGTTTATTGATTAGTATGTTATATGCCATGTTTATTAGATTAGTGATATACATGTTTAGTTATTTGAGACACCCATGTTTAATATGGATTTATATCTTTGTGTTCTCACACTTATTTTAACTAATGTGTATGTCCTAGATCTGATGCATGTGCATATACATAATGATCATATGTATGTTTATGTGTTTTGATTTCTATGCTTCATGATTTGATTACTCGTTTGAATGTTAGTTTTCATTAAAACTAGGATATATATACTTGTACATATAGTGGGCCACAAATAAATTATTATATATTTGTGCTTGAATGCTTATCTGTACCCATTATATGTACTAGTATAGTCTAGTTTTCATGATTCATGCATTTAACTTGTATTCCCCATTTGTTTTACATGTTTTCATGTTTATATGTTTAACTTCATGTATATGTCCATCTTGTCTAAACTATTGATTATACATATACATCTTTGAGCCACGTGCACTCATGCATATACATTTGTGGACTCGTTTATTTTTTAATATGTATGTATACTTTAGTTTGTACATGACATACATATGCCTTGAAGATTAAATCGTTTTGATGATTTTCATGTTTTAAGGAATTTTGAGCTTAATTGACTAGTTTCATGATTATGTGTTTCACATTACACTTGTACACTCACTTCATTTAAATGTTTTCTCATGATTGTGTTTTCATGAGTATGATATGAGCTTTATGGACCTTGAGTGTTTTAGTGACCATGTGATTTACATGTTTTTCATGAAATATAATTTTGTTTTGTTCCTTTCTTGAAGGATTTCGTACTAATTTACAAAATTTTCATATAACTAGTTCGTATTCTTCTTATGGTAGAGTTTTTTAAACGTACTCTATTTTCAAACCTATTTTTAAAAACCCCTACCCCTTTAAGGGCGGTTGGTTGGGAGACCATGCCTTGTATGCTCTTTATTGAAAATCATTTTAAACATGTGCATGAAATGAGTGGTAGGTAATATGAGTTATACACTTGGTCTTATTATTGTTTCAATTGGTATCATTGGATCTTTTCAATTGGTATCAATATTGACATTCCTCTTGTATACTCATATATGTTTTATCTGTGCTTATTATATCTCTATATTTTTTAGCACAAATTTTAGTTATGCTAAGCTTGAGTTTTAATGAATATCATATTTCAATTGATTAGTTTTCAATTGGTACTTATACTAGCTTATGCATAGTTTTATTTGGTATTTCATAAAGGGGAGAAAATTCGTATTTTATCTTTCAATTGGTATTTTGTTTACCTTTGATTTTCACTCCCATACTTTATGATGAAAAATAGATTTTAATTTGGTATCATATGTTCAAAATAAAAAAAATACTTACAATTGGTATCAAGATTTTGTTTACTTTCAATTGGTATCTATTGATCTATTTCTTTCAATTGGTATCCAAGAATATTTATATTGATATCTTAAAATTTGATTTACTAAGATATCTCAAAATTTGTTTTATTGAGAAAATTCAAAATTTTGTTTTAATAAGAAATATTAAAAATGTTTTGATGTGTATTGCCTATATGCAAGGGGAGCTTAAATCTCTTCTACATATAGATTCATGTTGAGTGTATCTTATATTGAGGAGCTTGACAACTCTTCTTTATGCGATACACGTGTGTAGGGGGAGCTTCACATCTCCTCTTATGCATTGCATATTATGCGTTATGTGAGTTAGGGCTTGTCATCCCTTCTTCATGTAATGCATATATGTAGGGAAGTTAACTTAGCGTCTTCCTCTTTATGAATGTATATCGCATATATTCTTATTATTGATTTGTTTCGAACAAAAAGGGGGAGAAGTATTTTGTTGTTTTTATTTATACTTCTCTTATTGTTTTTTGTTTTATTGATAACAAGAATTTTTATATTGATTATCTTTCAATTGGTATCATGGTTCACTTATATTGCTATATTTTTTAATTGGTATTATGTTGGAAGAATATGTTTTATTGTTTACTTGGACCCCTTTGTTGATGATTGACAAAAAAGGGGAGAAATATTTGAGTTTATATGCATATTTTTATGATTATGCATGATTTTTTTTATTGGTATTAAGAGCATTATTTAAAGAACTTGTTTATGTAAAGAAGAAATAATTTATTTTGATATTAAAAGCTTGTTTTATGCATGTTGATGCATTTCATGTTTGATATCAAGAGCATGTTGTTGTATTTGGTATCAAAAGCTTGTTTTATGCATGTCTATGCATTTTCATGTTTAATATTCATTGCATATATTTTATAGTTTATTGCTATGCATGAGTTAAGGGGGAGATTTCTTGAAGCTTAACTTTAATCCATGCATATATAACTCTATGAGTTTTGTCATCATCAAAAAGGGGGAGATTGTTGGCCCAGAGGCCTTCCACTCTAGTTTTGATGATAATTAACTCATGTAGTTATGTTTACTAATTATCTTGTGATGTTTAGTTTTAGATCTCTAATCAAGATGTTAGTAGGTGATTAGCTTCAATAAAGATGTTTTGGAAGCTTTCACTTGGTGATTCTAGAGCCCGAGCGTCAAAGATCATATATAGCACTCGTTGGAGTCAAGCTCGGTGGATCATGGTTTGATCGAGTCGACTTGAAGACGGAGTTCGTCAAGAAGACTTCGGTACATAGTTTAGTTTTGGTTTAGATCCATTTGTAAAGATTAAATAGTGTGATATGCTCAAGTTCAGAACACACACACGTTTCATGTTTTGGATTCGGGTTTTCTGTTTTGGTTTAACCGATCTTGATTTTCATGAATAGATAGTATCAATACAAGTTTACATGGTTTTATGTATATTAGATGTATTCTATATACATATATGCTTCATCTATTTAAACAAACTTATTTTGATATGCCTATTCATGTGTTTAGTGTTTTGGTATTTTTATCAAAACATATTTTCGGATTTATTGTCAAAAACATGAATATATATATGTTTCATGTATATTGGATTATATCCATATACAACATGCCTAAAAGTTGTTTAAGTATCATGTTTTTGGTATTTGGATGAGTTTTGGAAAAATCGGATTTCCATTTGAAAAATTCAAGTTTTAGAAAATACAGTTTTTAGTTTTCGGCAAAATTTTCATAACACAAAAAGAGTTCAAAATGTTTGAAATTTGTGTTGAAATTTTTCACACATGTTTGTATATCAAATATAATGTTAGAACTTATTTTTGTGGAATTTTAGAAGTTTTATGGTAATTTATTGGAATTAAAATACCCAGTTTTTAAGTTCTGAATTGCTTCTGCTAGGCTCTGGCGGTTGACCGGACTGGTCGACCGGACCAGGATCCGGTCGACCGGAGCGGTCGACCGGACGTGCACACAAACGTGCACGCAGCCTGCCCTTTGGGCCGGTCGACCGAGCGGTCGACCGACTGAAAGCAACTCACTCTCGGGTTGTTCCGGTCGACCGGGCGGTCGACCGACCAGAGAGCCGTTGCTCTCTGGTTCAGAGCCCGGTCGACCGGGCGGTCGACCGGTAGTTGGCAACGGTCAAAATTTGACCATTGGCCGGTCGACCATCCGGTCGACCGGAAGGTCAAATCTGGCCATATTTGCTGCCAACGGCTACTTTTTTAAAGAAGCTATAAAAACTCCATTTGAGAGAGGTTTTCTCTAAGAATTTTTGAGCCAAAATTTCTGAGCTTTCTCTAGTGTTTATACATGTTTTTGAAAAGAGTTTCTTAGTGGTAAAAGATCAATCTTCATTGTTTTAATAGTGTTTTGTTATTTCAAAGAAAATAGTCTTTTGGGAATTGTTTTTGATCTAAAATTCTATATCTTTTTGGAGAGTTTCCCAAGTGATTTTCTTTGTTAAAAACACTTTGTTTTTCCACACTTGAGCTTATCATTCTATCCTCTCTATAGGATCCTTGTTTTTGTGGAAAAGAAATTGATTTGTGGTTTTTTGATCACCAAGTTGTAAACCCTCATCATTGCTTGGCTTTGTGCCTTTCCCTCTTGTGTAGAGGAGGTTGTGCAATTGGGTTGTATCCCTCAAGTGTAAGGTGATCCTTGTTTTGCTTTGTACTTATCCTTCAAGTTGTGAGGTGATTGATTTGTGGTGGCTTTGTGTCTAACCTCTAAGGGTAGAGGTTGTGTTTGTAAAGAGAGGAGTTGTGTACTCCAGGTTATTGTATTGCCCCAAATCCTCGGTGGAGGTTCCCTGTGTGGGAGTCCTGTGTGGACAAGCTAGTGGTTTCAAAATCCTTCTGGGTGAAGTCGGGGATGTAGAGCTGGGTGCTCGAACCTCGAAACAAATCTTGTTGTTTGCGATTGATCCATTGACTCTTACTCTCTCTCTAATACTTTGTGCATTGATTTATATTGCCATATCATATACATGCTTGTGTGCTTGTGTGCCTCACTTGTGCTTAACCACGAGAGCTTCATATAGCGCCTCAACTCTTATTCAGAGGAATCAAGAGGAGTTAGTCCAGTGCCCTTCACTGGAAATTCGGCTACACTCGTTGGTTGCATTAAGTGTAGTTGCAATTAGTTTTTAATTTCCGCATTTAGTTCATTAGATTAGCCGTACACCTATTCACCCCCCTCTAGGTGTACTTTCAATATATACATGTTTTTGATATTAATCCGAAAATATGTTTTGTTAAAAAATAAAACTCCAAACACATGAATAGGCATATCAAAATAAGTTTGTGTAAGACATGAAGCATACATGTATATAGAACATATCTAATATACATTTAAACAATGTAAACTTGTATTGATACTATCTATTCATGAAAACCAAGATCGGTTAAATCAAAACCGAAAAACCAAAACATGAAACTTAAACAAGTGTGTGTGTTGTGAACTTGAGCATACCACACTATCTAATCTTTACACATGGATCTAAAATAAAAACTAAACTATGTGCCGAAGTCTTCTTGACAAACTCCGTCTTCAAGCCCACTCGATCCAAACCGTAATCCACCGAGCTTGACTCCAATGAGTGCTGTATATGAACTTGATGCTTGGGCTCTTGAATCACTATGAGAAAAGCTCCAAAAATATCTTTGTTGAAGCTAATCACCTACTAATATTTCGGTTAGAGATCTAAAACTAAAAATCACAAGATTATTAGTAAACATAACTACATGAGTTAATCATCATCAAAACTAGAGTGGAAGGCCTCTGGGCCAATAGTGGTGGCCTTGCTTGCTGAGGCTGAAAGTTAGCCCTTAGAGCACTATTGTTGTTATTTCTACCCTATCCTAGATTAGGATGATTCCTCCAAACTGGTGTGTACGTGTTCGAATAAAATTATTATTCCTCTGGAAGTTATTCATACAGTTTGCCTGCTCGTCTGAAGGGAACCCAAAGTTGCCAATTTGCCCTTCATTGACTGGTTATCCTGTAGCAAATTCATCATATGAAGAGTTTTGAGTTTTGATGTCACTTACATTGGTTGCATCGAGTTTCTTTGTTAACAATGTATGTTGTGCAAGTATTGCAGAGATTGCATCTATCTCATGTACCCCAGCTGCCTTCCTTGGCATCGCTTGATCTAATTGCCACTGGTAGCTATTTGAGGCCATCTCCTCAAGAAGCTCATATGCCTCATCACATTACTTGCCCATGAGTGCTCCTCCCGTGGCTGCATCAATTATCATCTTGGTATTTAGATTCAATCCATTGTAGAAGAATTAAATCTCTAACCAAGTAGGAAGTCGGTGATGTGGGACTTTCCTGATCAATTCTTTATACCTTTCTCAAGCTTCAAAGATACTTTCAGATTCAAGTTAAGTGACAGTTATGAAATCACCTCGTAGTTTTGTCGCTTTAGATGGAGGGAAGTATTTTGTGAGAAACTTATTCGCCATCATATCCCATGTTGCTATGGTATTCTTATGTAAGGAATTGAACCATTTCTTCACTTTATCCTTCAAAGAAAAAGAAAAAAGTTTCAGCTTTATTACCTCCGGAGACACACCATTAATCCTTTGGTTGTCGCATATCTCTAGAAAACTAGAGATGTATTCATTGAGGTCGTCATATAGGAATCCCCCGAGTTGACATGTATGTTGCACCATCTAAATTAACCCCCACTTCAGTTCAAAGTTGTTTGCTTGACTTATCGCTACAATGATGCATGAATTGGCTCCAGTAAGAGAGGGAATAGCGTAATCCCTCATAGCTTTTCTCTCATTTTGTTCCGCCATTGCTTTTTCTGATCTCGTCTCCCCTTAAGCAATCGTCTAAAGGTTTTGTCAATCTCTAGATCATGTTATATAAGTTCTGCAGTCCTAGAAAATCTCATCTACTAGTAACAGTAAATCAGGAGAAAACTCAACTCCGTTCAGAGCAGAAATTTAGCTACCTGGCCGAAATTTTGGCTACCTGGCCGAACTCTGTACTCTGTTGAGGTTAAACTTCTTGTAACCTGTAGAGAAAAATATTTTATATAAGATTTGCAAATAGAATTCAAAGCAGAATAGTAATCGATATTAATGAGATTGAAAATTATACAATCTCTGGGAACGATGCCAAAAACCTGATGAGCGGATTCGAATGGCAAGTGTACGAATCATTTTCAAGTAATATAATAGTGAGTAGAGTATCGTTCCCATGAGGATTGTTATTCAAGTACCAACTTAAACTTTCCTATTTCTATTTGAATAATCAATTAGTTAAAAGATGTTGTAACTAAACTATTACTAAAAAGGTTTATTTTAATTATGAAAAGAATTAAGGTAATGATTTTGGTAATTGTAATCAGATAAAATATTATGCTTGTGTTAATTCATCCTATTTATGCTGACAATCAGAATTCCTTATCTTAATCAGTACTTTCTCTCGAATAATATCAATTCTATCTTCTAAGTTTAGAATCCACAAACTCTAGATCTAGTAGATTGCTAGTCAAAAAACGCATTAAGTGTGATAGATATTCCTACTTGACTGCACAACTCTAACGTCTCAATGTTTTGAGTTATGGTTGTTAATCTTAGAAGCTTTTGCTAAGTTATCTATTTTCAAACTCTAACCTAGCTTTCAGATTAATTGTGCGCACTAATTATAACATAAAGCATAAGATTTAATAACTTAGCATATAAAAGATTTAAATTTTATAAAATACATAGGAGAATTTGCGCAAAACATAATCTTATATCATCATTACAATCCCTACATCATGCCCCTAGTTATGAAAAATTAGTTCATAACTAGAAAAATAGAACACATTATAATATTGAAAGAGATCATGAAAATTAAAAGGAAAGTAAAAGAAAGGTAAGAGAGCACCAATAAAGATAAAGCCTTGACGAAATTCCTATTGAAAGTACTCTGAGATTTAATGGCTAATAGCAGAGTTTTATTGATTTTCGCTCAAAATGAAAGAGAGAATAAAAATTGTATATTCTACAAGAGGCTTGGCAGCGTTTATATAGAACAGAGAGCAGTAGAACCCTAGTCGAATAAAAAAACCTAAATTTCTTAATTTACACCAATTTGAGAAAATTTTATACATAAAACACCGCCAGAGTTCGGCTAGGAAAAAATCGGCTGGCTGGCCGAACTTTTTACTGTATTGGCGCTCCGCTTTTTGACTCATGTTGACCTCTAAATTGGCATTCCCATTGACTAGTCCACGACTGCTTGGCCGAAATATACGGCTGGGTGGCCGAACTCTTGGTCCATTTCAGTCCCACATTTTTGTGAAATTTTTGATTTTGCATGAGGGCTCTGTTGAGATGTTCCATCTCTGCTTCAGATCTCTAGTTCTGCATTTCTTTTGTTCAATTGATATCGCCAATTTTTCAATTTTCACTCTTTTTCTTCTAATTTGCTCTTGACTAAAATCTGCAAAATAACACTAACAAAATACCTATGCAGTATTAAATATAGCAGATAATATGCATAAAAAGTGATGTAAAATATGTATATAAATCACACTCTTCAGGCCACACCCGAGGGGTTCAACTCCCTAATTTCACGATACTCCTTTATCTTCTGCTAAATTTTTTAGTTTGAGTCATGGGTTGTTTGATGAAACCTCCGTTTGATTTTTGGATTTAACCACTTAATTTGTGAAAGATCTGATTTAACTTATTTTCAACTGATTTTATCTTCTCTGATTTGCCCTAATTTGTCCTGTACTTTGATTTGAATTAATTCTGAAATAAATCAAAATTTAGATGGGCTTTGGGCTTCTTTTCTCTTCCATTTCCCTTGGTAAAGGCCCTACAAATAATTAGACAAAAAATATGATGAATAGCCAAGTTTATTAAACAAATAATATGGGAATGTGATGATAAATATGCAATATTGGCGATCGATCACCTCTCATTTAGCATCAAGACTCCTCTAAGTCCCAAAAGAGAAGCGTTAATGAAGATGACGAAACATCAATCGCTGATCGAAATCATCAGTACAGGTTCAACGTCAACTTCCTCTTTAAAAGCTCGAACGCCTCCTATAACTGAGTGCTAAAATCACCTAGCGAGGGGGTGAATAAATGATAGCTAAAAACAATGGCAAGTAATGCGAAATTAAAAACAAGTAAGCAATCTAACAATACTACACAGGTATGAGCAAAATAAGAATCTCACGCAATCAAAGTAATATAGCACAAAGGATATCTAGCATGTAATGATTAACATAATAGTAGCATACAAAATATAAAAAGAGTGAGTGAAGTTGAGAGATAAAGAGAAGGCATCAGAAACATGAGAATATATTTTTAGGTTTGAGCCACTTACTTTACGTCCCCGCCTTCATCGCAATGAAGGATTTTCACTACTATTTGATCCTGCAAGATCGTCAACTCATACAAGTTGCTGCAAGGACTTTCAGACCCGCAAGTCCCTCACTTAGTGTTGTAACACCTACCATCCTAGCCTGGAAGCTTGCACGAGGCCTCGACCTCCACAACTCTTTGAATACAAAAAGATATAATCTCTCCCAGATCACAAAGGCTCACAAAACAATCCTATGGCCAAGGTAGAGAAAATGCAACTCTGAGATTGTGTGTGTGAAAAGATTGAACGATTAGATTGAAAGCTCAAAGTTAGAAATCAAGGATTTGAAATTTTGGCTCAAAATAAATTCTTTTGAAAATCTTGTGTAAATCTCTTGGAAATATTAATCAAAACACATAGCAAAAGTTCTTAGGATTTTCTACAGTAACCCTATTTATAGAAGACCAACATAGAAGAGGGAAACCCAAAATAACCATTATTGATTAACCCAAAAAAGTCAAATATAAAAATATAGCCATTTGGGTTTAATCAAGATTAAACAAGCTTATCATATTTTTGACCATTAGGGATACCGGTCGACCACCTGATTGATCGATCCTAATAGAGAGATTTTGTCTCAAATGATCGACCAGTCGATCGGCCAATGTTGACAAACAGAGAGCGCTACTCTAACACGCAGTCGACCGAGCGATCGACTGATGTGCACAAGCTACACTTGTGCATATCTGTACAAAACCGATCGACCGCTCGGTCGACCGACATAGCAATCAGCTCTGCATGTCTGTCAACCACGCGGTCGATCAGCAAAGATTAAATTTTGAAATCCCTTTTTATTTTACACTTAAATATTTTGAAATCTCTATACAAAAATAAATTCATGAAAATCTTTGAAGCTCAAATACGTGTGATCCTACATCAAGATAAAAAATAAAATTTTTAACTTGTTTTTGTAAATTCTTGAAATATTTTTCAAAATATTCTTTCCTAAATTTATAGATCCAAGATAGATTTTGTAAGCGATCTAAACTATCAAAATTTTTTTTTAAGATTTTGTAATTAAAACACTATAACTCTTTTGTGTGTGTATAAATCTCTTGAGCAATCCAAATCTCTAAACTTGATTTTAACAAAACTAAATCTTTCATTGTTTAAAAAATCAATTTCTTCTAGAGTGATTCAATTTGCATCTCTTCTTGATCTCTTGAACTTGACTCCATCCTTGAGTTCTATATATGTTCTTAGTGCTTAAGTTCTTGAATCATTTTGATGTTAGCTTCAAAACTTGACTTGTGAGTCTTTTGAAGAAGCTAAATATAAACATAATAATTCTTATAAATTTGTAATTTAGATAAACAAAAATTATTAGTACAAATAACTACATGAAATAATCATCATCAAACTTAGGGTGATGGGCCTTTTGACCAACAATCTCCCCCTTTTTTATGATGAAAAAACTCATGAAGTTATTTTAAAATTAAAATGGAAGAAGCTTCTAATGAAGCTCCCTCTGAACACATGCATATAGAAAGTATGACATTATAGCTCAATGCAAAATGTAAAGTATATATGGAAATATTTTCATTGTAAGCACTATGCATAACATTCATGATACAAAGATATAAAAATTGAAAATTGGTATGCATTAATGGATCCACCATCCATTCAACCTTCATGCATCCAATTTACATGTTAGAGGTCAATTTTTGCCCTTTGAGATTATGACACGTGTCCATCTAATCCCTCGGTAGATGTGTGACATGTAGCCTTCTCCAGAACCTTTGAAGGAGAGTTTCAATCTCATTCAAATTCCATGCAGTTCAAATAGTTGGAAGATTAGAGATAGAATCGATTACAAGTACTCCTATCTTCAGGTGAAATTCACATTTCAACTAATAGTTATAGCTTTAAAGCAGATTGATCATATCAACAGTTGGACAATGATATCTGGATAAAGACAAACATGAGTTCTACCAATTCAAATCAGGTTGTTCAGCTCTAAACCGCCTCCATGATAAGCAGTTAAGTTAGGATAAGATGTTCAGTTAGATAAAAATCCTATAATCAGATCCAAAGACAGCCACCTGTATAAATAGAGAACTCTTCCTACGAGAGGTGGGATAATCAATTAATTCCAATAACTCTGGCACCAGAGATCAAGCGGCCACCATTTTAAGTTTTCTGAATTATAGTGAAATTCTTTCTCCCTCTGTGTTTTTTTCCTTTCCGGTTTTCACATAAATTTCTGTGTTTTTCTCTGGTTTGATCTTTTCAATTCACCCATTAATCTCTGTAAATTGGTGCGTGGATAACTCCTCTAAGAATTACCCACCGCATTTAGTACTTTCATTGACATTTTTGAGTTCATACCCTTAAGTTCTCCCCATCTAATACCCTGACCTTTCCTCAAAACAACCTCTTACTACTGAGATATGGCTCCACCAGGAAGAACGTCTCCTAGGCTGCCATCACTACCCCATCGCTCTGAAAGAAAAGGGAAAAGCTATTGATCTGCGAGCCTATGAGTCATCAGACCAACCTATCCAACATCCACATCCACAACGATGAAGATTCCCACTTTACCTCTTCCACACCGTGGGGTTGCTGGCTGCGGGACCTAAGCCCCAGCACACCAGCAGACAACTCCTCTAAATACTTTCTAGCCTCTAGAAGCAGACGGAACATCAGTACACAGAGATGGTTCAACTCCATGAGATGGCTGCTCTTGAAAAAGACGCAGCAGGTCGTGTCCAGACGGGACTACTCAAACAAGTCGATACACTATGAAAGTCACAGTCTTCCCGTGTTGCCCAAGAAAGAGCTCAGACTCTCCTGTCACCAAGATAGAGAATTCATGCAATCCATTGGTAACTCAAAGCGCGATTGGTCAGAGACTCATGACTATAATTAGCGCTCCGAGGACTGAGAGTGTCCCAAACCCTGAAGTTCCTTCACATTGAGGATATCGCAGATCTAGTCTGAAAGCGGATCAACCAAACAGGCTAGCAATTTCTAAAAAGGATGAAGCATAGCAGGATGAGGCCCTCCGACTAACCACTGTAGGAGGAAATCACCACACTCCATTTCTTAAGAAAGTTTGTGATGTCCACCTCTGACCACTACTTGGGAACCTCTGACCCCCTCCTTTATCTCCGCCAGTTTCAAGACAAGATGGCAGTCTGCGCTCATGATAACCTTCTTCTCTATCCAGCGTTGCCTTCCAGTCTCAAGGGTGCTTCTTACCATTGGTTCTACTCACTCTCAAATAACTCTCTCTGAAGTTTTGAAGATGTGATTGATGCCTTCTCTAACCAATTCACTTTTGGAAAGAGTTCTAGAGGAATAATAACGATCTTCTTACGGTAAGGATAAAGCTAAGGGAGCGCCAGAAGAACTATGTCAGCTACTTCCAGAGCCACATGGCACTGGTGTACAACTGCAATGAAGCCATAGCCACCTCAACATTCATTAATATGTTGCAAGTCACCTACAAATTCTACAAGCATCTAGTAAAGAACGATGTGACCAAGATGAAGGACATTCTTGTCTGTGTGCAAAAGTACATGCAGATCAAGGATGCAATGCAAGGTGCCACTAATTGCCCCCCAAACAAGAGTCTGAGGGCAAGAAGCCTGAGCAATAGTCCATAAGGAACCTGAGCCACAGCTCCACTGTGTTCCACAAACTGCCCCGGCTCATGTGCGAGTTGAGCATGGATGATATTGCAAAGACCGATCTAATTCCATTTTGGATCCCCATTGACCATATGTTTAACACCATCAAAGACCAACCGAAGGTCAGGAGTCCCCGCAGACTTGAAGAGACTAGGATCTCAGGAGTATGTACCTTCCACGACGAGATGGATCAGCCCATCGTCAAGTGTTGAACCCTCCAGCGATACCTCCAAAACCTAATTAATCATGGATACCTCTAAGAGTTCATCTTCAACCCGAAACTGCTTTCGGAGACTAAGATACAAAGGGAGCCCCCACGAGACGTCCGAGATGATAGCTTCCTTATTTAGTATTGGGAGGTGAATGTGATCTTTGGCACCTCCCCGATAGAGGGTGCCACCATAAAGAAAAGGGCATTTACGTGAATGAGGCTCGGAGTGACAACAACCCAGTGTATAGATGAGCTCACCTTCATCACCGGCCAATCCTATCTACTTCTCAGAGAACGACATCTATGCCATGCACTTCTCGTACAACGACACTTTGGTTGTGATAATGCATGTTGGCTATTGTTGGATGTCAAAGATCCTGGTGACAGAGAGAACAATGTCAACATTCTATACGACCATGCCTTATATCGGATAGAGGACACTCCTGAGTAAGCTCGAAAGAGGATTCTCCCTCAGACCCAGTCACTTCTCTATGGATTTGACGAGAGTGAGGCGCACTCGCTGGGAACAGTTATGTTCACCATCCGAGCTGATTCTTACAACATTGTCACAAAGTTCTGGGTCCACGACGTCAAATCTTCCTATAATGCTATCCTCAAGAGGCCATGAATTCATATGATGAGGGCAGTCCTATTCACCCATCATCTACTTCTGAATTACTCCACACTAATAGGTATACCTGGTATAAAAGGTGACCAGGCGATGGACTGAACCATACCCGCAGTAGCCCAGAAGAAAGGCTGGGTGATAAAACCTCCCGAGTAGTCTCTAACAAAGATCCCCCATGGAAAGAAATAAAAGAGGGTTACTGACCAATAATAAGCACAGATCAGTGAAAGCCAAGACTCTGATTCCTTTGTCGAGTCGGAGGACCCAGACCCCAACTCACCCAATGAGTCGGGATACCCAGATAATAAGACTGAGGAGGAGTCTGAGCTTTTTTCCTTATAGATCCACGTCACCCAGAATGGATCCTCCATATCAGCTCTAAGCTACATCCCCAAGAGATGGCCTTGTTCAAAAAGTTTCTATCGGATAAATTTTGCATGGATCCCCACTAATATGCTTGGAATTAATCCTGACATCATTTGTCACAAGCTCTTCAACAAATCAAACATCAAACCTATAAAGCAGAAGCCTAGGAGGATGAATGAGGAATGGAGTCGTGTCATCAAAAATGATGTTGATTGCCTAGTATCAGCTAGCTTCATTCAAAAGACCTACTACGCCAAATGGCTCTCCAACCCTCTCCTTGTGAAGAAGAATGGCAAATAGAGGATCTGTATTGTCTTCAAAAACCTCAGTGAAGCTTGCCCAAAGGATAGCTTCTCCCTTTTGAGGATTGATCAACTGGCAGAGGTAACGATAGGCCACAAACTCCTTAGCTTCATGGACACCTACTCTGAGTACAACTAGATCAAGATGCACCCACCAAACGAAGATATGACTGCTTTTACCACTGTCTAGGGAATCTATTGCTACAAGATGATACCCTTCAGAGTCAAAAATGTGGGGGCCACTTTTTAGCTCATGGTCGATAATGTCTTCAAGGATTTAATCGAGAGAATGATGGAGATGTACATTAATGACATGTTGGTAAAAAGCACGCTGTGCATAGTCAGCTCCAAAATCTAGGCAAAGCATTCGATCTCCTGCGAAAACACAAGGTAAAACTCAACCCTAAGAAGTGCATATTCAAGGTTGCCTCAAAAAGTTCTTGGGGTATCTGGTTACTCAACAGGCATCAAGGCCGACTCCAACTAGACATTCGCCATCTTGAACATGATGTCCCCCACATGCATGAAGGAGGTCCAGATGCTAAACAAATGCCTCGCTACCCTGAATCGATTCATCAGCCTGTCCACCGACAAATGCAAATGCTTCTTCCAAGCCTTAAAGAAAATGAGGGTGATTTTTGTTGGAATGAGGAATGTGAGTTAGCGTTCAAAAATCTGAAGAAATATCTGGCTTCACCACTACTCTTGTCCAAGCTGACCTCGGGGAGATGTTGTTCCTTTATCTAGCTTTCTCAAAGTCGACCATGAGCAGAGTGCTAATTCAGGAAGAAGAAGGCATACATAAGCCAGTGTACTATGCCAACCATTCATTAATAGACCGCAAATCTGATACCAAAGGTTAGAAAAGTTGGTGCTTGTTCTCTTCATCATCTCGAGGAAGCTTAAGCACTACTTTCAAACCTTCCCGATCATGGTCCTCACGGAGCATCCCCTAAGAATTGCTATAGAGAACCCAAAAGTGATGGGGCAGATATTGAAATGGGCATCAGAACTAGACCCTATGGACTCAGATTCGAGCGATGACAACAATCAATGGGCAGGTCTTGGCAGACTTTATTGATGACTCACCTGGGGGACATGGAACAATGTCACTTATTGGAAAGATGAATTATGAATTTGGATGGAGCTTCAAACAATATGGGAGTAGGCATCGGAGTCGTCCTCGCCACTCCAGAAGGATCTACCATCGAGCGTCCTTTACCCTCAGCTTTTTGACCTCCAATAATGAAGCCGAATATGAGACAGTCCTAGCTGGACTCCAAATGGCGACCACACTTGGGGTCACAGGGCTCAAAGTTTGATGTAATTCCTCATTGGTAGTCAACAAAGTCAGCAGGTGATACTATATCGCAAGGGATGCTCGGATGGTAGATTGCCTACAATTTATCCTCGGGTTAAAATTTAAAATCCCTCAGTGCAACT
Source organism: Agave tequilana (assembly GCA_038442645.1). Lineage (NCBI taxonomy): Eukaryota > Viridiplantae > Streptophyta > Magnoliopsida > Asparagales > Asparagaceae > Agave > Agave tequilana. The sequence continues at coordinate 434,494 of JAVJIF010031355.1, forward strand.
TCAAATGGGTCGTCAAATCTGAAAATAATCACGCAGACTCACTTGCCAAGCTGGGGTAAGCCATAGAGTTCCAATTCTGATGGGAAATTTTCATCAAGCACATCACCAACCCAAGCATCCACAGACCGATCGAGAGGTTCTTCGCCTTGATACCTCGCCAAGATGGAGAGATCCTATCATTGTTTATCTGAAGGATGGGTTCCTCCTTGATGACATAGCAGAGGCACAAAAGCTCCTTCACTTGGCCACTAGACATATGCTCCTCAGATGTGTCTTATACAAGAAATCTTACTTCAAGCTTCATGCTGACCCTACCTGAGGTGCCTTGTACCAGACGAAACTCGAAGAGTGATGCAAGATATCCATGATGGAGACTGTGGGAACCATTCAAGAGGCCGCTCACTTACTCATAAGGTCATCAATCAAGGGTATTACTGGCCTAAGATGTTCAATGATACCAAGGATTATGTGAAGCTCAGAGTATCAGAGATTCACCCCAGCATCAAACAGACTGAGTTTCGACCTCCATACTTTGTGAAGTCCTTGTCCCTTTATGCAATGGGAATTGGATATGGTTGGTCCACTGCCCCAAGCACAACCTCACTTGCAGTTTCTGCTAGTAATTACCGACTATTTCATAAATGGGTTGAAGCGGTACAGTCACTAGTTAACAGATTGTCAAGTTTCTTTGGCAGAACATCGTGTGTCGCTTCGGACAGCCCCATACTATTATCTCTGACAATGGGACAAACTTTGCCAGCAAGTAAGTGGCCAACTTCTACTCTAAATGCAAGATCACCCACCGGTTCTCCACTTTATAATATCCTCAAGGCAATGGTCAGACTGAGATCAGTTATCGTACCATCCTCGATAGCCTACGCAAAAGCTTGAATGAAGCAAAGGTAGATGGCTGAGAAACTCTCTGGGGTGCTTTGGGCCTACAAGACCACCAAGCGCGTCCTGATGCGTGAAACACCATTTTCATTGGTATATGAAATGAAAGTGATCATCCTGATTGACATCAACATGCCAACACTCCGCGTGGAAGAGGTTGATCAAAACTAAAATCATGCATAACTCCGCCTGATCCTGGACTAGTTGGAGGAAAAGCGGCAGCAAGCTTAGATCCACATCACCAACAGTAGATTCGAGCTGCACACCACAAGAAGGTGAAGATACATGAATTTTAAATTGGGGTCTAGGTCCTAAGGCACATTATTCTGCCTACACGACCGAAGGATCAAGGGAAGCATGGGCCCAGCTAGGAGGGTCCTTACATCATCATCGCTCGGGGAGGCAAAAGATTATACACCTTGGCTGATCAGGACGGGAAGATCTTCAAGAAGCAAAGGAACCTTTTTCACTTGAAAACTTGAAATGATACTATGTGTAAACCGTGTAATAACCAATAAAAATATTAGGCAAGTTCCCTTATTTTTGAGGTTCTTTAACCTCTCCAAATATGATAATTACTCCTCGGGACCCCGACGACAACCCGAGCCAATTAACAGCCTACATGGGTCCGAACCTGACAGTTACCCCTCAGGGAGTCCCCAGAAAGATAGAGACTCATCCATAATGAATACTTAGTGTCAGCCTATATCAGGTTTTTACTCTGACGGCCACCCGAGTGCGTCAATAGCCTATATTGGGTTCTATGCTGACCGTTATCCCTCAGGGAGTCCCTGAAAGATGGTAACTCACCCACAATGACTGTTTGGTGCTAGGGGTCTTCACCCTAATGACCACTCGAGTAAGTCAACAACCTATATTGGGTCTTACCCTAAAGTTTACCTCTCGAGGAGTCCCCTGAAAGATGGAGACTTGTCCACAATGACTGATCAGTGTCAGCCTATATGAGTCTTCACCCTGACGGCCACCCGAGTGAGTCAACAACCTATATTGGGTCCTATCTCATGGCTAACCCTCGGGGAGGCTCCTGAAACATGGAGACTCACCGACAATGACTGCTCGATGTCAGCCTATATGGGTCTTCACTCTGACGGCCATCCGAGTGAATCAGCGCCTATTTTAGGTCCTATCCTGATGGCTACCCCTTGGGGAATCTCTTGAAAGAAGGAGGCTTGTCCATAATTGCTGCTCGATGTTGACCTATATTAGGTTTTCACCTCGATGGCCACCCGAGTGAGTCAACAACTTATATTGGGTCCTACTATGATAGTTACCTCTCGGGGAGTCTCCTAAAAAATAAAGATCGCCCACAATGACTGCACGGAGCGCATCCATGTCTGCCCGAGGGGTCAATAGCCTATATTAGGTCTTCTCCTAACGGTTACCCCTCGGGGAGTCACCTAAAAATGGAGACTCCCCCACAATGACTGCTTTGTGTCAACGTATATCGGGTTTTCACCCTGATGGTCATCAAAGTGAGTCAGCAACCTATATTGGGTCCTACCCTGACGGCTACCCTCGGGGAGCCTCCTTAAAGATGGAGGCTCACCCACAATGACTGCTTGGAGCTCAGCCCATGGCTACCCGAGCGAGTCAACAGCCTATATCACGTCCTACCCTGATGGTTACCCCGACAACGCAATTTCATAGCAGGGACTTACCCTGCTCAGGTAAATGTTGCAAGTATCACTTTGAGATGAACGCCACTTGAGAACTACACACCAATTCATTCCAAATGTCTTGGAGCCAAAGCAGCTCTTCAAGCAGACATCCAAAAAAAAAAAAAAACAGGACAAGATCCAAATAATACATCCATTTCAATTCACTGCTAATCATAAAGTTTTTTTGATTACATCCATCCACATAGAAATATGGTTACATCTAACAAGTTAATACAAGATCTATTACATGGGTGTGTACTTTTTGAGAGAAAAATCAGATACGCTCTCTGTTGCATCCCCAATACCGTCAAGGAGATGAATCCTAAACAAATATTTCACCATTTCTGAGGCAATAATACCCAGAACTATAGGCTGAAGCCTTTAAGGCAAGGAGGATACCGACACAAAGCCTATAACTCCAAAAATGAACTCAAAGTGAAGCCAGGCAAAGCCGCGTAATCCAACAGGAGTGCAGACGACTAGTCCTAGGAATTAGAACTGTCATCAAGCATGCCTATACTCCCTAGTCCACATACGCTATGAGGAAGGAGAGAGACACTGATCATACAAATATATTGCATTATTTATCAGTACATTCCTACACTTATCTTGTAATAAATTTGATATTTAATTCATACAGAATATGATTAATGGAGGGAGAGAATATAACACCAAATAAACACCAGGTAAATCAAATTTACATGGATCTATTTGTAAGTACCCCTAGAGGGAGGTGAATAGGCGTATGGTTAATCTAATGATAAATGATGCGGAATTAAACTAAATTGCAACACACTTAGTGTGACCAAAGAGTGTAGCCGAATTCAAGGTGAAGGGCTCTGGACTATCTCCTCTAAATTCCTCTAAATAAGAGTTGAGGTGCTATGTAAAGCTCTCTTAGTTAAACACAAGTATGGCACACAATCAAACCAAACATATAAATGATATGAACAATATGATACAATGCACAATATAAGAGAGAGTTTAGAGATAGTGGATTAATCGCTAACACCGAGATATGCTTCGAGGTTCGAGCCACTGTACGTCCCCGCCTTCACACAGAAGGATTTTCACTATATCGTCCACATAGGACTTGCCACACAGGGAATCTCCACTGAGGATTTGGGTAATACAACTTTGGAGTACATAACTCCTCTCTCAACCAACAACAACCTCTACACAAGAGGCAAGGCGCAACAACAATCACCTATACACTTAGAGGGATGGGCACTTAGCTAAACAACAATCACCTCACACTAGAGGGATATGATAATTAGCCAAACAACAATCACCTCACATTAGAGGGATAAGGCACTTAACCAACACTCCAACCACAATCACTTCTGCACTTAGAGGGATACCACCATGATTGTACATATTTATTGCATTGTTCTTTATTACATATCCACATTTATCATGTAATAAATCTGCTAAATTTCTTATCTTAAATGTCTATTTTGCAGAAGATAATCATGGGGAGAAAGAGGATAAATCAAATAAATATCAGTTAAATTCAGATTTAACTAGATCTTTTGGTTGAGGAGGATGATCCCAAATATAGTTGGTTAAATTCAATTTTTGATGAATCAAGTGGTTAAAGCTAAAGATCAACCGAGGATAACGTCAATACAGAGTCCAAATCCAAAGGGATAAATGGATAGGGAGAAGATCAACGGATGAGATGAAGCAATTTTGATTCAGATTCTGGCTGAATACATTTTAGTATTTGAATCATAACTTTCGCTACCAGAACTCAAATCTAATGATTCAAGATGATAAAGAAAGAGGACTTAAAGGGATACAACTCTTAAGTTGATCATTATTTTTAATTCTATCATTTGATAAGTAATATTTAGCAATCAATACGCCAATAAGTTGCAGATCAGAACTGAATATCCACATTAAATCAAGTTTGGAGATAAGGGGAGGATTCAAATTCTGAAAAATCTAACTTCCCTTATCTTCATACTCCTCTACCCTCTACATTTCTCCTATAAATACCTGCAATCTCAAATGCAAAAAAGGAACGACCAAGCAAAGAGTAGAATTTAGGCTAATTTGTAGATTGTAACTTAGGTTTTTTTATTTTCTTTCATGTAATTTTTATTTTCTTTATGTAACTGAGAGGAGAGAAACTTTTATGGAAGAATGAGAGCAAGCTTGTACTGAAGGTGACACCGTGTAAGTGATCTTTTCTTCCATTATTATTTGAATCAAATCGAGATTTCCTTTTCTTTTCTATACTTATTTTTGTTCGCTTCCCTCTTCTGTGTTTGTGGATCCAAATGAAATCGATAGCCTCGAAGTTGTGTTAGGTTGTCAAAATTGCATATTTATCATCATATTTATCATCATATTTTCCTACTTATTCTTTTATAAAGCTCTTCTATGTAACGTTTTATTGTTTAATGTTGTGCAGGCCTTGAGTAATTAAAGATAAAGAAATAAAGCACAAGTGAAGCCGAAAAGCCCAAAAATCCCAGAAGCCCACATGCATAATTTATTTTAGTAATTTAGAAGCTTCTATTTTATCTAACCTAATATAAACTTGAATTTTAAATTATTAATTTAAAATGTAGGGGAGGAGGAGGAAGGATAAAGTGGGACTCCTAATTGCTATTCAAATCTAGAGGAGGAAAGATAAAGTGGGACTCCCAATTGCTATGCAAATCTAGAGGAGGAGAAAGATAGAACAAGATGAATCATCATCCTAATTAAAGATAGAGATGGACTTCTATTTGAACCAGGATGCTTGCTCCACAAGATGAAGATAAAGGATAAAAAACCTGAATTTTATTCAGATTCAGACTAGACACTCTTTAGTATTTTAATCATAATTTTCTCTGTTGAAACTCAAATTTGATGATTCAAGATGCTCCAGAAGGAAGACTTGAAGAACTGCAACTCTTATGTTGATTAAACTTTCCAATTCAGTCATAAGATAAGCCATATTCAATAATCAACATGATAACAAGTTGCAGGCCAGAATTGAATTTATACGGATAAGTCAAAACAAGTTTGGAGATAAAAGGAGAATTCAAATTTAGAAATATTTTGCTCATCCATACACTTCTTATCCCTCTGGTTTTCTGCTATAAATACCCCTGCAGAGCAACATAGGAAGGGCAGCTCTCAGAAGCTCAAGTTTAGAGTTTTTTTAGATCCACTTTTCTTTCCAAATTTCTTGTATTATTTCGTTTTTGTTATTTGAAGAAGAAGGTTATTGAAGAAGGAGAAGAGCTTTGTAATTGGCCGGTGACATCCAATAAAAAAGGTTCTTTATTCTTTTTACTTTTCTTATTTTGCAGTTAAATTATTTTTCTGCTTTAGCTTATTTGTTTTTCTTCTTTTAATTTTCATACAACCTTTCTTATTCATAATAAAAAATTGAAAACAAAAATAGAATATAAGTAACTAATTAAAACTTATAGTTTGGTAATCTCTGGATTGACCTAAGTTTAATTTAAAGATGAACTGATTGATATCTATGCTTGTTAGAAACCCTAGAATTGAATTGGTATTCTTGAAGATAAATTAATAATTGAGTTTAACTAATTTTAGTTGCACTTCTTAAATGGTTATTCATAGTTCATATCTAAATACTTTCATAGCATAATTTAATTAGACTTTTCTTATGCTATGCTTAGAAATTAGAATGAACTATAGTTTGATTTTTATTAGTGCATATTAATTAGAGTTTATAACATTGTTATTCATCTTTCTTGATTCTCAATCAAAATCCTAGGGTAGATAATTCTTTATTCAATATGATGTTCACTCTTTTAGAATAATACTTTGGTTGCGATAGATAATTAGTAGACTATAATTCTTTTTTCTTAACTAAAATTATTTCTTATAATCAATATCTTTTTTTTCCAAGCTAACTGTTAGAGAAAATCATTTCAAAAAACTTATATCGCATTCCTCCCTGTGGATTTGACCCGCATAGCCCTTGCTACCGCGGATATATTATAGAAGACAGAGACACGCATCTATTCAGATAATATCCTTCTAACCCTTAAACTATATCTCTGTTTTTTTCCCAATCATAATTTGGCGCTGTTGCCAGGAGGGAACGGTACGATATTCTCTAAAAAAACTAATTATTTTTTTTGTTTCGTAGGATCTGCTAACATGAAAATTTATTGCAGCACAGGAAATTTGGTAAATCTGTGCCTCTGCCCTAGAAGATAGACCAAGAAACAAGACTGAAAAGCCACGTTTTCGCGGCTTTTACAGCGGGTTCGCGGCTTTTGCAGCTTAATTGTGCTTCAAATTTTGTAGGGCTGTTATAAATTGCAAGACCTATTTTCTGCAGCAAATAATTATTCTGTGATAACCCTGCATACTGCTAATTAATTAACAGTAACATATTAGTTGACTAATTAATAAAAAAAGTTTAGACGTTGCATCTAGGGGCATTGTCTATTTTTTCTCTTCTTTTATTTTATTGTTGGTGAGTGCTGAAGACCAAAGGTACGTGACGCATTGCATATAGAATAGGAAACACCCTTCTTTGATTTAGTTCAATATAGTGTTTTGATTCATTTGTTCGACACGTACACATTAAAAACATTATAAGGGCATAACCCATAAATAACATAAGGTGGGGATTTCATCACCCTTCCTTAGCCCACAAATCATCTCCGTTGCACTAACGACCCTAACCCTAAAATAAAAATTGACTAGACGCTCGCCTTAGGTTAACTCAGACTCATTAAAAGATTGGCAGAAGGAGGAAGTTGTTCGAAGTTAACTCTCGCCAAATGGGTGTCTAGGAAGGGGATTAAGGGCTGAAAGCCTGAAGGTTGGTGCTTACTTAATTAAGGAACGTCTTTGACGGATAACCTCCTACCAACCTTACCACCTCCCTCGCCGATTAACTTGTGGTTAAGGTCGACAATATACCTCCACAGACAGTCTAAAGTTAGGAGTCGTCTAGTCCAGGTTCACCCTAACTTAGGTTAGATTTTTTATATTTGTTTGCTTATTTGTTTTTCTTTGTTTGTGTGATATGGTTTATAACAAAATTTTTTTTCAATTTTAATAGTAATCCATATTACACCCCGACCTCTTTTTCAGATATTACTAACCTGACATATCATAACTTTAACCAACCTAGTGTGTCAGAGTGATCTTATTCGAATCAATATCACTCACGCCCCCAATCTTATGACCATAATTTCTAAAACAATTTTAATTCTTCACAGAGTCAATGGGGATCTACCTCCCCTGAGTCCAATTTTCAATCAACTTGTCCTTCTTATCCACCTTGTCCAAAATATTTTCAAGATTTATACTCAGTTCCACCAGTTCAAAATAAAAAATCATCAATCTTGAAAATGAGTATGCGTGAGCCAAGCAACAATCAAAAAATCTGATGGACTCACGATTTCACCACAAATTTCAAAACAAAACTTTATCTTTTCAAGTCCAATCGCAACAAAACGATGACAAATTGACTATGAAAAGCTTCTTGAAGCCATGACTCAGGCTCGAATCGCTCATAATCATGACATAGATAGAATGGTCCAAACTCTCCATTCTCACCCTTTGACCATTTCTGATGTCGCTAGCCATTCTGTTAGAGCCAAAAAATCATCTTATTTTGAAAAACAAGATTCTATTTCAGTACACCCATTTGAACTTGCCCAAACTCCAAATTTTGAAAACCATATTGACATTTTGACAAGTTATCCCTTTCCTGAAATTGAACTTGAGAATGAATATGATTCTGAACCTCAACTTGGTGATTCAATTCTCCTTCCTGATTCAATTATGACTCCGGTGTCTTCACCTGATTTCAATCTTTTTCCTGAGTCAACATTGGATCCTGTGCCAATTCATCATGAAATTGAATCGTCAATCTTTTATGATCATCATATTGAACTTGACCACAAATTGGCAAATTCTCATTTTTATGAAATTGAACTCAATGAGAAATGTGACCAATATTCTCAAATTTGTGATCCAGTTCAAATTCCTGAATTAATATTGACTCCTGTTTTGTTACCCAACTTGAGTAATATTTAGAATCAGTTTTGATTCCAACACCTATCATTCTCGAACTTGAATCACCAATATTAAGTCACATTCTGTTTTTGGAAAATGAATATGGACTTGAGTTTCAACCTCTTGATTTGGACCCACTTCCTGAACCAATCTTTACTCCTGAACCTTTACTTGACTTAAGTTACTTTCCTAAGTCGGTATTAGTTCCCGTACTTCCTAAGTCCAAGTCAATCATTTCATCTTTTCACACTCCCTTTTGGGACAAGGCTGTTGATAAAATTGACTCCGAAATTATTTGTGAAACATGGAAATTAGATGAGGTAAAATTCTTAATAAAAATCATTCATATATACATCATTTTAGTGGGTTATATTAGAGAGGTTTCTGGTGAGTTCCTCCGAAGTTCACATAAAAAAGATTGGGTCGCATTTAATGGACCAATCAGACCACCACCGGAACCACCACCTTAAGGTAATATTTTCCTTCCCTTTCTTCTTTTTCATGCATCTATGCATTAATTCATACATTGAGGACAATGCATGAGATAGGTGTGGGGGAGGGTTCTAACATAACTTAAGTTTTCCTTTTTTAAAATAAAAAAATATTAACATTTTCTTTACTTTAAAAATAAAAATTTTTTGAAAAAGGAAATAATATTTTGACTTATCTTTTGAAAGAAATTCAAGTTAATCTTAAGAATTAGGAAAATCATGATTAGGATTTGTAAATACTTAGTCAAAATAAAATAAATTATTGAATTTTTTTAGGTATAGGAGGAAAAATTGAATAATTAATTAGTCTTGATTTTTACCTTAATGAAATGTGCATACTTATTACACTTACGCATCTAGGATTCTAAGACAAAGACTCTTGTGCCTTATAAAAAATAATATAAATAATATAAAAAAATAGAGTTCACTAATTAAGCTGGATACATGTGCCTCAAGACGTATAAGTATTCACATCTAAAGGTGATTTTATAAATAAAGTCCTTAGTTTTGTGGCCTAGTTCACTCGAATCCTTAAGTCCTTGGGGTGTTTTCTCATCTGGTGCCCTAAAATCGACCGGTTTGGGAGCCACCGACCTTAGGCTCGCTACCTGATGGATTAGAAAGCCTAAGAAAACTAAGAAATATTATCTGTATATGTATTAACACATCTAATAGTCAATTAGTTAGGTATGAGGGCCTCAAGAAGCCTTGATACTTATACAAAAGAAAATTAAATGAGTTATACATATTATTAAAATATATATATAATAAAGAGGCATGGGAGTCCGAGTTAAAGAATCCCTAGTAAAGATTCATGTTCACAAGGATGCATATGATTTAGGGTAATAAAGAGACTATATAAAAATTTCAATTTTAATCCTTACTTAAAATTGATAACAAATTATTGTATAGAGACTAAGTTCAAGAATGAATAAAAATGATAATCCTAAAACGTATAGATTGCTTAGTTTCTTCAAATATATTTCAAATATATCTCTCCTTTTTCAAAATAAAAAAATTATTAATGACTAACATTTCCTTTTTCTTTTATGAATTTTGTGGGTGTAATCCACTGAAAACCCTCACGAGGCAACACTTGTCCTCTAGGGGTAATCTAGAGGTTTAACGGCTTATCGTGATTCCTACGAAAGTGAGTTAGGATAGGTTAGTTTTTCTTTTATTTTCCTTTTTCTTCTGTTTTTTACTCGAGAACGAGTAAAAAGATAAGTGTGAGGGTGTGATAGGCAGTCAAAATTGCATATTTATCATCATATTTATCATCATATTTTCCTACTTATTCTTTTATAAAGCATTGCTATGTAACATTTTATTGTTTAATATTGTACAAGCCTTGAGTAATTAAAGAATAAAGAAATAAAGCACAAGTGAAGCCAAAAGACCAAAAATCCCACAAGCCCACATGCATAATTTATTTTAGTAATTTAGAATCTTCTATCTTATCTAACCTGATCTAAACTTAAATTTTAAATTATTAATTAAAATCTAGGGGAGGAGGAAGGATAAAGTGGGACTCCTAATTGCTATTCAAATCTAGAGGAGGAAAGATAAAGTGGGACTCCTAATGGCTATTCAAATCTAGAGGAGGAGAAAGATAGAACAAGATGAATCATCATTCTAATTAAAGATAGAGATGGACTTCTATTTGAATCAGGTTGCTTGCTCCACAAGATGAAGATAAAGGAGAGAAAATCTGAATTTAATTCGGATTCACACTGGACACTCTTTAGTGTTTCAATCATACCTTTCTTTGTCGAAACTCAATTTGATGATTCAAGATGCTCCAGAAAGAAGACTTGAAGGACTACAACTCTTATGTTGATCAAACTTTATAATTCAGTCAGAAGATAAGCCATATTCAGCGATCAACATGACAACAAGTTGCAGGCCAGAATTGAATTTATACGGATAAGTCAAAAAAAGTTTGGATACAAAAGGAGAATTCAAATTTAGAAATATTTTTCTCATCCATACGCTTCTTATCCCTCTAGTTTTCTCCTATAAATACCTCTGCAGAGCAATAGAGGAAGGGCAGCTCTCAGAAGCTCAAGTTTAGAGTTTTTTTAGATCCTCTTTTCTTTCCAAATTTCTTATATTATTTTGTTTTTGTTATTTGGAGAAGAAAATTATTGAAGAAGGAGAAGATCTTTGTAATTGGCCGGTGACATCCAATAAAAGATTCTTTATTCTTTTACTTTTTTTGTTTTGCCATTCAATTTATTTTTCTTCTTTAACTTATTTGTTTTTCTTCTTTTAATTTTCATGCAACCTTTCTTATTCATAATAAAAAATTGAAAATAAAAATAGAATATGAGTAACTAATTAAAACTTATAGTTTACTAATCTCTAGATCAACCTAAGTTTAATTTAAAGATGAACTGATTGATATCTATGCCTGTTAGAAACCCTAGAATTGAATTGGTATTTTTGAAGATAAATTAATAATTGAGTTAACTAATTTGAGTTGCAGTTCTTAAATGGTTATTCATAGTTCATATCTAAATACTTTGATAGCATAATTTTAAGTAGACTTTTCTTACGCTATGCTTAGAAATTAGGATGAATTATAGTTTGATTTTTATTAGTGCACTTTAATTAGAGTTTACAACGTTGTTATTCATCTTTCTTGATTCTCAATCAAAAACCCTAGGATAGATAATTCTTTATTCAATATGATGTTCACTCTTTTAGAATAATACTTTGGTTGTGATAGATAATTAGTAGACTATAATTCTTTTTTCTTGATTAAAATTATTTCTTACAATCAATATCTCTTTTTTCCAAGCTAACTGTTAGAGAAAATCGTTCCGAAAAGCTTTATCGCATTCCTCCCTATGGATTTGACCGCATAGCCCTTGCTACTGCGAATATATTATGGGAGACAGAGACACGCATCCATTCAGATAACATCCTTCTAACCCTTAAACTATATCTCTGTTTTTCTCAATCAAGTTGCCTTGTCCTTGCAAGTGCCGTTGATGGCTTATGGTGATGGATATCCATTTCTATGGTAGTATAGCTCGCCCCTTCATTTTATAATGTAAATCGGGAATAGGAAAGATCTCATCTGCCATGCTTCGCTCGCCTTCAAGTAAAGGTACATCGTCGATACGGGTAACAGGTAAGCAGGTATCGAGAGGTAAGTATTTTTTTTAGGTTTTAGTTTTTCTTTCTTTTCTTGTAACTTTTAGTGTAGATCATCAACACCATAATCAGCAAATCTCTTTCACTCTTTTTCAATTTCTTTGTACATATCACTTCTATTTTCTCTACCTTCTCATTCTACCACTTCCTTCCTAACTTAACTGTAACTCTTTTTCATTTTCTTTTAAAGAACTAAAAGAAGAACATTAACCATTCTTTGTAGCATAAAAGAAAACTTACTAAAAAGCTTCCATCGCTAGTCCCTTCTTGTGGATCACGACCCGCATAGCCATTTGTTATAGCGGTAGAATTGAGTACCTTGCACTCTTTAATCTTATGATCTGAAATTCTATACATTTGTGCAGGTAAAGCCTCAATCAAATTTTGGTGCCGTTACCAGTGAGAGACGGTAAGTAATTCTCTTTAAAGTTTACATTTTTAGTAACCTTCTTCTTAGTTTTTGGTGTACTGATTTAAAATAAGGAATTTTTGCTACAGTGGACATATAAGTGGCCTTGAACTCTGCTTAAGAAAGCAGAGCCCAGAAGCCCTCAGATTTGCTACATTCCTATGGCAATCTGAGTGAACTACTAATCTGTATTTTCTGCAGGTTGGATGAATTGCATAGTTTAATCTCTGTAGCATTTATTTTCTTGTTTGACTCACTGTATATACATTTCTAATACAACAGTAAAAAGTTGATTGTAAATGCTAAAATGATTTAGACTTTGCATTTAGGCATGTGTCAATTTCATTACATTTTCTATTTACTGTTGAAGAGTGCTAGAGCCAAGGTATGTGTGCATAGCATTTAGTATAAGGTTCATTCTTATATGAAATATTGCTTGAATGTTACTTTTTTCTATATACTTGTACACTGCACTAAATTGATTTAAGGGCTTGTCTTATAAACAAGATAAGGTGGGAAAGTCATTATACTCCCTTAGCCCACAAACAATCTCCTCACTTACTAACCCAAGCCTAATTAAAACTAAATAGAAGTGGGCCCAGGGACATCTCAGACTCAAATAGAAGACTGACCTAAGGGGGAAGTTGATATGAATCTGACTCTTGCCAAATCGGTGACTAAGGTTGGGGATTGAGGGGCGAAACCCCGAAGGCTAGTGGTTTGGCTTAATTAGGCCCGTCGCTTTTGTGCGGATACCTCCCACCAATCTTGCCCCTACCTGGCCGATTAATTTGTGGTCAGATTCGGCAATATACCCCCGTGGACAGTCTAACCAGTTAGGAGCCGTCTAGGTTTAAGGTTTACCCTAACTTAGGTTAGATTTTTTCTTTTTTTGTTTGCTTATTTGTTTGTTTTTCTATGTTGTGTGATATGGCTTATAATAACAATTTGTCCAATTTTAATGGTAATCTATATTACACCCCAACCTCTTTTTCAGATATTACCAACCCGACATATCATAACTTTAACCAACCTAGTGTGTCAGATTGGTCTTATCCAAATCAATATAACCTATGCCTCCAATCTTATAACCATAATTTCTAAAATAATTTCAACTCTTTACAGAGTCAATGGGGATTCACCTCCCCTGAGTCTAATTTTCAACCAACTTGTCCTCCTTATCTACCTTGTCCATAATATTTCCAAGATTCATGCTCAGTTCCACCTTTTCAAAATAGAAAACCATCAATTTTGGAAATGAGTATGCGTGAGTCTAAGCAACAATCACAAAATTTGACGGACTCACAATTTCACCACAAATTCTAAAACAAAACTTTATCTTTTCAAGTCCAATCGCAACAAAATGATGAATTAATCAACTATGAAAAGATGCTTGAAGCCATGACTCAGGCTCAAATCGCTCGTAATCATGACATTGATATGATGGTCCAAACTCTCTGTTCTCACCATTTGACCATTTCTGATATCGCTAACAATTCTATTAGAGCCGAAGAATCATATTGTTTTGAAAAACAAGATTCCATTTCAGCGCAACCATTTGAACTTGCCCAAACTCTAAATTTTAAAAATGACATTGACAGTTTGGCAAGTTATCCCTTTTCTGAAATTGAACTTGAGAATGAATATGATCCTGAAATTCAACTTGGTGATTCAATTTTACTTCCTGATTCAATAATGACTCTGGCATCTTCACCTGATTTCAATCTTTTCCCCGAGTTAACATTGGATCCTGTGCCAATTCATCATGAAATTGAATCACCAATCTTTTATGATCATCATATTGAACTTGACCAATTTCATACTTTTGAAAGTCCCATTGACAAATTGGCAAGTTCTTAGTTCTATTAAATTGAACTCAATGAGAAATGTGATCTAGATTCTCAAATTTGTGATCCAGTTCAAATTCTTGAATCAATATTGACTCTTGTTTTGTTACCTAACTTGAGTAATATTTTAGAGAGTTAGTTTCAATTCTCACACCTGTCATTCTTAAACTTAAATCACCAATGTTAAGTCACGTTCCGTTGTTGAAAAATGAATGTGGACTTGAATTTCAACTTCTTGATTTGGACCCACTTCCCAAACTAATCTCGACTCCTGAACCTTTACTTGACTTAAATCACTTTCTTTAGTTGGTATTAGTTCTCGTACTTCCTCAGTCTAAGTCAATCATTCTATCTTTTCACACTCCATTTTGGGACAAGGGTGTTGATAAAATTGACTCTGAAATTAATTATGAAATTTGAAAATTAGATATGGTAAAATATTTAATAAAAATCATTCATGTATATATCATTTTAGTAGGTTATATTAGAGAGATTTCTGGTGGGTTCCCCTGAACTCCATGCAAATTCGATTGAGCCGCATTTCATGGATAAATCAGACCACCACCGGAACTATCACCTTAAGGTAACATTTTCCTTCCTTCCTTCTTTTTCATGCATCTATGCATTAATTCATACATTGAGGACAATGCATGAGATAGGTGTGGGGGAGGGTCTAACATAACTTAGGTTTTTCTTTTATTAAAAAAAAGAAAAAATTAACATTTTCTTTAATTTAAAAACTTTTAAAAAATAGAAATAATATTTTGACATATTTTTTTTGTAAGAAATTAAGTTAATTTTAAGGAATAGGAAAATAAAAATTATGATTTCTTATACTTAGTCAAAATAAGATTATTTGTTTGATTTTTAGGGTTAGGAAGATAATTTGTCAAAGTAATTTAGTCTTGACCTTTACCTTGATGAAATATGCACACTTCATGCACTTACACACTTAGGGTTCAAAATAAAGATTCTTATGCCTTAAAAGATAATAAAGGAAAAATAAAAAAATATATCTATGAAAGATAAACAAATCTAATTATTGATTAGCTAGGTGCTTTGGCCTAAGCAAGCCTTGGTATTTACGCGAAAGATGATTAGATAAGTTTGAGAAAAATATATATATAGATCCTCTGATTAAACTGGGTATTTGTGCCTAATAAAGCATAAATATTCACGCCTAAAAGCGGTTCATATAATAAAATTCTTAGTTTTGAGGCCTTATTTGATTGAGTTCTTAAGTCCTTGGGGTGTTTTCTAACCCGGTGTCCTAAGACCGTTTGGTTTGGGAGTCACCGATTAGAGGCTCGTTACATGGGTAGATTAGAAAACCTAATAGAACTAAGGAATAATACCACAAAAAAAATAAAATAATAAATAAATAAGGCATAAGCGTTAGAGTTAAAGAACCCTTAGTCAAAATTTCACGGTCACAAAGGTGCATATGACTTAGGGTAAAGTAATAGACTAGATGAGAAGTACAATTTGGCCCCTTACTTTGATTGATAAATTTTTGAATAGAGACTAATGTTTGACTGATTTTTCCTGCACACAAAATATTATATGTTAGTTTTAAGAATAGATGTGCAAGTCTCAGTTCTAATCCGCGGTAGCAGGGCTATGCGGGTCGTGATCCTCAGGGAGGGACTGCGATGGAAGCGTTAAGCAAGTTTCTCTAAAAATTTATCTTTTTTAGTTATTTTGTTAGTCACGATGGTATTTACAATGAAAAGTGGTATTTACAATGAGTGGTAGAAAAGAATTATGGAAGATGTGGATTTAATCTATAAAAAAGAAAAGAAAAGAAAAAGAAAGAAAACTTATCTCTTTAGTCTGCTTGCCGTTTGAACCGTTGCGATGATTTCCTTTTCTTGGAAGGTGTACAAGCACGGCTTATGGGATCGTCCGCCTTCTTAATCTACTCTACGAAATGAAAAACAAGCTATGAAGACCTGTTCATCGCCATTGGGCCGTCAAGGTTCCTTCTTCGGCTAGGTATTCTCGAAGCAGTTGGATCTCATGGTGGGCAAGACATTAGAGAACAAATAGAAGAAAGTAGATACAAGATTAAAATAAGAATAAAAGAAACTAGAATAATACAAGAATAAAATAAACAAGCCTTGATTCGATTATTAAACAATGGTGGAAAAATAACACTTACACCGACTGTCACCATCAGTACAAGCAGATCCCTTCCTCCATGAATACATCATCTCCTCTCAGCTTTTACAAAAAGAAAATAAAAATATACAAAGGTGGAAAGAAAACCAAAAAACTCTAACTTTGGCCCTTGGCTCTTCTCTGGACGCTGGACGCTCTGTACGTTGCACTGCAGGAGATATTTATAGGTGCAGAAGGCCGAGGAGTCCTGGATGAACTTGCCCACGAAATCTGGGATTCTAACTCATCCAGAATGCCGCGCTTTTGCCGCGGGTCCGCGGCACTTTAGTGGCTTCTGGCCACGCGCTTTGGCGCGTGGCCTCTCCTGGTTCGTCCATCTGGGCGCCTGCTTCTGGAAGTTCGATCCTGGCTCTAAATATTGGGATATGGATATAACTTGGAAATCAAGTTATCTAGACTTTGTATTCTCCCAATCTCTTTTAAACGATTTCCTTCTCATCTTTGGCTTTTATGCACATCCTGCAAGAGTTTAGGGTTGGGTAGAATTCTATCCTTCCCTCATCTTTGATAATTGCAACTTTAGCCCTTGTATAATTGTACTTTGACAATCTGATATTTGCACTTTGACTCTTGGGCTTCAAATATGGGCTTGGATCTGGGCTTTTGGGCTCTTTAAGCTTTATTTATTGTTAAAATAATAATTCGAGGCCTGCACACAATAAATTACAAATTATTAATAAATATGCAGAATTAAATGAATAAATATGAAAATGTGATGGTAAATATGATGATAAAAATGCACTTTTCACTACCAATCACACCCCCACACTTATCTTTTTGCTCGTCCTCGAGTAAAAACAAAAGAAAAAGAAAAAGAAATGAAAAGTTAATCTAACCTAACTCACTTTCGTAGGAATCACGGTTGCACTTAGCACGTGCAACAAGCCGTTAAACCCCTAGGTTACCCTAGAGGACGAGTGTTGTCTCGTGAGGGTTTTCAGCGGATTGCACCCACAAAATCCATAAAAAGGAAAATATTTGAATTATTATTGAAGAGACTAAGTATAGTCTATAAGTTTTAGGATCATCATTTTTATTCATTCTTCAAACCTGGTCTTTATAAAGTCAATTGTTATTCATTTTAGGTAAGGATTAAAATTGAATTTCTAATATAGTCTTTTTCGTTACCAAAAGTCATACGCACACTTGTGAATCTAGGAATTCCTTAACTTGGACTCTCATGCCTCTTTATTATTTTTATAACATCATCTAATTTTCTTTCGTGTAAGTATCAAGGCTTCTTGAGGCCCTCATACCTAACTAATTGACTATTAGATGTGTTAATATAATTTTTTTTTTTTTGGCATGTATAACTCATCTAATTTTCTTTCGTATAAGTATCAAGGCTTCTTGAGGCCCTCATACCTAACTAATTGATTATTAGATGTGTTAATACATATATTATATTTCTTAGTCTTCTTAGGCTTTCTAATCCACCCATGTAACGAACTTAAAGTCGATGACTCCCAAACCGGTTGGCTTTAGGGCACCAGGTGAGAAAACACCCGCGGACTCAAATTCGAGTGAACTAGGCCCCAAAACTAAGGACTTTATTTATTTACTCACCTTTAGGCATGAATACTTATGCTTCTTGAGGCACATAATCAGCTTAATTGGTGATTTTTTTCTTCTTCTTTTTTTTTTTTGTTTTTTTATGAGGCACAAGGTCTTTGTCTTAGAATCCTAGATATGCATTTGGTATGCATACTTCATTAAGGTAAAAATCAAGACTAATTAATTATTCACTTTCTCCTCCTATACCTAAAATTTAAACAATTTATTTATTTTGACCAAGTTTTTAGAAATCCTAATCATGATTTTCCTAATCCTAAAACTAACTTAGATTTCTTTCAAAAAAATAAGTCAAAATATTTCCTTTTTATAACATTTTTTTTTTTTAAATTTTTTTTTATTAGCAAATTTTGTTAGTGTCTACTTATGTTAGTATGTTAGTAAAGCCCACCCCCACACTTATCTCATGCATTGTCCTCAATGTATGAATGAATGCATATATGCATGAAAAAGAACAAGGGAAGGCAGAAAATTACCTTAGGGTGGTGGTTCCGGGGGTGGTCTAATTGGTCCACGAAATGCGGCCCAAACAAGATAACGTGGTAGTTCACGGGACCTACCTTTATTGACCTCTTTTTTATTTACATATTTACAGTCCCCAGAATGAATAGGATCATGGAAGATCCTCTCGTGAAACTTACTCGCTTTACATGACCAGTCCTGGAAAATCATCACAGAGTCATGGTCTATACCTATGTCCAACAAAAGAATGTGACTTGGTAAAACGGTTTGACTTAGACTCAAGAATGATAGGTTCAGGATCTAATACCGACTCAGGAAAGAAACTCAAATCAAGTAAAGGTTCAGGAGTCGGGCTAGGATCAAGAAGTGGGTCCAAGTTAAGAAATTGAAACTCAAGTCTACAATCATTTTCCTACAATGGAATGTGACTCAATGTTGGTGATTCAGTTCAGGAATGATAGTGTGGGAATCAAAACTGACTCTAAAATATTACCTAAGTCGGGTAACAAAATAGGAGTCAATAATGATTCGGGAATTTGAACTTGATCATAGATTTGGGAATCTAGGTCACATATCTCATTAGTTTCAATCTCATAAAAATGGGAACTTGCCAATTTTTCCATGGGACTTTCAAAATTGCACAATTGGTCAAGTTCAATATGATCATCAAGAATGGGTGATTCAATTTCATGATCTATGGGTATGGGAATAAATGTTGGCTCAGAAAATTGATCCAAATTGGGTAAGGATACTGGAGTCAACATAGATTCGAAAATGGAAACTGAATCGCAAAGTTGGGGATCGGGTTCACATTCACAATCTAATTCAATCTCATTGAAATTAAAAACTAGCCAACTTGTCCAAGGATTAGGGTTGAGCAAGTTCATATTGATGTGATGAAATTGAATTTTGATCAAGGTCTTCTAGATAGAATGATTCTTGGTTCCTATCAACTTGGTTGGTTCGCTCAAGAATGTTTGAAAGTCTAGAAATTTGATCATTCATTATATCTTGCAACCGATCTACTTTTTCTTCTAACCCATCAAATAGATCAATGGTGGACTGAAACCTTGGTGATGTAGGAAAAGACGTATATGAAGATACTGGTTGAACAGGTGGTTGACCATATGGCTCAGGGGTGTTGAATTCCCATTGACTCTGTGAAGAGTAGTGATGATTATTCCAATCTTGTTCATAGTATTGGGACTGGGGCATGTAATGATTCGGATAAGACCAATCTGGCACACTAGGTTGGTTAGAGTTGTGATATGTCGGGTGGTGATATCCGAAAAAGAGGTTGGTGTATAATATGGATCCTCATTAAAATTGAAAAAATTATTGTTATAGGCCATATCACACAAAGCAAAAAAAGAAAAAAAAACAAACAAAAAAAGAAAAATTTCTAACCTAAGTTAGGGTAGACCTAGACCTAGACGACTCCTAACTGGTTAGACTGTCCATGGGAGGTAGGGTGTAGACTTTGACCACAAGTTAATCAGCCAGGTCGGGGCAAGAGTGGTGGGAGGTTTTCCGTCAAAGACGTTCCTTAATTAAATAACCACCACACTTCGGGCTTTCGGCCCTCAATCCCCTTCCTAGACACTGATTTGGCAGGAGTCAACTTCCAACACCGTTCCCCCTTAGGATAATCTCCTAATTGAGTCCGAGTGTCCCTAGGGCCAACGTCTACTAATTTTTAAGTTAGGCTTGGGTTAGTGAGTGCTCGGGATATGATTTTTGGGCTAAGGAGGGTGATGAAATCCCCACCTTATCTTGTTAATGGGTTATGCCCTTAAGATGAATTAGTGCAAGTGTACAAGATAAGAAGATAAGATTCACTCAAAGCAGAAAATCAACCAAGAGATGAGTCCTATTCTACATGTAATGCGTACGTACCTTGCTCCAGCACTCTTCAACAGTAAAAATAAAGGAATTGAAAAGACACGTGCCTAATATGCAAACGTCTAATCAATTTTTATCTTTAACAACAAATAGTTTACTGTTGAATTAATTAGCAGTATACAGGTTTATCACAGAACAAAATCACAAAGCAGTAAACAGTATTTGCAAATTTCAGCAACCTGCACAAAACTGAGTCAGTAATTCACTGCTACTGCCGCGGATCCGTGGCAATTGCCGCGTTTCTGCGGCAAAAGTAGCAGGCTCTGCTGCTCTGCCTTCAAGGGCAGAGGCACAGAGTTGCTATATGTCCAATTCTGCTGCTGTTTTTCTGTTCTCCAAACCTACAAACAGAAAAGAATTAAAAGAATTAGTTAATAATTAATTTTTTTTATTAGAGAAAAACTTACCGTCCCTCCCCGGCAACGGCGCCAATTTGTTTGACTGATTTTTCCTGCACACAAAATATTATATGTTAGTTTTAAGAATAGATGTGCAAGTCTCAGTTCTAATCCGCGGTAGCAGGGCTATGCGGGTCGTGATCCTCAGGGAGGGACTGCGATGGAAGCGTTAAGCAAGTTTCTCTAAAAATTTATCTTTTTTAGTTATTTTGTTAGTCACGATGGTATTTACAATGAAAAGTGGTATTTACAATGAGTGGTAGAAAAGAATTATGGAAGATGTGGATTTAATCTATAAAAAAGAAAAGAAAAGAAAAAGAAAGAAAACTTATCTCTTTAGTCTGCTTGCCGTTTGAACCGTTGCGATCGATGATTTCCCTTTTCTTGGAAGGTGTACAAGCACGGCTTATGGGATCGTCCGCCTTCTTAATCTACTCTACGAAATGAAAAACAAGCTATGAAGACCTGTTCATCGCCATTGGGCCGTCAAGGTTCCTTCTTCGGCTAGGTATTCTCGAAGCAGTTGGATCTCATGGTGGGCAAGACATTAGAGAACAAATAGAAGAAAGTAGATACAAGATTAAAATAAGAATAAAAGAAACTAGAATAATACAAGAATAAAATAAAACAAGCCTTGATTCGATTATTAAACAATGGTGGAAAAATAACACTTACACCGACTGTCACCATCAGTACAAGCAGATCCCTTCCTCCATGAATACATCATCTCCTCTCAGCTTTTACAAAAAGAAAATAAAAAATATACAAAGGTGGAAAGAAACCTAAAAACCCTAACTTTGGCCCTTGGCTCTTCTCTGGACGCTGGGACGCTGTACGTTGCACTGCAGGAGATATTTATAGGTGCAGAAGGCCGAGGAGTCCTGGATGAACTTGCCCACGAAATCTGGGATTCTAACTCATCCAGAATGCCGCTCTTTTGTCGCGGGTCCGCGGCACTTTAGTGGCTTCTGGCCACGCGCTTTGGCGCGTGGCCTCTCCTGGTTCGTCCATCTGGGCGCCTGCTTCTGGAAGTTCGATCCTGGCTCTAAATATTGGGATATGGATATAACTTGGAATCAAGTTATCTAGACTTTGTATTCTCCCAATCTCTTTTTAAACGAATTTCCTTCTCATCTTTGGCTTTTATGCACATCCTGCAAGAGTTTAGGGTTGGGTAGAATTCTATCCTTCCCTCATCTTTGATAATTGCAACTTTAGCCCTTGTATAATTGTACTTTGACGATCTGATATTTGCACTTTGACTCTTGGGCTTCAAATATGGGCTTGGATCTGGGCTTTTGGGCTCTTTAAGCTTTATTTATTGTTAAAATAATAATTCGAGGCCTGCACACAATAAATTACAAATTATTAATAAATGTGCAGAATTAAATGAATAAATATGAAAATGTGATGGTAAATATGATGATAAAAATGCACTTTTCACTACCAATCA